>JAUPFT010000021.1:12729616-13329616 GCA_036936625.1 Parnassius smintheus behrii | reverse complement strand
ACATTTAAAAAATAATATAACAGTTAGTTGTGTTTTACGTTTATCATGTGATTTCATTTAGTTTATTTGTATTTTGTTTGTATAAAATTCAAGAAAAATCTCTTTGGTTATACCGTTTCTATCTGGCTGGTTTTAATATTAATACTATGTTATTATTGGACATAATAAAAATAGGACACAAAAATAAAAAGTAAACAACACTTTCCCGTCATTTCTCAATTGCTTTTCTCTCCGCCAAAATGAATAAATGTAAGGCGTACATTACGCGCTCATGCAGGCGTCAATCACTGCGTTACACAGTAGGTTATTCATCAATCACAACCGTGAAAAAAACCACAAAAAAAACTGTGATGTTGATGGACCTAATGCAGTATTAGTAAGAGTAGTACATAATTGGTTTAAGCGTTTTCAGTACGGGAATTTTGATATCAAAGATAGAGCTCGCTATTGTCGCACTCATACCGATAAAGTCCATGCCATTTTTGAAAAAGTGAAGCAAGATTGAAAATTAGGAGTTACGAAATATAAAATACGAAACACAACGAAACCGGACCATTTATGAAATGATTAATTACTGGTGATGAAACGTGGATCACCTAAGGACAAGAACGTGCGAAAAAGATCAGGGTCAAAGGGAAGTCAAGCTCCATAGACTGTAGCGAAATTAACACGTAATAAGGTGATGCTGTGTGTATAGTGGTATGTTTGTGTGTATAGGGCATTGTTTATTATGAGCTTTAACCGCCGGACGAAACAATCGATTCGGGTCTCTACTGCCTACAACTAATGAGACTCAAGCAAGAAATTGAGAAATAACGGCCGGAATTGATAAACATAAAATGATAACCCCATATCACACATATTTTTGGCCACTCAGCAAAAATTGAGTGAACTTGGTTGAGAAGTGTTAATTAATAAATGAACCTTGCACCCTCAGGTTTTCACTTGTTTCGGTCTCTTAAGAACTCTTTGGGTAGTGTAAGGTTAACATCAATAGCGGACCGTCAAAAATATTGGTCGCATTTTTTGATCAAAAATCCGAAGATTTCTACTGCAACGGGATTATGTCACTACCTACAAGATTGTAACAAGTTATCAAACAAAATGGCACATATATAATATTATAATTAAAATAATTAATTTAAAAAAAATATTTTTCCCCGACCCTACTACATGCTTGAAATTTCGACGTTAGATGTCATTCACCCCCGTACACGGATCATTGACCCGCTAGAGATTATAATAATAAAAACTGGGTCCAAAGCATATCTATAATAATCATCCGAATTCAGGCGCGGCGTTATCGTTGTCTAACGCGCAACGTTTTATAGAACGTATCCCTCATGATAATAAGTATTACTATTATAAAGGTATTTTTTTTTAATAGGATAGGGTGACAAACGAGCACACAGTCCAGCTGATGGTAAGTGGTTGCTGTGGCCCATAGACATCTACATCTATCCTCGATTACGAATCAAAATGCGGATGCGTTGTCACCCGAGAGGACTAAGATGGAATGCCTCGTTTCCAGTAAAAAGGGTCTCCGGTTCTCTACACTCACCATACGAAATACAGCAGCATTGAGCTACTATTTCACGCTGGTATTCTGTGAGAGCGTGGTCCTTCCCCGGTCGAGCCGACCCATTCGTGCTACAACTATACTACTAATATAACTGCAGCATGGCTCCACCACGTATCTTGAAAAGGATCTATATGTGCTACCTGAAAGACCAGTTTAGTGGTTGGAATAAGTGGCTTGTATCCAATTATAGCCAATATTTGTGCAAACTGAAATTTTTGGTTTTCGACGCCACCTGGTCAGACAGAGCGATGATCTGCGAAAGGCGGCCGGCAGCACGAAGATCGGGCTATGTTTCGCGCCAAGAGAAGCTTATTTCCAGCAGTGGACAACCGCAGGCTGACGATGAGAAAGTACAAGCGTCATTGAAGATAACGGATAGTGTTATTACCTTTTTGTAAATATTCAGCGATTGTTGGTGGTAACTGAACTAAAAAGGCCCTTTAGATATTTAACCAATTTAGAATTCGACGATCCGGGTCATAATTTATTTATAAAAGCGTGTGTGTATATAACTTTAATATGAAACATATGCGTATTGCGTAACCTAAATTACAAACGCATCGGATGTGTATCTAAATAAACTCTTGCCTATCTTCATCTCGTAGACGGAAACCACATACAAGTTGCGTACGCCCGGTTGTTTGAACTAATTTCGTAAGTCGCTTGTAATTTTGGGTCACTTAAATATCAGTGATCCAACTTTACCTTTAATGCACCCAGACTTCACTTTTTAAACTTATTACAGACTTGCTATATGTGGGTTTTTGAAATATGTTTAAAGAGACAGTTGTTATGACAACAGTAGCATTAAAGAAGTATAGATGATAACGAACGGTGTGACCGCCGCGGTGGCGGCCTGTGCAAGTCCATCGCTCCGTTTCGTCCCTTGGGGTCCGTAAGAGGCGCCTAGAGATATCGCCAGTATAATCCTATGGATTCCGATGGCGGTACACTATCTCGTGTACACCCTGTGAATATATATATAGGATATTCACAGCTAATTAATTTATAAAATGCCATACATGTCATAAGATTATGTAAAAAAAATCACTCATGGTAGCGACTGTTCTGGTGAAATAATGTATTCGTGTTATATACACTGACTTCAGAATACATAAGCCGAAGTGGCAGGACGAAGTAATGAGTAAGGCATGGCATAAGAGGAAACTTCAACTAATGTCGTGTGTTCCCCCAGACCACAGTAATAAATAATAGTGAAACCTACTACTTACGTACCGCGTTTTTTTAAGGGGAAATACAACCTCAAATGGCTTAGCAAGATCCTCCGTTATGCCGAAAATATTGAAGCAATAATTTTGAAATAAATATATGGTAAAGTTGAGGATTAATGTTAAGGACTATGTTAGACGAAAACACGATTCCGTAAAATTTTCTCGATAGAAAAAAATCAAAGTTACCTCCAAAATAAACAATAAACCGTTGTTATTCATAAAATACTTTAAATAAGATCATGAAACTTTGCATACTAACTGAACTAACTATAAATCATGCTTATGTTATTTACTTTTTTTTAAATACTACCATTATTTTCACTGTAAAAAGAAATTACCTAAACTATCGGCCTTTTGAAGCGTGATTCCTGCAGCACGGTCACTTCGCCTCGGCCTTTGGACGGGGAGGTTGTGTCGCTTACGATCAGAATACACATTACGCAACAGGACGACGTAAAATTAAAATGGGAAATAAGCGTAGTAAGAACAAGAAGCGACTGGGTTGGCGTTAAGAAACAGGTATAAATATGATAAACCTAATGAAATAAGTATCCGACGACCTATCTACTTACAGTATTAGTGATAACAAACATGTCGCTATATAGCATACGACGCGCAGGGAAGTGGGGGCGAAATTAGAATTTGAGCTGACTTACTATATCCGCTTAAGTTGCAACAATAAAATGCGTAAGTGGGCTAGCAGTAATGATTTGTGCGAGACCAAAGTTCGTGCTTGAGAGGGACCCGTGTGTAAACAGAATACTCATTTACAACCGCAGTGTTTTTTATTATTTTGAATCAGGAAGATTGCTGCCGTCCTTCTAGTTTAGCTTAGTAGCTGTTTCAGTTTCCCTCCGTGACCTCCTACGACACCCACGGGACTTCATGGGGTAGTGGATATTCTAACTCCGCCAATACACGGCCTGTGGTTGCCAACTAGCATGTCAAGCGTGGCAATTATGGCAGGGTCCTCATATTAGGCGGTCTGTGGGGGAGGCCTATGTTCAGCAGTGGACTTTTATAGGCTTTAATGGATGGAACGGATAGACATATTTACAAATAAATGAAGTCAATGTTCCAGTTCAAGGTTGTTGTAAGTTCTGCACACCCCTGCTGGCTAAAAGCATTAGGATTTAATTAATGTCAGCGCGTTCGCGTGCATATAACGCGTGGGCAGTAGGTAATGGAATCAGAGTCACGCGGAATCCCATTCAGTGCAGCCATCACATGATAGCGCCGACACCTAAATCTAATTACTGGATAGCTGTACTGAAAACAGACAAACATAGGGAAATTACAATAAGGTTAGGGACCTTATAGTAATAACTTAAATAGTGTGGATCGTTGCAGCTTATATGAATAATATAAATATTTTCTATACCTTTAAACGAGCAATTCTTGTATATATATTTATATATAATCTGAATCTCGGAAACGGCTCCAACGCTTTTCATAAAATTTAGTGTGCAGGGAGTTTCGGGGGCAATAAATCGATCTAGCTAGTATTCATTTTTAGAAAATGTCATTTTATCCGTGTTTTCAGGCAATGAAAAACTGCTACAATATCATTAGAATAAGAAGGTAAATTTCGGCAATATGTTAATGATTATGATAGCTCAAATGGGATATTGAGTGGTAATGAAATCGTAGCCTCGGTTCGCGTCCTGTCTTCGATCAGACTTTAATTCCTTTTTCTTTTCAAGTTCCCTTCTTTTGTGGAAAAATCTATTATTTCAAGCCCTTTTTTATTATTTTTAAAAACTCGAAAATTTAAATTGAGCTAATTGCACTCATGATTTATTATTCAAATAACCAGTTCAGTTTTTTCTATTATGTCGTTCAGATCAAAAAATATTAGTATTCATATTTCATCAGTATGTAATTTGTATCTAAATATAATTTCCAAATCACACGATTTACAAAAAAAAAATACCGAGCAAAGCTCGGTCATCCAGGTACTTTTCTTTATCAAGCCGCTGAAGAAGATTGGTCAGTTTTTACCATCGGTCAAGTGTAATGTCCCTCTGCAAGATGCGGGAGTGTACAAGCTTGATTGTGAATGTGGTCTCTCCTACATAGGACAAACTAAAAGATCAATAAAAACCCGCGTTAAAGAACATATAGCTGATGTGAAGAATCGACTCTCCAGGAAGTCAGGCAGTCTGTGAACACGTACAGGATCGCCCCCGTCACTACATCAGATTTGATAGACCGCAGATCCTCGCTAAAGAACACCGATTCCTTCCAAGGATGATTCGCGAGGCTATTGAAATCAAAAAACATCCTAATTTCAATAGAGAAGATGGCTGGGTGCTACCATCTGCTTGGGATCCTATAATAGATAAAATTAAATCCCAACCTAAGCATACAACTGCAAGACTTCAAGATACCATAAGTTCATACTGTATAGATCGGAACAAAAGTTAAATTTTAATCTATGGTAACCGCGGTTAACTATGACATATGGACGTTGAACATCTCAGTCCCGCCCGTGACCATGAGTGCTGTAAAGTGTTCGAAACGTCGGGTATTTAAAAAGTTAAATATACGCGATAAATTCCGTAAAAACTAGTATTATTTCAATGTGTAGTGTTCGCGTAAATATAAGAAATCATTAGAATAAAATAGTAAAAAAAAGTAAAGTTACAGCCTGTATAAGTTCCATTGTTGGGCACAGGCCTCCCCACATTTCTGAGAGGGCTTTAGGGCATGGAAGTGTCCGCCGCGCTGCCCCAATGCGTGTTGGCGAACTTCACATGTCTTCGAAAATATTTTTTTTTCTCATTCCTCAGACATGCAGGTTTCCTTACGATGTTTTTCTTCACCACCGAGCACGTGGTAAACCAGCACTTAAAATTGCAATTAACAATTTCATTGGTGCCGGCGGGAATCGAAGCCGGGTTACTCGCGTACTGTTATATTCACAGCGAGCGTTAACCATCTGAGCTACCGCGGCTCTAAGAATAAAATTGTATAGAATAGATTATTTTTTATTGAATAAACATTAAAAATAATTCATTTTAAAATTTAACTTCAACTTTTATAACTGGTTCGAAAAAACGTCCTATGTAGAACCAGCAAGAAACACAGCGGGACAATTAACATAGACGACAAAATAGTCTTATTGTATTTATCCTAAATTTTTCTTCTTGTTTTCTGTTTTTTCTTTCGTGTTCTGTAATGTGCAATAAAGTACATACATAGCCTTCATTACATAGGATTGCAAAACATGGCAGATAGGTTGGCAACCGCAGTTATTTGCCTCTGTCGACTCCTACGATACCATATCAAAGCTCCCGAAAAAAAAAATAGACAAGGATAATACCCATTAAATTAATTTTAATCAAAATCCTACACTACACGTATAGGATACGCAAATATAAGTGTAATATTCCAAACATATGATATTTAGTACTGCCATATTCATCTATCAGACAGTGTACTATTTTATAACATTCTAATGTGAAAACAAACGAACATCCGTAAAGGATGAGATCTAATCTACGATAGTGATCACGTTAGCCTAAGAAATGCTTGGCACTGACAATTAGACCTTTTTCTTAAGTCACTATTGACAATTAGAGTTTGTAATTGTCAATTGTAACTTACGAAAAAGTTGCAAAAACTATCACTTTGAATGTCTCAAACATGTGAATAAGTACGACACTACATTACAATTTAATCCAACTAAATCCTGAAAGTAAATGTATTACAAAGTCGCAAACATTAATTAGTCCTTTTTGTTAATGTTTTCACAGAATTGCTATTACATCATAAAGAGCCCAGTGATACGGACGCAAATGATTCACATCCGAACACGACGGCTACAAATATGGCGCTTTTCAATATGGCGTGGCGTCATAGATTGCATCTGGTCATAATATATCCGCGGACTACGTGACAGTTTGCACGTTATAATTCGCGATACTCGTGTATTATCAACAGTTTCTCCACCGCCATGACATTTAGGAATTTCTCATCATGACCCCACGAGGAGATATGAGTTCAGAGACTTTCTATAACGAGGTCTTAAGTTGTTTTTCATATTTCGTATTAATTTCATTACAGTATACTTCTTTTAACTTTTTCAAACAAGGAGTCACAATCCCTTAGTGCACATACTCAGTACATAAATATGATCCTATTTCATTTGACTGAACTTAGAAAAATATAAACTAAAATTGTCGGAAAGAAACCTGGAAAGAATATACTTATCATATAAAAAAGATTACGTAAAGTAAATATATCTTGCTATAGAAATATCTAATAAATATTAATGTTATTTATAAAAACAGATTGATGTCTTTATGCTTAGCAAATCGCGGCGATCTCGTTGGTTCTAAGGGCATGACCACTGGTGCATTAAAAAAAAATCTGTTTGGAAACATGGTCCTCCTATATTTCCTCCTCCTATTTTTTTTGTAAATACAAAAGAAAAATTAACCGCTTTTTCGACAAATATTAGCGCAAAATGAAGTCATAAGATGTTTAATGAGGTCCTATAATGGCTTTTGGATGTTACGCTTTTCTCTTTTTTTTGTAAATACAAAAGAAAAATTAGCCGCTTTTTCGAAAAGTATCAGGGCAACATGAAGTCACAAGAAGTTTACCCGGCACGGCGGCGCGGCAGGCCAATTAGTTGTAGTCACGGACCGTATCAACACGGTGACACCATATAGGTATTATAAAGTCAGTTTCCTAAGTTAGCTTCGATTAACGGTTCTAGAATGAATTCTATTGCCCTCGCTTGTAGAGATACCATATATCAGGATTTTCCTGATATGTCGGGACTTTTAGGCTCTTGTCAGAAATGCGGTCAGATTTTAGATATGTCAGGCTTTTTAAATGCTTCAATAAAATACAGTACAAAGACCGGACGTTGGCATAATTATTGTGACCTATCCACGATACCACAGACATATTGAAAAAAAAACATACAGTAAAGTATAGATTGATCGCGAGAGTGTACAAAACCATTTGAATTATTTTTTCCACAGCAGTTATTTTTATGTTTATAATATAAAGCCTTTTAAAATATAATTTTTTTTTAAATATAAAGATTTTTATGGATATCAGGTTATTTACCAAGACTTTTCAGTTTTCCGTCTGATAACCCTACTTGCATGTGAAGTATACTCGTAGTGTCTTTAGGGCATAAACAGGCAGTAATTAAACAGTCGCAAACCAAGCGCAATTACACTTGGTCGTTAGCCCTAATTCGGGTGTACGAAAGTCGTTACTCGTATTCGGGCACCCGATGCATTATTTAAATTGTTTTACTCGTCGTTGAAGTTATCTCTCTGTTAGAATAAAACAAAAACGAAAGCTGGAATAGATTGTACGAAGACGGGCTTAGTCGAATCCGTTCATTTACACTTAGTCGTTTATCTGAATTCCATAGGCAATCGAATACGAGCTAACGACCAAGTGTAATTGCTCCATAATTCTCATCGCACGACACGGGGACGTAGGGCGATAGATTCTTTAACACTAACACAACATGGCGAATTAACTTCTAAACGTGCAAAAGATAACTAAAAAGCAAAAATATGTCGACAATAGTTACAATTTTTGTATTAAAATAAGCAAGGGTGACAAATCGACAAAGGAGCCCTTTGGCCCATAGACACTTACTATATTCTTAATTAAGGATCATACAGAGGGGTTGTCACTTGTGTTGAGAACTAAGATGGATTGTCTTGATACCATTAAAAGGTCTCCAATTCTCGTCGCTCATCTCACGAAACAGCATTATACTGGGAAGTTAAGGTTGGGAAGGATGGTATTCCGTAAAAGCGTAGTCCCATCTTTACTCATGTGGTCCCACTCCATCTCTAGTGAAATCGACCCAATCGTATTGCACGTAATACAACTGCAGCATGGCGCTACCATGTATAGGTATATCTTTTTCTTCTTTTTTATTTGCCAGACTTTTCTATCCAATGTTGGAACAGGCATTTACAGAAATGCACTTAATTACTCATTTTCATATATGGGTTTTATGAGAAATATTTAAACCTATTCACGAAATTTAAACTACATTGCACGCTGCGAGAACTAGGACGCACGCACTATAACGGCTTAGGCTTAAAGGTTATTATAAAACTAAATAGCGGGATATTCATTTAAAACGCCGAACCTATAAATCCCATAGACTGACCTCAATGTGAGAGGGCCTGAGTAGCACTTTGAGTATGGACAAAAGTTTAAAGAAATGCATCACTAATATTATACGACACGAAACGCACAGTACTGCATGCACTGCACATATGCTTATAAGTTTAATTTTGTTTTTACTAAGCAAAACTAAGTAAGACGTGGATAACGTAGTCGATTGTACAATTAAACATTCAAATTCTAATTTAAACTTCTATTCTTTGTAATACTCATTGTACTGTTTGTTGTCTCAAATAAATAAAAAAAATCTATATCTACACATATATAGGTGATTTCTGGATCAACAGCAGCGTCACCTACCGGGTCCAATTGAGAATCTAAACCATCCAGGGACCATCCCGGATACAGGGAGATTACTTAAATGCACACCGAAAATTTTATCAAAATTAGTCGAACCATTTTCAAGTTTTTGCGAGACTAACGGAGAGCGATCGATTTTTATGTAGAGATTGAGACGAGATGTCAATCTCGTGGATTGAAAGTGTGGTGGTGACGTAAGAGAATCTATTATCCTATATCATCCCCTAAGTGTCAGAAAACATTATGGCTTCCCATAAATTCATTAGTTTACTCCAGACAAAACACTCAGACTGGCGATGGGCATCAGCTTCAAAGGTGCGAGACGTGTGGTACTGCGATTCTTGAATGAATGAATGAATATACTTTTATTGTATGTACACCACAAACTAATGTAAAACACAAAGCAGATTATAATATTATGTAAGTACAATTTGGCGGCCTTATCGCTACATAGCGATCTCTTCCAGGCAACCAAAGGTGTAAGGATTAGAACAGTGAGAATTAGGTAGGTGGTGCAATATAAATATACATAATATAATAATAATACACGCGATTTATAGACAATACATGCAATAAAATAACATAAAAATAACTAATACATGAAATTATATAAATTCTTCCTACATCAGGAGAGGCCCGTGTCCAGCAGTGCAATTTTACGGAAAAATTACGTACGGATGCAAAAGACGAAGATGTGAATCGAGATAAAAATCATACCAGTATCACGAGCTTTGTAAACAATAATGGAAACAACAATAATAATAGCAAACAATATCGCAAACAAATTGCAAAATATTCATGATAATTTATCGCAAGGAAAGAACGCCCGAGTTCAAGGGCTCGCCATGCAAACAGTTTACTCGTGTTTTTCTCAAAGGGCAGCGGCGACTGTTGCCCTTTCCGACGTACTGTCGACATATTGCGACAGCAATTTCTACAGTCGTTTTTGTGCGATGACTGATAAGGTTAATAATGCAAATAAAAAAAGTATTACTCTCTTGTTGTAGAGTTTGATTCCATAAGGATGTGATTTACATAAACATCTACATACATATTCAAACCTGTTGTTTATAACTTCTTTCTCAATAAGGGTGTTACCACACCAATCGATCGGTCGTCGATCGATGCCATTGATCGACGTCGATCGATGTCAATCGATTGGTGTGGTATCTTTAGCTGATCGACGGGTACTTGTCGATAAAACGTTGTTCAATCTCAAAATCTCGGGCTCATCATTAATATCTTTCAAAATGTATTCAGAAGAAAACGCGTTATTGTTGGCCAGTACGCTCTTGCTTGTATTACTATTACAGAGACGCAAAAGCAGAAGATCTGGATGCAACCGTTTTTAAGGCAAGATATATAGCTTATTTCAACCAGACGTCATTTTAAATAGCGGTAGGTGGAGGGGGGCGGGTTCTAGAATAATCAAGCAGCTCGATCGACGTCGACTAATCCAATCCACCATCGATCGATTGGTGTGGTAACACCCCGACACGCGATAGTGTAGGTACTATCGTGTTTTGATAGTGATATTTTATAACATCCTCTTTCGATAAGTTATTAGCCAATTTTCATAAATTTACATTTATTATATATAATGTATTAAATTATGTAGTAATTCAAATTCTTTTATTTATTAATCTATATATATTATAATCGTTCGTGTACCTGTTATTAATAGTGTAACTTCTGAACGTCTTGATAGATTGATATTCACACAATATACTTACATATGTTTTGTCCAAAGGGATTTAAATATACATAATATACGTACTTTTGTCATAATGATGTTCAGAGCTATGCTAGGATCCGATGGTGGCGTTGTAGACAAGTTATTAATAATAAATTTACTCTGTTAAAACTGCGGGGTGATTTTGGACTGAAACTCATATTGCCATCTATGGGAAAGGTCAGAACAACGTCTATCGGGCCAATTAGTTATAATTATACTAAAATAAATAAATTGCATATTATCTTTAAAAATAAAACAGACCGCCGTGTGTTTATATTTCGATTTTATATAAAAAAGACAATGCTATTAAGCGTAAAGTTTTTGCTCCAAGACGTAAATCTTATGTGAATATCTCTTCTGATTCAAGAAAATCATGATTGTGACATTTCGGATGTTTTAATGATAGCAGTGCCTATGTAACTAGCAATTGAATAGAGTGCGATTCCGTCTCCGTAACACTTTACTTTCACGATCCTCACAGAGCTTTCATCATTCACCATTCATACATTAGTCTTTTGTTTGTTTAATTTTTATAGAATAAGAGTGACCAACGACCTCACAGTCCAACTGACGGTAAGTTGTTGCTGGGGTTTTTCACCCGGGATGGCTAAGATGGCTCGTTTACAGTAAAAAGGGTCTCCGGTTCTTAACACTCACCATACGAAACAGCTACTATTTTAGCGTAGTCCTTCCCCGGTCGACCCAATCCATTTGTGCAAAAACTATACCAATAATATAGTTGCAGCATGGCTCTACCACGTATAAAATTACTTATATTGCCAAGGAATCTATCTGATGGAAGAATTTAATAATAATAACAGATCAAAAAATTAAAAAAGTGTGAACATAAGCAGATTGACAGCTAAAATATGCATATGCTATATCCCACGATATTAGTGATTATATTATCTTTGGATATATCCACCGAAGGACAACCAGACGGTCGGCCAGTCTCTACTTCATTGTCGACTTACTGCGGATTCGAACCAAACGGTTTCCTTCATCACGTCTTTCGATTCGACTACATGAAGGTGTCTTCAAGACGAGTGAACAGGCTTTTGAATCAGTAATCATCGTGGGCATGCAAGTTTCCTCGCATAATTTCCTTTTTCGCTGAACACTTAGTGGAAGCAAATTAGAAAATGATTAATGACGACGGGAATAGAATTCAGGATGCTTGCTTCCTAAAAATGTAATGCGATGGCTTAGGGTACGACCTGAGAGCCTGCTCCCTACCCATTTAAATAAAACTAAGTTTTACGGATAATATAATGTATACTAACTATTTTAAACTCCCGAACTTTCGAGTAGGTACTTTACACAGCACACATGGTCACGGGGGACTGAGTTGCAACTATTAATTTTTGGGCCGATCTTCAGGATTGCCTTCGTCACTACATGAGATTTAATACGACTACAAAATTTCGCTAGAGAACACCGATTACTTCCAAAGATGATTGGCGAGGCTATTAAAATAAAAATCCATCTGCTTGGGATCCTATAATTCAGGGATTTCCAAACTATTTTGGGCAAGAGACCACTTTTTACCGACTTAAAAAGGAAGAGGTAATCTATTCGACTTTTTTTTGTGCCACGTGTTACCTCAGAACTTTTCTGAGCGAGAACCGATTTTAATGATTCTCTTTTTATCTGCTGGTGCTTCTCCTGTGGTTCCATATAAATTTAATCAAGATCTGACCACTAGTTTTTGAGTTATCTTTAATAATGCGTATTTAATTGACTTCGAATACATTGATGTTCTCATTTTAATTATTTTGAAGTCGGTTGTAGAAATTTTTTAAATTTACCACTTGTCCAAAGTGAACTGATACCTCAGACCCCCATAGCCAAATTACTTTAAAAATACTATCTCTAGTTTTTTTTTTCTATTAATACCAAATACTTACCAATTTAAAACTTTGCGTTTGGTTTTATTAAGAACTTGTGTTAAATTATAGAGGTCGATTTGTAAAACCCTGTCGACCCCCAAAATGAGTTTTCGTTTATGCCGAACCCTGGGAGAAAGATTCTGAACGCAAGGGGTTAGGGTATAATTAATAAACTCAAATCCCAACGCAATCACACAAGTGCACGACTTCAAGATAATGTAAACTCATTCTGCGTAGATCGGATGAGTTTAATTCTCTTCCCTCTCCTCTTGGCCCTCCTTCACTGATAACAACGTATATTAAGATGAATTTAATTGCAGTTTAGTAATTACTTTAAGCATTTACTTAATCGGCCTTAAGTCGAACTTCTTAATTGATTGAATACGGCAAAAACTTCAATCAGCGATGCCATAACAATGAAACCTCGCGACCTGGAATCGCGGAAGTAATGTTTAGAAGCGCCTTCCGATGATATAATCGCAAACCAGTTCAACAAACACTATAACGTTTCGATATTTAGCGTAATTAGCGCATTGTAGCTTTTAAGTTGCTGTTTGTATCGCTGTGATGATGATTGTTATTTTTCAACGAACAAAGATACACATACACTTTCCTTATCTCAGGCGGAATGACATTGGTATATTTATTAGCATACATACTCTCCCAGTGTCGGACGAGGCAGTAATGCTACCTCTTTAGAATATATAAGTAAGGAAGTTGTAAAAAAACACTTTTAGACATGTTTGTTGTTTTTTGCAACAAGCGAAATGTACCTTATTAATTACAATAAATTATTTACAATCAAATGTTGTTTTTAATTTAAATAAATTGCTTTATAAAAATCAATTCCATTTTACAAGGGTTTCCTTGACAGCTGATATTGAGTTAATTAAAAATACAATGTGAGGGAGATTTTACAGGATGTTTTGGGTATTTCGTGACTTATCAAAATCCTTCGATTTTGTTTACAATGAGACATCAATCAGCAAATTACAACGTTATGTGATGAAGTGTTACTCTTAAACTTATCATTTCATAGTTTAACAAAATTCAAAAGTTGTTATTAACTGTAACAGTTCTTCCGGGTTGATAGTACAAGTGGGCGTTCCTCAGGGCTCAATTCTCGATTTTGACCCTTTCTGATTCTTATCTATATGTACTTTACAAAGTGAGGGATAAACATTTTCTGATGATACATCAATTATTTTAAAAGAAAAACGACAATTATTTAAATAATACGTTCACTACATGCACGTATACTACATGGACTAGTTTATTTTAATTACTTCCAAAGCATAATTTCATATGATATATTTATGCATAACTTTGGTCTTTCAATATTTAATTTACGAAAATTCAATGTATGTACACAAAAACGTAAATAGCTTAAAAATAGTAATATACATTTTGTAAATACAAGAAACAGACGCAAGGTTCTTGACCTTGCGTCTCACAATACAATCAATAATTACTCAATCAATTACTCGCCTCCAGTCAGAAAATCATGCATGGGACAATGTTTACTAACATAATGAAAAAAAAACTCCTGAGAATAAAGTAATCTACTATGATTTTGATAATTAATTGTACAATATAATTGTATACTGTAATTTTTTTTAAAGTAACTGATTTTTTAATTAAGTATTATGGATAATCCATATTGATTTTTTTTCTATATTCCACTGCAGTAGCATCAGACGCTGTTATTTCAAGTGTTCGTTACGCCACTAGTTCAATAAGTAGCAGAATTATATAAGACAGCAATTAAATGCTTCTGCCTACTATGTTATGTATAATATTCAAGTCAATGTGCACGCAAAATTCAATCACGTTAAAACGTTACCAGCACAAACAAGCCGTTAAGCTTTCAATGTATATAGAATCCATCATGAGTAAGTAAAGTAAAAAGTAAAGTTACAGCCTATATACGTCCAACTGCTGGGCACAGGCCTCCCCTGGGATTTCTGGGAGGGTTTTAGGGCAAGAAAGTGTCCGCCTCGCTGCCCCAATGCGTTATGGCGTAATTTCACATGTCTTTCGTAATATTTTTTTTTCTTATTCTTCAGACATGCAGGTTTCCTCACGATGTTTTCCTTCACCGCCGAGCACGTGGTAAATCAGCACTAAAAATTGCAATTAACAATTTCGTAGGAGCCGGCGGAGATCGAACCCGGGTTACTCGCGTTCTGTTATATTTACAGCGAGCGTTAACCATCTAAGCTACAACGGCTCTATCATTTATCATGAGACCATTAACAATTTTATTGCATTGCATTTCCTACTTTAAATGCTATCATTCGCAACCACTAATGAATACAAGCGTCATTTTTATATACCTTACTTTACTGTATTATATATTTTATTCTTTCGTTGGCTGTTTTCTGGTTGACAAGAAAGTCCTGAGCATGGCTTCCTACATAACTCGCTGAACGTTAACGTTATGTCCCTCATAGGCCAGCAGTGTGTCCTAAACTCATGTCTCAGATCCATATGTGATCGAAGGCAGTGCGCACTGGTTTTAAATGTTTGTTTTTAAGTTATGAGGAAAACATGACGAAAAGATGTGTCGCATTCTCCTAAACACTGGTGAGCACACATCAAGCAGTGTTAGAAGCGTCAATGGAACTCTTGTTTTAAGTTAGACTTACCGTTTTTTACATGAGGCAACGCCTACTCGCATCTGCCTCGTGGGTCATAGACGGGTTCGCACCAACTAAACCCCATGATGGTCCACCGCTTGTTGGCAGGGAAATGGTATGTACACCAGCGTCATATGTTCCCAAAACCAATGTCGGCATAGGTATGAATCGGACGTTACAAATGACTCGTCTCGTCCATGTTCATCATATGAGCTATCCGTTGGAAGACTCTATAGTAGCCATTGAGGGTAGAGTTATAAATAAACTAATCTAGCGATTCTCCTATAATGACTATATCGTCGACAAATCGGAAGTGAATGATATACTCGCATTTGATATTGGTATCGAATCCTTTCCAGTTCAACAGCTTTAGAATGTCATCCAATACAGCAGTGAAGAGTTTCTAGGATGTAACTTCACCTTGTCTTACGTCTTACACTGTCTTACTTACAGTCAAATCAAATCAAATCATTTATTTGAACCAGTGCCGCTGAAGGGACTGTTGCTGTTCGACGGAATCAACTTTCTCATAGTCATGGATGATCCATATGGATGGTATACTAGACTAAGAGATCTTTAATACAATTTTATGAAGAGTATGCTACACAGAAAGATTTTCGATTTTTTTTTGTATGTAACACTAGGCAGTTATAAATTATATTGAATATACGAATATTTTACAAATAAAACTACAAATGTTCCAATTTGAAATTTCCCTCGAATTTTAATGGCTAAAATATGAATAAATAAATAAGAAGGTATCGTGTCTTAAAGAAAAGTAGATCTGCGTCGGGAACATTTATTACGATTTTAATTTCACTTTACCAGACGAATCGGTTCATAGAGTTCAAAAATGGCATAATTTATGCATAAAAGGGCAACCGTGTACCGCTAATATAAATATCAGCACGGTCGACTGACCTTGAAAGATGAAGAAAGAAGTAATCGCCTTTGACGGTTGTAATTGATGAGATCGAAAAACTGTAATGAGATCGCAGGATAACCTTCGCGTGAGAAGAATTGTTTCACGTTGGGTGAAGCACGACCTCGCCAATGCTCAGAAGCAAGCCCACGTAGTATTAAACCGTGACATGATTACTAAATTTGAAGCAAGCTCATCTCGGCGTGTCATACCACATTGTTACACCTAAGAGATCTTGGATTCATCAACGCGACCTAGAAACGAAACGCCGGTTTACCTAGCTGTTTCAAAATGAATTTAATCCTATAAAAGTAAATGCGAGCGATCGAGAAGCACAGTGAAAAATGAGATTTCTTTCTTTCTTACATCGTTGGGAGGTTTATTTGGTGTCAATTTCTTTACCAAATCCAAGCTGCATCAATGCCAAGTGATTTACTTCCAAATGCATGGCAAAAGTGATCACTGCCGTGCCAGTGTTCGTACGTTTCTTGCTCATAAGCAACCAACGATCGAACACGGGACTGCTGCAATTTCTTCATTATCACAACGCACCCGCGCAACGGCAGGATTTCCTGAACAGCACACCGATTAAGGCTTTGGGTCTCCTCCTCATTGATACTGTGTGACTTCTTTTATTCACTAAAATAAAATACAGAATTGCTAAAAGGGATTCAGTTGTTATCGCCGGAAGATGTACTAGACGCGTTCGAGCAGGTAAATAAAATTAAAAAAAAAATAGCCCAGGTGGAAAATAGTCGGTGAAGTATTATTTTTATTATACGAAATTCTTATTGTTAACTCGAAATTGAGATATTGCTTTAGTTTACTGAAAGGAAACAAATAATTAAAGTGTACATAAAAAGTAAAATGATGTTTATTAAAGTTCATAGGTAGATTTTATATTATAGGATACACCAGAAGCTTCGATCAACAATACGAGTATGTTGATCGAAGACCAGAAGGTTCAACAAGTTGTCCTGATCTCTTACTAATATGATCTATACTTGAGAACTTTGATTATATATATATCCTATACCTTTAAACGAGCAATTCTTGTATATATATAATCGGAATCTCGGAAACGGCTCCAACGATTTTCATAAAATTTTGTGTGCAGGGAGTTTCGAGGCCAATAAATCGATCTAGCTAGGATTTATTTTTAGAAAATGTCTTTTTGTCCGTGTTTTTATGCAATGAAAAACTGCTACAATATCGTTAGTATAAGAAGGTAAATTTTGACAGTTTGTTAATGATTACAAATAGCTTAATTGGTATATTGGGCGGTCACAAAATCGTAATGCCATGGTTCGAGCCCAGACCGACCGACCGACTTTTTTTAATTTTTTTTTCAAGTTTCTTTCTTTTTTGAGAAAATCTATTTTTTCCAGCCCTTTTTTTAGTATTTTTTAAAAACACGAAAATTTAAATTAAACTAATTGCACTCAGCGACATAATAGAAAAAACTGAACTGGTTATTTTAATAAAAAATCATAAGATCAAAAAATATTATTAGTATTTCATCAGTATGTAATTTGTATCTAAATATAATTTCCAAAACACACGAATTAAAAAAACCGAGCGAAAAATACCGAGCAAAGCTCGGTCAACCGGGTACTATATATATATATATATATATATATATATATATCTTATTTTTCTTTCATACTTTCTTATGGATTTATCAGTTTAGAAAAATATAATATTATTATGCGTATTGTTTAGGTATAATAAACAATTTCTGGTAGGAAATATTATTGTGAAGTTTTTGGATTTATTCTCAAATCACATAATATAAGTTTCCAGTTGGCACCTCGTCAGCTTTAATGTTAGGTATTAATTTTCGACGTTAACATAATATTGTTTTGTTTTTGTAGTCTAAAAATAAAACACAAGCTTGTGCTTGGTGTAAAGACAGCAGTCAAATAGTGGAACTGGAATTGATTCGAACCCATTTTATTTTGCAGTCGGTACCTTTTAGTATAATAATAAAGTAATCCTAATTAATATAGGTAGTTGTAAAATGTAGGTGCATAAGTATTCATTTCTGTATTCATAATTAATTTTTCTATTCAAACATTACCTAAATATTGTGCTATGAGAATAAACTAGGTACCTAGTTTTTTTTCTGTATTTTCAGACTACTTGTTTACTTGTGAATTTTAAGTGACGAGGTTGATTATTTCTTCGTTATAAATATATTGAATGTAAAATGTAGCTAGTTTTATACTATAACACAATAAGAAAATAATGAACTTTTGAAAGAGTGCTATTCAGAAATTAGATGAAATTTATTTCCGTTTTTACTTTTATTAATTAATATAATAATCTATATCTAATCAAGAAATAATCTAATCAAGAACTTGATTAATGAATAATGATACTTACAATATGAAGCATACTATGCACGAACAGCTGTTAAAATTTCTCTTCTCGGTTTGATTTAACGCAATCTTCTCGCCCCAACACCAAACGAAAACACAACACTCGTTTGTTTGAATTGTCTTCTTTGTACCCTTTCACTAAAAAATTTGGTCAAAATAGACTTTTATGCACACGTGATAGAAAATAAAAAATTAGTATTGTATTTTTGTTGTTGTTGGCTGCTAAAACTAAGAATAGCGAACGCACAGCGATCGCGACAGCAACGCGATACACGTCTCACTCGCTAACAAATTCTACACCATTTAAAATTAAAAAAATTGAGAGTGAACTGAATGAATGACATGAAATTAAAGAGAATGAGAATGAAATATGAATGAATTGCGTTTAAAAAACAAAACAACTCGATGACGGATGTGCGTTGCCAGTGGTTGCCAGGTTGCCGGGTTGCCGGTATAGAAAATTGAATGATTTTATTTGACATTTGTCAACATAATGTTACCATTATGGAACTTCCTAATTTTTATTAATAACTAAGGTAATAATCTGTCGTTTACCGGATATCGCTAGTTTGGACTAAGGTTTTTTTGTATATCAATCACTGAGGAGAATTTTTTTGTTACACGATGTCATTTTATTAGGAAGTAGTTTTAAATAAAATAAATTTATACACTCTACAATAATTACAAAATCTCGGTACTTTACAAAACCTTACATTGCCTCGGTGGTTTACTCTTCAATTTTTTTCAAATTTATGATTCTATTTTTTTTTTGTTTTTCAAGTTTTATGTGCAGCAGTTGTTTGGTTTATTCATTTTTAATTTTATTTATATGAAATATAACTAATATTACAGAAAGAAATATTAATGGGAGAAAATGTATGGCTTAATACCCACATACATATACATTTTCCTTAATTCCCATATTATATTATACCAAAATAATTTAACTTAAATATTTAGAATAAAGATACATAGTACTTTATTGTTGGTTATTTTAATAAACTAATAATTTCAATGATCTTATAATTTAATTAACATGTAATAAATAGGAAATTCTATCATTTGAAAATAAATTTGCTAAGCGATATTTTTCTTTTAGATTTTTAACTATGGTATAAGCATAAGCAATTACATAGACCCATAGACTTAGGATACGCCAGTATATTCTAATTCTATGCTTATAAAACATCAGTCAGTCATAGACCAGTTATTTAGGATCAAAGAGGATGTATTGGTTGTAAATTGGATTTTGGTATTTGGTATTACTATAGTTTAATTTTTGTATGGTAACATTAGTTTACGTCCATTTTCTATCATTTGCAAACTCAAAAAACGACGACGAAAAAGAATTCCCTTTGTCGGTTAAAATATTGTTTCTAGTCGTTATAGATCATGTGAGTGATTCATGCATTACGTGTTTTTAAATTTATGTTCTGTAGATTAAAAAAGTGATAAAAGGCTACATAAATAACGGTAAGTTTAACGACATCTGAGGCATTTTGTTTGTATTGTAGCTAGAAAGTAACCGTTTTCGGATGTTCGCTCGATGCTCGCTCTAGTTTCACATCTAACTTATATTGGATATGGCTATAAATGAACTGGCCCGCGATTAAAATTTGTTCTGGTGTATTGGCTAGGTAGCCATTGTAATTTGAAAGGAAGACATCGTTGAATCATCATTTTGTTGATATGTTTCGCTTTTCTTAGTTTTTATTTGAATTATTTCTATGTTAATTTTAATGAATACCATAATTTAAATTGAGATAAAATAAGGTATTCAATAAAATTAACATAAGGATAGTACCATTATATATAAAATTATATAAAGTCAAATATTAAATTTATGATCATTGTTCTTTTTTATCAAATATATTTATAATTCCTTATTAATATCCTCATAATATATTTTCAATAAAAACTGCAATAATGACCTTACAAGAAAAGCTCTAAAGGTCAACTCAACTGCAGTCTGCACATATGTATTGCACTAATTATGCTCAGGGTTATCCAGATTCCTTTTATGAAAATTAATGTGGAAGACATAGCTATTTAATTGCATCAAGTTTGAAATCTGGCCCAATATCCAGCCCTTGCCTCGGTTTAATTTTAATTTGAATGGATATATTAATTCAATATTTTATTAAAATACCCATTGTGTACCTATCATATATTTTTAAAAAATATTTCCAAATGTAAAGATTTAAATAAAAGTAAACAAACAGTAATAATTTAACAGGTGTATATAATTTTTGTTTGTTTAGACATTAACTTTAAATGATAATAAATTTAATGTGTTCAATATAAACTTAGTTTTTAGAATAATTTTTAAAAAGCTGTAATTTTTTTTAACATCTCCCGTAAATGAGTTACTTGTCTTAGCTTAATAGACCTTATTTTATGAGGTCCTTACCTTGTCAGGTTACACACATTTTAAGCAAATAATATTTTAAACCTCACATATTGGAACAGGACTTTTCCTTCTTATTCTTTCTCTTTATGGTGGTTTTGAAGTGATTATGGAGCATGCAACTAATTTTAATTCATTTTGAAAACTGCAGCTTTGATGCATTGTTATTCCTATTAGGGGGCTAGTATATTTTACTAATCATATAATACACAATAAATAATACAAATAAATGTTCTTCTTTCTGTACTTTGATTTAATACTATATTTAATTTAATTTTCATGTCTCTTCAGTTAACAGTATTATATTCAATAATTAAAGTTTAATATTAATCAACAAAAAGTTTCTGGTAAATTTAACATAAGTACAAAGTTATGTAGTTAACTACTTCTGACATCATGTAAGTTGTGATATGTGAGGCTCCCGGAGGTACCTGGACCAATGACACTACTATTGATCTAGATGACATTCTGCTCACTCTCTATTTATTTATTTTTCTTTAAAAAATGTTACCTCCACACTAGGACTTTCTCCTGTATCATAGAGGCAGTTTACAAACATAAATTCCACAAGGACAAACTCCAGACTCAAAACAATTACTTGTAGGCCATACAAATACTTGTACTGTGCGGGATTCGAACCTGTGACCCATAGTGCTGTAACTCATTGCTAAGCCAGTGCGTATGTAGCTTGACCTTAAAATTACATAATTTGTGAATAGGATATACTGTACATGACACACAAAAATCTAAATTATGTTACATTTATTTACTCTATAAGTGAAAGTAAATATAGGGTAAAATTTTAAGGGTTAAATTTTTTATTATACTGAATATTATTAGTACCCAGGCTAACAGGTTTTTCTCTGTAATAGAAAAAAAATATAATTTTCTCAAGAATGATTCCTAGCTAGACAAGCTTGTTAAGTAAAACATTTTCCTAAATACACAATCTTGTCACAAATATCTTGACTGTTAATGAGTAGAATATGTGTTACAAATATTACCAATCTGTATATATATATCACAAATCCTAAAATTAGGCAAGATTTATATCTACCTGTGGATGTATAATTATGATTCTGATCATCGTCATCATCATCATTACAGCCCTTCACAAGTCCACTGCTGAACATAATTCTGATATCATACTATTATCACTACAGCCCAACACAAGTCCACTACTGAACGTAGGCCTCCCCTATAAATTGCCACAAATTCCTGGGCCATCTACATCCATTAACTATATGCGTGTATCATCAGGTTGCTACTCCATCTATAGTCTTTGCGTTATAGCATGGTGCGGGTGACAGGTTACAGTTTGGCATGTCCTAGAGATGGAACAATGTTAAATCAATTTTAAAAAGGCAATAAACAATACACCAAGCAAAGCAAAAATTATCGATTAGCTGTTGATATAAAATTAAAACCAAAACATATATTTCTTTATAAACTACACTGCATGTAAAATTAAGTTAAATTTTAATACAAATTATGACGTAATAGTTACATAATAGCTGTTCCCGTGACTTCACCCGCATGGTATTTATAAGGATTGGATTTCACGGGTTTTATTTTTTGCACCGAATCCAAATTATTTTTCTAAAGTAATAGTAGCCTGTGTTACTTCTTATAACATCTGCTATCTGCCAGCGCCAGCTATAAGCCAGAACAAACAGACAGAAAGACAAACATTTTAAAATCGTTTTTGTCTTTTTATTATAAATACAATATATACTTTCACATGCATTTAGTAAAAGGCTGTTATTTTGATATTACAAACAGACACTTCAATGTATAGATTATACTATCCATAATCAGCATCTATTTTATGTTGATTACAACATTCATATTGACTTTTAAACAAATAAAATGGCTGCCAGCATTTGTAATTTTCAATACAGCGCTGACTGCACCGGCAGCTTTTCATGGTATGTGCTAGTGCCTTTCGCTATATGTGTCTAATACAGTGTTGCCAGGTCTAATGGGCCAAATATCAAGGCGAAAGGTAAAAATAATCGAGAATTTGGCTTACAAATCTAATGAAATGTAAAAAAATAGGTTTTTTGTAGCTATTTTTACCACCATGTGTTATGATAAAGTCTTTTTGACACAATGCGCAAGTTGCTTTATAATTATGTTTTTACCTGAACTGACCAACAAATAATTTATTGTCCATGCATTGGAAAGACTGCATATTCGTCTACGTGCATTTTTTTGATCTCATTCAGAATTTGTTGAATGATTAATTCCAATTCCAATACATATTTACGTTATTTTATATATTTGATTTATTTCAACACCGATTTTTGATACTTTGTAGTTGTTCATTATGGCATGATGTAATTTAGCGAGGCACATCACTATCGTAAGTGGGCAGTTCCCATTCATGAATTACAACAATATCTATATGACAGTTTATCTAACAAAATACGAAACTTCATAGGCGTGAGCTGTCATTCGCACCATGCTACAATGTGTAGACAGTAGTGGAAGATATCCAATACTGCACTTGCTAGTGTGTTTGGTTGATGGTTCTTCATGCTATATGACTGGCTCATTGCCACTTACACTAACTGATCCAGTGGCACTGTGAGTTAATGTCATTATGGATTTTATCACGCAGAGAAATTCCCAGCATAGGCCTTCTCATTGCAGGCTGGATAATTTGAGTTTCTTCATAAGGCCAGCAGTGAGGCAAAAGGCAACACATGCTGATTGCACACTTTCATCTGAAGGTTCTAATTATTCTGCTATACTGAATTTTATTAAAAAAAAAAGTTATTAAAAGGCGTTTATTATTTAGAATCAAAGACTAAACACTAATCATGGAGGATGAAAATGAGTATAAGAAGCTACCGACAGAGGAGAAATGTGTTCACAAGTTATGGAAGGCTCGAGTTGCAGGATATGAAGAGGCCATCAAACTCTTCAATCAGATTGATGATGAGAAATCACCAGAGTGGAATAAGTATTTGGGACTGATAAAGAAGTTTGTCACTGACAGCAATGTCATGGCTCAGGAGAAAGGTAAGTTTTAATTATATTAATAGCAAGTTACATCTCTAGTGATGAATTGACTATTATAATAGATTGAGGAAAAAGTTTCATCATAAGTATTTTGTTTGTATAAAATTGAAGAAAAATCTCTTTGGTTGTACTGTTTGTATTTGCCTGTTTTTAATATCAACACTTTAGAACATTAACAAAAATAGCTACATAAGTTGCTATATTTTGTATATCATTGGTGGGAAAAAAATTAATCGAAAATAATTGTGCAGATGCAGGAGTGGTGCTACCTTTTAAAAAGGTAACAATTTAACTGCTCTTTACATATCAATTGTATTTCCCTTTGAGTAAAATTATAAGTAATGATTTTTAGATTTTTCATTTTAAAATTATACTTAATTACACAATTTATTAATTTTCTTTTGGGTTGTTAATCATTAGATGAAAGTCATTCGCAGGAAAAATTTTCTTTCTATTGTTTATTTGTTTTTTTTTTAAATAATGTTACCCCCACACTAGAATTTTCTCCTGTATCGTGGGGCAGTTTACAAACATAAATTTCTCAAGGAAAAACATCCAGACCCGGAACAAATACTTATAGGCCATAAAAATACTTGTTCCGTGCGGCATTCGAACCCGCGACCCTTAGCGCTGTAACTCATTGGTAAGCCACTGCACCACGGAGCCATCAAAATTACAACATAATCAAATAAGATGTTACAGTTAAATAAAATAGATCAATTATTTCACTATTATATTCAGTCGGTTTATAATTTATTAGGTTAAAGTTTTGATGATTGATAAATGAGTCCCGAGTCTAGTAATCATATTACTACTAATTGAAGGTCTGCCGTCAGAGTGATTGGTGGTTACACGTGTTTTTGTATTGGACAAAGTTTTTAACCCTTTTTCGATTCAAATTGGTGTAAAATCTCTCAATTTTTTGTGTGTTGTCTCTGTGTGTTCTGTTTGTTAGTAGGTGAGTAGTATTTTTTGTTTAGTTAATGTAGATCTGTGTGACAACAATGGAGGTTGACGGAGGAGATGCTGAACCACCGGATTTACCTGGTGATTCTGGCCCTCCTAAACGTAAACTCATGGATTCCTTACCATTACCCAACTTCCCAAAGAAAAAAATAGGGCACGAAGATCACCCTTCTGCCTCCTACCAAAATACTTACGTCCACCCTGACTTCCAAGATAAAAAAAGTATGTAGATAGCGATAAAGGCCCATTTGTAATACATTTAAGCCGCTCAGAACCTGATCCATCAGCAGGTTATACAATTAGACCTGTGAGAATTGGTCATATCCTTACCCAAAATAAAGTGGCCAATATTGAAAAACAGGGTATCAAAATTTTAGGGCGCAACAGGGTTTCAATTGCTTTTAAAACTGCTAATGATGCTAATAATTTTATTGACTCTGAGTTTCTCTCGCATTATAAACTTTCTGCTGTTATTCCAACTTTTAATGTCACACGTGGGTGTGATCAGTGGTATCCCGACTGACATCTCTATGGAGGAATTAGTGAGAGAGTCTGAGCTCCCTCCTGGCAGAGGAGAAATCATTAAAGCCAGAAGACTTAACAGAAAGGTCAAAAAGGGTGATGAAGTGGAGTGGGTTCCAACTCAAACTGTTGTCCTCACCTTCTCAGGACAAGTACTCCCCTCCCATTTATATTGTTTTTATGCTTCCATACCAGTCGAAACTTACCTTCTTCCTACTATCCAATGTCTAAAATGTTGCCGTTTCGGACATGTCAAAGCCCAATGTCGATCGAAACCACGATGCTTTAAATGCAGCAAAGAGCAGATGCAGCAAAGAGGAGATAATTGTCCCACAGATTCCCCAACCTGTCTTTTCTGTTTGGCAAATCATATGGCTATTGAAAGAAGTTGCTCAGAGCACTCAAGGCAAAAAGCTATCAAAATAGTAATGTCACAAGAGAATGTATCATACCTTGAGGCTTCCGCCCGCTTCCCGGCTGTCAGAAGACCTTATTCTGATGTTGCATCTTCACAAATTCCTGTAAGCCATCTCCCATCTCCTCAGGCATCGGTAAACCCTCATACTCTGTCTCCTTCTTAGTCCTATAGGAAAACTATTTATAAAGCCAAATCTGTGCCAGTGCAATCTACACAAGGATATGATAAAGTTTCACACTATAACATTACAAGTACTCCTTCGTCCTCTCTTCCCAATGGGCATGCTTTACAAAGCAATATAATATCCCCTAATGATAACCTTTTAGAAAATCTTGTGGCCTCTCTTATAGATATTGTTGGCAAATTCGATGATTCCCATTTACCGTTCAACGTGAAAAGCAAACTAGATGTCCTCTTCTCAAGAATATATAAAGTTCGAATCCCTAACCCTCCTCCAGTGGAATTGTCGGAGCATCAGGAATAAAAAACCTGATATAATTCACTTAATTAATACTCATAACCCTTCTATACTAGCAATATCGGAAACCTGGCTTAAGCCAGGCTCTACATTTAGAATCCCAGGCTTCTCCTGTTATCATAGTGATAGGAGCGACGGCTATGGTGGCGCTCTGATTTTACTTAACAGGACCATTCCCTTATCACCCATTCCTCTTCCTCCTGTACAAGGCAATATAAATGCAGTAGCTGTTAAGGCAATATAAGTCACAATCCTATCCATTTACATTCCGGCTCCCACTCCTTCTTGTATACCAGAACTCAATTTAATTCTATCAAGCATCTCTCCACCTTACCTTATCCTCGGAGACTTTAGTAGCTATCATGTTATGTGGGGTTCTCATAAATCTGACTCTTTTTCTTATCTGCTACTTGATGTTTTTAATGAATTTAATCTTTGTCTCCTAAATGACGGTTCTCCCACCAGAATGGCCTACCCTTCGCAGAATTCTAGATCTGCAGTAGACTTGTCATTGTGCTCTCCAACTCTGGCTGCTAGCATATCATGGAAAACTCTCCCTTCTTCTTTTGGAAGTGATCACTTTCCCATCCTTTTAAACCTAAGTAATAGATGTGTTCCTACTCGAAATTTATCACCCCTTCTTAAATTCAATCTGTCTGAAGCTGATTGGGATGTATTCTCCTCGGAAACAGAAATTAATATCAATAATCTTCCCCCTGTATTTCCAGATAACTTCCAGAGTGCCTATTCCCAATTTATAACCATTCTGAATAATATAGCATACAAAATTTTCCCTTTGAAGATTTCCTCCACAAGTAAAATTTCTTCACCTCCATGGTGGGATGCAGACTGTTCCTCAATTATTAAAAAACGAAAGGCAGCAGAACGGCTATATTCCTCTAATATGACAATGGAAAATTTTCTTAATTATCAGAAAATAACTGCTCAGTCCAAAAAACTTCTTTCTGAAAAGAAAAAAAAAGGATGGCTTTCGTTTTGTGAGAGCTTAGCTCCTCGATCTCCTTCTTCTCTGGTTTGGAAATGTATTAGGCAATTCCGTGGCGCTTTAGTTGATAGAAATTCCCCTTGTGCGGACCCCTTCCATTGGTTAGAAGATTTCAGTAACCGTCTGGCTCCCCCCTGGGTTCCATTGGAGGAGGAGATATCTCCTTCCTCAAAACCATTCCCCCCTCACTCATTTAACTCTTTTAATAATCTTAATGAACCATTTTCACTAGCTGAATTGCAGTTAGTTCTTAGGCACCTTAAGGATTCCTCCCCTGGCGCTGATGGTATCCCCTACTCATTCCTTGTTAATATGGGTACTACATGTAAGCAGTTCTTTTTAAGCATAATTAACATGGTATTTACAACCGGTTCTATTCCAGATGACTGGAAAACACATACTATTATTCCTATTCTAAAACCTGGTAAAGACCCCTCTTCCGCATTAAGCTATCGCCCTATCGCTATTTCATCAACCCTGTCGAAAGTCATGGAACATCTTGTAAAAAATCGCCTTGAGTGGATTCTCGAAAGTAGAGGCATTATATCAAAGACCCAATTCGGTTTTAGAAAAGGTTTTAGCACAATGGATAGCCTTAGCATTTTAGTATCTGATATAAGACTAGCATTCTCCAATAACAACTTTCTCATAGGTATTTTCATCGATGTTTGTGCAGTATATGATAATGTTGTTCTCCCTCTGCTCAGGCAAAAAATGCATCAGCTGAACATTCCCGAGAGAATAACAAATTTCATAGCAAACCTACTTTCACATAGACGCCTATTAATTCGCTTTGAAGGAAGATTTCTACCAGCTAGATTTACCTGGAAGGGACTACCACAAGGTTCTGTCTTGAGCCCCTTGTTGTACAGCCTTTACACCCATGATATAGATAGATCTGTAAATTATCTAGGTAATATTTTGCAATATGCAGATGATCTAGCCTTATATGCATCTGATGCCTCTATTACTGAGGCTACCTCTCGTTTATCCCAAGCTGTCAACTTTATTAATAATTGGCTATTGGAGCATGGTTTATCAATGTCTCCTTTAAAATGCAGTACTGTGGTTTTCTCTAGGCGAAGGTATATACCAGAAGTGTCCATCTACATTGATAATACTCTAATCCCCACTGAAAATCAAGTGAAATTTTTAAGAGTAATCCTGGATAACAAAATGACAGGAATTCCTCACTTATCATATATTGCCTCCAAATGTGAAAAAAATCTCAATGTTATTCGATCTCTATCAGGTGCTTGGTGGGGTTCTCACCCCTACTCACAAAAGCTTTTATACAATGCTCTAATTAGAAGTCACTTTGATTATGGGGGCTTCTTACTAGAGCCTTGTAGCAAAATGGCCCTTAATACCTTGGACAAAATCCAGTCAAAATGTCTACGTATAATAACTGGTAGCATGAAGTCCACTCCCATTCTCGCTCTTCAAGTTGAATGTGTTGAGCCCCTCTATCTCTACGCAGGCAATATCTCTCAGATATGTTCTTGTTTAAAGTAGCATGTTATTCACTCCATCCTCTCCTTTCCAAACTTCGTTCCTTGTATCGGTTGGTCAGGGACTCCCCATATTGGTCCCACAAGGATTTGCCATGCATTATAAAAAGCTATATTAAATTGCTCAACATTCCCTCTCCAATCTATCAATCCCTTAGTAACCCACTATACAATATCCCTTACGAGGCTCTAATTTTCAATCCAGACATTATTCTAGATATCGGAATAGATAAAAATACTATTGAAGCAAATAACAAATTAAATATGCTCCTCCTCCAAAATTGGCATGATTGGTTAACTATGTACACTGATGCTTCAAAGTTAAGTAACGATGGATTAGTAGGGTCTGCAGTGTGGATCCCTAAATACAGGATTATTTTAAATTTTAACTCTCCCCCTGACTCATCTGTATTCACAGGTGAGGCTTTGGCTATTTTAGAGGCAGTTTCATATGCAGAATCACATGGTCTGAAAAGGACACTCATTTTTTCGGACTCCCTTAGTTGCCTTCAAAGTATTTTATCCAATAATATTTAATATCGCTAATTTTAAATATTAGAAAGTCTCTGTACTATTGTCACAAAAAAGGGCTGAACATTGTATTGGCTTGGATCCCTAGCCACTGCGGAATTCAGGGCAATGAAATAGCTGATAATTTAGCTAAAGATGCCACAAAATCTGGCTCTATCCCTAGACAATGCCTCTATGCACATGACCTCCTGCCAAAGGCCAACTCCGGCCTTCTGTCTTCTTGGCAAAGTTATTGGCATCAGTCTAAATTTTTAAAATGTAATCAATATTCCAAAGTCTAAATAAATATCCCATCAAAACCCTGGTTCTTTCAATATCGCCACTTTAGCAAAACTACCACCTCTACTGTTTGCCGCCTACGCTTTGGTCATGCTTGTACTCCTGTACACATGGCCAAACTCAGGATTAGGGATAGCTCAATCTGTGAATGTGGCCTAGATGAAGGATCTGTCAATCATCTGTTCTTTGAGTGTCCTAAACTTTCTTTATCTCTCTACGATATCCTGCCCAATTACATCCCTCGTCCAGTAAATTTCCAATTTTTGCTAACCCTAGTGTACACTCCCTTCGTAAATATTTTATGTGCTTTTATTCGTACTAATAATATTAAACTGTAAAATTACTTAACAACTTTGGTGATGGTAGTTTAAATATGTGACGTCTTTTGTTGTAGATTGTGAACCCACTCATTAAATTGAGAACTATTATTTTAACTATTATTATCTTGTCACTTCCATGACTGACTTGACACTGGCAGAATTCTACCAAGAGAAGCCATAATTTAAAAGAAGAAGAAGAAGAAGAATCATATTACTATTATTAATCTTAACTGTTTAATCTCATATTACTAGTCCCTTATATTAAGTCATAGAAATTGAAAAATGTAAACCATTATATTATAAATAATATATTATTATTTAATTGATAGGGTTGGAAGCTGCATTGGTGTTTGTAGAAAATTGTGGTCATGCTGGAAAGACCACAGGGGAAGTAATGTCTGGAATTGTCACAAAATGCATTGCCGCTCCTAAAACAAAAACAAAAGACCTTGCACTACAGGTAAACCTCATATTTCAATTTTACATAATATCTTATCTTTATTTGCATGTTAAATGTAGATAATGTATGTATTACAGATCATAAATTTAAAATATGTGTTTTGATGATATTATTACTATTATTTTCAGGTAACACTAATGTATATTGAAATAGAAAAACATGAAATAGTTGAAGAAGAACTATTGAAAGGAATGGAACAGAAAAACCCTAAAGTGGTTGCTGCCTGCATAGTTGCTCTTACCACAGCTCTAAAACAATTTGGCAATAAAGTAATAGCTATTAAACCAATGGTCAAGAAAATACCCGTTTTACTTGCGGACAGAGATAAGACTGTGAGAGACGAAATGAAGGCATTAGTTATTGAAATGCATAGGTAAGGAATAGTTGAAACTTGTGTAGAATTATTTTATTCAGATTTAAATTTAAATCTATGATTTATAAATTTACATATTCATTGTGTTTTTTTATAGAATAAGGGTGACAAACAAGCTCCCAGTACACCTGATGGTTAGTAGATGCTGTGGTCCATAGACATCTACATCTTAATTAAGAAACAAAATGCAAATGCATTGTCACCCCTGAGGACTAAAATGAAATATCTTGTTCCAAGTAAACAGAGTTACCGATTCTCTACACTCACCATACAAAACACAGCAGCATATTGCTGCTAATATACACAGGTTTTGTGTGAGAGCGTCATCCTACCCCGGTCGTGCCAGCCTGTACGTGCTACTACTACGAATAGAGCTGCGGTGTGGCTCTATCTCATCTTATTAATTATTACTAATTTTGATTGATGAAAAAGCTGCTCATACTTTTTCATAGCATATATTAGGAAGTGGTAAAATGATATGGTATTAAAAAGAATTATGTTGACGTTGTTTATTAATCTAGAGGAAGAATTCCCGGAAAGTGTTTATGTTGATAAAGGAAATAGCAAAAAGTAACATGCAGTTCCACTCCAATTACTATTCAAATGCAATCGATACATGCAAATTAATGAATCTTAACCATGTTTGTGGGTTAGCAAAACTACTGCAAAAGCTGAAATTTTCAAAAATTATTACTATATAGAAAATTACATAGACTGAATCATAACTAGTTAAGCTAACTGACCCTCATAAATAACTCCACATCGCCACATTGTGTTGTCCTTAATTTTTGGCACATATAATATTTTTTTATTAGTTCAAGTTGTCTTTGGTTAATGCACACTTTTTTTAACTTGATCGGGCGGTTCGGTTCAAAGATTTCTGGAGGGACTGCCAAATCATGTTGACTCAGCTTTTTATAACTAAAACTAAAAAGTAAAAACTTACATTGACATTGACACTATGTTTCACAGACATTATGAAGTAAATTTTTTACTTCTTTTGCATCATGAGTCTGCTCACCTTCGTTTCGCATGTATCTCTATATCTAGGAAGGTACAGGGAGGGGCAAGTTTGTGCGGGTATGACAATGATATTTTGGTTTTAAATGTGTGGCTGTCTCTCACAAATATCTCAGTAATTAATGGTTAGGTCACTGTCATCCACATGGATAGTGGTTGAAGTTGTGCCTTATATTATCTGGGTGATAGCTTAATTGATATACTTGCAATGCATGTGCATTAGCATTAGCAAATGATGATTTTTTAATGGAATAAGGGTGACAAATGAACACACGGTCCACATTTATCTTCAATTAAGAACCAAAATGCAGATGCGTTGCCAGCCCTGAGGACAGTGATGGAATGCCTTCTTTCTTCTGTTGTAGCCAGTTTCCAGTAAAAAGGGTGAATGTTTGTATAAAATCAATTATTGATGTTTTGAGATTAGCGATTTCTACAGACTGATGGTCTGACCCATTTTATATTATGTAGTGATAGTATTTGTGATTGATTTATTACTCAGATGGATCGGAGCTGCGATAGAACCACATATTGCAAGCCTACAAGCAGTAGTCCAGCAGGAGCTAAGAGAATCATTTAGTACAGGAGGAGGTGCCCAGCCCACCCGATATCTTCGCTCGCAGCAGCACAGAGTGCGAGACACACAGGCTGCTGATGCTGTTGATGGTAGTAATGTTTATGTTTATCATGTTGTTTTATTTGTAATGTTCCAAACCCATGAAATTGTAGTGGAGAAATACTCTCAGTAGCATCAATATCCACATAGTATGTACACCGTAAATAAGTAAGGACTACTAATCAACACGCTCAGCTTTGGAAAAATCTATTCCACTGTAGGCAAGCTAAGGAGGCCCTGTCAGAAATAAGCAGTTGTATAACCAAGTTCTAAATGACATTGAACAAGCCACAAACCATATATATATAGCAACAAGTGCTATTACAGGAAATGGCTGTTTTAACAAACATTTGTTTACTATAGGTGTTAGAGATATTCCCCAGTGCAAGGCATGTATGGGGGAGGAGGAAAGAATGGTCCTTTGGGAGACACCGTTGAGGTCATTGAGTGCTGAAGTCCTACAGTGATTCTGCCATAGTGACTCTCTCGTCGCCAAATCGAATGATGAATACATCACTCGATGTATTCATCATTGGCCCTGGGAAAGCTTTTCACAGATTTGCAGCCACACCAGAGCCGGCGCATTTTTTCAATAGTTTAGTTGACCTTACTTAATGTTCCCAAAAACTATATCAGCATAGGTGTAACATGTATGTTACAAATGACCTTCGTCTCATGTTCACCTTAAAACCTATATCCGTTGGAAAATACTATTGTAGCCATAGCGTAGTACTATTAGCTTACAGGTTATTTTTTTTTTATAGGATGGGATGACAAATGAGCACACAGTCCACCTGATGGTAAGTGGTTGCTGTGGCCCATAGACATCTACATCTATCCTCGATTACGAATCAAAATGCAGATGCGTTGTCACCCGTGAGGACTAAGATGGAATGCCTCGTTTCCCGTAAAAAGAGTCTCCGTTTCTCTACACTCACTATAGGAAATACAGCAGCATTAAGCTACTATTTCACGCTGGTATTCCGTGAGAGCGTGGTCCTTCCGTCGTTGAGCCGACCCATTCATGCTACAACTAAACTTCTAATATAACTGCAGCATGACTCTACCACGTATATCTCGTGATTCTGTCATAACTACTATTATATCATATGCAAATCGATTGTGAGTGATGTATTCGCCATTAATGCTTCTACCATATAACTTTCAGCCCAAAACCTTTAAACGTCTTCCTATGCAGTGACATAGAGTTTCAGGGATGTAGCCAGTCTACCTTAAACCTCTGCAGTTTAATAGGTTTTGTACTCTGGGACTCTACTCTCTCTCCGGTATACTGACAACCTCATTGGCTATGCCTAATAAGGTGACAAATTGTATCCTTTGGTCTTCTATGCAATTTGCCGAGCTAGGCATGTTCGGGAGACGCGGATCAGAAGGGAAATCGGTCCGTGGTTCTTAAATGGAGCGTTTTCGCCTTTCTTGAAGAACAAGACCACCGTGCTGTTGCTCCTCACCTCCGAATCCGAAGTAGTTACACCATGGAGTACAGAATTGAAAAGATTCTGAAGGACATTACGTAACGGTTTTTCACCCGCTTCCAGAAGCTTGTCGAATGAGACTTGCTCTTAGATTGTCACTCTCCAGCGATGATGGTACAACTGTCCGTAGAAACTCAATCTTTTCCAAAATCTCAGGTGTTTTGAAAATGATGCTGCCACGGTTAGTCTTCTACTTCCATAGTTGACTCTTTTCAGCACACAGATGTCAGGCTCGCGTGTTCAATACGAACTATATTGTTATTGCGTAAGTTTACGTTTGTAGATCTGTCTGTTCAGATGCCTGTATAAGTGTGATCAAAGGGTTTTGGGTTCTCCTGCGGCAGATCTTGCAGAATTTATCTCCGACCGCATAGACTGTTCACACAAGCTTGTCATTTATGTGGTCCACTGTATTGAAATCTTTTAGGCACTGAAAACGATTTTGTATTCTCCCAAGTAAGAGCATGAGGGAAACGAAGCTTTGACTTCATTAGATACAACTAACATTAAGGATCAGTATACCTCTCACCATTCTTTAATACGTATCACTTGTAATTTAGAAACAAACTATTTGTAATACATTCTTGTTTTGAGATTTTTTCTTTAAATTCACCATAATTCATAGGCGGAGGTGATGACGACGACGCTGAAACGGGCGGTGGAGACTCCGCTGATATGGATCCCTACGATCTTCTTGACCCTGTGGAAATCTTGTCAAAATTACCTAAAGATTTTTACGATAAACTAGAGAAAACAAAATGGCAAGAACGCAAAGAAGCTCTTGATGCATTGGAGGGGCTTCTAAAGAATGCCCCCAAGTTGGAACCAGGAGACTATGCCGATTTGGTCAGAGCTTTAAAAAAGGTCAGCATTATTATGTCCTATTTTGTTGACTTTATTGAGCTTATTTAAAAATAATTTTATCAGATTATTGCATTTACAATTATTTGATTTGTTTATTGGTTCAGGTTATAACAAAAGACACAAATGTGATGTTAGTTGCACTTGGTGGACGATTACTCGGAATGGTAGCTAGTGGCCTTCGAGGAAAATTTCAGCCTTATGCAGTTGCTTGTGTGCAAGCTATTCTGGAGAAATTTAAAGAGAAGAAGGCCAATGTTGTGACTGCTTTGAGGAATGCCATTGATGCTATTTACCCTTGTGTAAGTGTTATTGTTCCTTTTTATTCTTACATTAATATTTGATTAAGCTTATAGTCAACTCAAGTTACTGTAGTCAGTAATGTAATGTGCAAGAGTATAGGAACAAGTTTGTGCCAAGAGAAGACTAAAACTATGAAGTAATTGTTGTAAGCTTTTATTTTTAATTTTGACCTATGTGACCATAATCACAAAAGTCATCTCAGTCATATGAATAGCTTAAGTAATACAAAAAACCAAAACAATCATTTATAAGATGTAGATTTTTATTTGATTCTGACATGAATCAAATAAAAATCTAAAGATCAGCACAGCGGTTTTAGTTTTGAGAAGTGCTTTAAGTTTAAGTAAGTTTAAGTGAGTTAGTTGAGAGAAGTAATTGAAAAATTATTTATTACACTTTCTGTTCTGGTTTTCTATTAAAATTTGTGAGATAAAAAATTGTAAACTATTTTTATTTTCAATAGACTAATTTAGAAGCGATAATGGAAGATATGCTAGCGGCGTTTGACAACAAGAATCCATCGATAAAAGCAGAAAGCGCCGTATTCTTAGCGCGTGCGTTGTGCCATACTCAGCCGGCAGCGTTCAACAAGAAACTAATAAAGGCTTATGTTGCTTCTTTACTCAAACTGTTGGAAAGTGCAGGTTAGTAAACTGTATTTTTGGGATAATATATTATTGAAATTAGTCAAATGAAAAACTTTTAAAGATTTGTGAACACAAACATTTATAGTATATACTAGTTGTCTCTTAGTGGATTGGACTGTTGTGTTCTGTTCCCAAAGGAACAGAGAGCCAGTATAATTAGTCTGTAAGGCATTCCATCTTATTCCTCAGAGGTGGCAATGCATCTGTAGCTTTCTTTGATTGAAGCTGGCCACAGGTGTTCATAGACTGTAGAAGCCACTTGCCACCAGGTGGACTGCAAGTTTGTTTGTCACTTCATTTTTTATTAAAAAAAGAAAAATACACACTTTATATAACATTATCATTTTTTTTCTAATATTCATCATGGCTGTACATGGTACTGGTATTTTTACGTGGTAGAGCATGTTGCAGTTATATTAGTAGTATAGTTGTAGCACGAATGGATCGGCTCGACCGGGGAAGGACCACGCTCTCACAGAATACCAGCGTGAAATAGTAGCTTAATGTTTCTGTGTTTCGTATGGTGAGTGTAGAAAACCGGAGACCCTTTTTACTGGAAACGGGGCATTCCATATTAATCCTCACGGGTGACAACGCATCTGCGTTTTGATATTCGTAATCGAGGATAGATGTAGATGTCTATGGGCCACAGCAACCACTTACCATTGGGTGGACTGTGTGCTCGTTTGTCATCCCATTCTATAAAATAAAAAAATAATTAAATGTTAAAAATCTAATTTGGTCAGATTCAACAAGTTCTAGAGACAACACTAGGTACTAAAACTAGCAAATACAAATTATATGATGTATGTAGCTGTTGGTGTCAATTACGGAATTTGTTATGCCAGTTGAAGATTGACTCACGATGGCAGTAGCAGATGTCTTGCACCATTGTCGTTGCTTACCATAGTTTGGAACACTTAAACAGTATACGATAATATATTCCCTAACTGAGCCACTATAAGAAGAGATTATTTTATTAGTTTTGACATGTTTAAAAGGAAAAAAAAGTCTAAGATATTTTAAAACGACTGTGCTAGCGCCTGCAATTATCCAGAGTGCAGTTCACATCATTCAACTTTGCAGTACACAATATAGAACATAATCTGCAGCAAAACAGATCTAGTTGCCGAATTCTTAACCCTTCAATCCCCATAAAAGTCCCATGCAGTCGCATGCGCCCGGCAAATCCCGAGCGGTCGCATGCGACCGCACCCACCCGCAGCACTTAAAACCATTAAAACTTATATTTAGTGACTACTTTTCTATGAAGAAGTTTGGTATTATAAAATCTATACAAAATTCTCTATATAAAAGTCAGGTTTTACTTCATTACAAAAAGACTATTGTATTTTGATAACAAAAAAAAAACATGCCAAGCGAATGTCACAATCATTTCAATATATATTACTGGAAATTATTTACGTAAATAGATAAATTATATTCACACAAAAACTTTCATTACATTTTTATAATAAAACACTATACTAAAACACTAATAAAACACTAGAAAAATCCAAAAATCAACACAGTGACATTCACGCAAAAATGGCGTACGTAATGAACGTAGATTATAAATAAATATCCATAGGATAACTGTTTTTATTGCATTAGAGGATAGAAAATTTTATATTGATTCTATGATGCCAAACTTCTTCATAGAAAGAAAAAAAAAAGAAAGTAGTCTCTAAATATAAGTTTTAATGGTTTAAAGTGCTGTGGGTGTGCGCGGTCGAATTCGACCGCTAAGAGATTGAAGGGTTAACTTGTGTTTCATTTAGAAATCAGAAATCTAAATTTTCACAGTGCGGTCCAGTCTTAATTTTAGCGAAGCCGGGAAGACAAAATGTATAAAATAACATTCAGGAATGCTAAGATATTTATAATTATTTTTTTTTCATCAATCAAATGTCAAAATATAAATCTTAACCATAGAATACACATTAGAACGGGGGAGTAGGCGGTGCCCGTGTTACTAACATGTCAATTCACACCTATCAATGTCAACACATCTCTTTTGACGTCACAATTGTTGCCCAATTTTTGTGTCAAGCGTTTCTGGGTGCCATTTATTTAACAAAAAACGCCGGTTTGTGCGATAATTACGTGTCAGGAAGACAGTCGGATGTGGAATTTAAATAAAAGTGGTATATCCTTTCACCAATAAGTCGAAACTATTTATATTTTTGGAATAGTAGAATCAAAAATAAAGAAATACTGATGTGTGTAAACCACAGTACTTTCCACTTATTTTAACGGTATAAAGAAATACTAATTTAAAAAATTATTATACGAATACTAGCTTTCGTCTGTGTATAAGTCGGTCATATCGCGTTCTCTATAGTATATTTTGAGGTAGCCTAACCTTTTTAATGTTTCCAGCGATCTGAATACCATTGAGTGGATTGGCATTTTCCTTCATAGCTTTACCCAAGTTCGCGGTTTAACGGCCAACAACGACCAAATTTTTGAAGCCTACTTAGCTGTGATAGTTTAACTTTTTAACTTAACCAAACATCGAACTATCTCAATTTTATCAAAATTAGTTCAGCAGTTAAGTCATGAAAGCTGGATAGATTTTTGCATTAAAATAGAAAAGTATGGATTTTCTTTCTGCAATACATTTTGGCAGTGGATTATGTTTTTGTCTTATATTTTTGAAGTACAATTTATAATCGTAAAATTTACAAAGAATCGTGTATTTGGATCATACAAAATAGTTTTTATTGCATTTGAATTTTTTGACAGGCATGTTGGTCTAGTGGGGTTAGTGACCCTGACTGCTATGCCGGAGGGCGTGGGTTCGATTCCCAACCAGGACAAATGTTTGTGTGATGAGCGCGATCATTTGTTCTGTGTCTGGGTGTAATTTATCTATAATATTTATGTATTTAGAAATATATAAGTATGATTATCAGTTGTCTAGTACCCATAACACAAGCTCTGCTTAGCTTGGGACTAGATGGCGTTGTGTGATAGTTAAAAAAAAATTACAAAGTGAATACTTTAGTATTTGATAGAATCAGGCGGTACTTTGGGGAAATTTATTATAATAAAAATATTAAACTTTAATTCGCAACCATCCGCTTTAATTATATACAATATACAATGATGTGTCTTACCTGGATTGAAGAGCACCTCCCGCCCTCCCTCAATTGCATGCACTAATTCCGTCACCACTAGTCCCAGCACCACTAGTCCCAGCACCACTAGTCCCAACACCACTACTTCCAACACCACTATTCCAGGAAAGACACACCATCGACGATAATACGTGTCGTATTCGTCGTATATGACTGATGATGCCTCGAGGCGAAACACGTGTATTGCATGCAAATGAGGGGCTCGGGCGGGAGGTGCTCTTCGATCCAGGTAAGACACATCATTGTATATAATTAAAGCGAATGGTTGCGAATTAAAGTTTAATATCTTTACTTTAGTATTTGTCGTTTAGTAGAATATTGTACAAAACTAATTGCGGTGCTGTCGCCTCCCCAAACATAAAACAGCAAATATTATTGAAATACTTCAAAATATATATACTATATGTATATACTCAAGTTTTACCGGTAGTTACCAGTTACCGCTAAATCACTAATCAAGAGTACATCCCTAGCTGTGATACAATTATGTACTACAGTTTGCTTAAACGCATAGACTAATATGATGCTAGGCATCTTAAAGGTTTTCTAAAACTTTTTATTAACAATAAGAAAATAAAATATATTTACTGCGATTGTATTTGCAATTAGTTTGCACACTATATTTACAAATAAATATGTAATAAATTCAAACGATTTCTTTTTTAATAATAATTGTGAACATCAATCAAAAGTCTAAAATGTGCAAATTCGCTCAATCTGTCAACACAGTTATTCCTTCTCTTTATTTTCAGAAAGAGACGGTCTGTAAAGATTCGTTGTGAATCCGTTGTTATTGCCTTGGAATAAAATCTGATTTTATGTAATATTAAAACACCGGTTCTCCCACAAAATAAGGTTTGCAGCCATTTTATTGTGAATTATAGTATTCTATGACTTTAGTAATACAAATTTCATAAGTCTGAATAAGATAAATTAGTCCTTTACAAATTCGTTATATTTATCACCATTATGTCCATTTTATTTTAAAATTCATATTTGAAAATATTTATTTCACGCAAAGTACAATACAGTACAGTTACTGGACTTAATGCCTTTAGGTATTCTCCACCAATAAACCACATGTCAATCATATTGACATGTGGATTAATTGATAATTTATTGATGATTAACAGCAAAAAGCAACAATAAAATTTAAAAAGAATGATATGGGTTTAGTTTCATCATTTTTACAAATAATATATATACTGGATGACCTTTTTTACCATCTAGAAAAATATATGGCCCTGTTATTTTACAAAATAAAAAACCGGCCAAGAGCGTGTCGGGCCACGCTCGGTGTAGGGTTCCGTAGTTTCCCGTCCGTCACAATAAGTGTTCCCACTTATGAGTTTAAAGGTGCTCCGCGCTCCTGCAACTGCTCCCGGTAGTGGGTACTGTTCTTTCCATCCAAGTTCAAAATGATTTTCCTACAAAGTCCTTATAAAGTTCTACTTTTCAGATTTTTTTCATATTTTCTAAACTTATGGTTCAAAAGTTAGAGGGGGGGACACATTATTTTTTACTTTTGGAGCGATTATTTCCGAAATTATTGACATTATCAAAAAATGATTTTAGTAAACCCCTATTCATTTTTAAATACCTTTCCAACAATATATCACACGTTAGGGTTGAAATTAAAAAAATCACTTCCCACTTTACATATAGGGGGGCTACCCTAATAAAACATTTTTTTCCAATTTTTATTTTACCACTTTGTCGGCGTGATTGATACACACATTGGTACCAAATTTCAGCTTTCTAGTGCTAACGGTCACAGAGATTAAGCGAGGACGGACAGACAGATGTGGCGAAACTATAAGGGTTCCTAGTTGACTACGGAACCCTAAAAACGAACATTTTGAATTAAATAAATAAATTAATTAAAATCTGTCGAAATTCAAATCGTAAGCACTCTACTTTACGAACGGCAATAAAACAATAAATTTAGTAGGCATCTTTGCCCTTGTCACTTCTCAGGATCACAGGCTATGGTGGATATGATTTGAATTTCGATAGATTTTAATTAATTAATTTATTTATGTCAAAAATTTTGGTTTTATTTTTTGTAAAATATGGGTGCTCTACTCCGTTCTACTCCGTTCACATGTTACACACTAATTTTTTTTCAGACGGTAAAAAAGTCATCCAGTACCTTAACACTTCATCATTTTTAAACAGGAAAAAAATGCAAATCAGTGGTCTAAGATTTAAACTTTAGGCCCCGACAGATTTTCAAAATTATTACTATTAATTACTAGCGTCAATCATTTCCTCATGTTATAGCTTGCAGATGTAATGTTATTCATATATATATTACACTTATAAATCCAGAAAGCTTGTACTGTTATGTTTATAATCTCACTTTCAAACGAATTACTAACACTTGTTCGTCGGACCAATAATGTCAATCGATCCATGACTTGACGGTCACGCTAACCAATTTAGGAGTTTCACGCCGGTCATTGTTCGAATATCTCTAAAGAAAGTGTTTCTTCTTGATTGCTATATGTATTCCGTGTTTAGTTAATTGAAAAATAAAATTTCGCTAAGCTTAACAATAAATAAATTGGACTTTGCTTTGCGGTAAAAAATAATTTTTTACCGCAAAATTAGCCCAAAATCATAATTTTTTTTTAATTAATTCTACCATATAATAGATAGGATAGTTGCTTTTCAATATGTCAATAAATGCCAACATGTTTTATTTATAAAATACGATTGTATATTTGCCTGATTTTTAATTTAATTAATCAATACAAAATAGTCTCTCTTGACCCAAATTAAGTTCTCGGTGATTCACAATAGTCCTTGCTTTGTCCATTGTCGTCAGAGCCGTCTTAGACCCGTTGGAAGCCCTGTGCAATTTAGGATAAATGGAGCCCCTATTTGTCATAGGCCTATGAACTATAGGCAATAGAAATGGGAGTAGGAACTGGAAGGCCTCATAGATCGCGTGGCCCTGGGCTCTTGCCCAGTGTGTCCATGAGCAAAGGTGGGCCTGTGCCCACACCACACCACGAAGAGATGTTTTTGAAGTTTGAATTTTTAAAAATTATCAACCAATTCGTGTGAGCTTATTTCATTAACCTATACAAAGTAAACAATAGTAATTTACGCTACGGCTACGAAGACCATTTTTATCTTCCTATTTTATGATCCAATTCACAATTAAATCATTATAAAATACGCGATAAACGATGTTTGTATTTGGTTAATGTAGATAATATACCATAACTATTTATAATGTCAATTTACGAGTTTATTATTGCTTATCTATGCTTGATTGACAAAGGTAACGAATCCTTCAGCCTAATAACAGTTTGAATAGCTGTTTAACAGTTTTACTACTTTGTAAAAAAAAAACACAATTAAAATTATTGTTTAAATAAAGTAAAAATATAAAAAACGACATCATAAAATGCTTACATACCGAATTAACATTAAAATTCCTTGGCCTGAAGATCCCGTGGTTCGAGACGCGGCGGCAGAGGCGCTCGGTACTGCAACTAAGTTGGTTGGAGAGAAGAACATTGCGCCCCATATTGGTAAATTGGACAATTTGAAAGAGCAAAAAATTAAGGAATTCGCTGAAAAGGTGAACAAATCTTCAGAATTTCGTTCTATTTTTAATTTATAATTCACCAAAAAAAAAATCATTGTTGTTTCATCAGATATTATCACATCATAATATTATAAGCTTGGTCTAGTGGGCATAAAAGTGGCTATTGATTGTGAGATCCCAATTTCGAATCCTGGGCCGAGCAAAGAAAAATCCATTATTGAGTTTTTCTGTCTAGAATTTCTTAGTAGCAGCCCAGTTAAGTTGGGAGTTTTTCACCACTGCCTCTGAAAGGACGTTAATCTTGCGCGTAATATCTCGCCGGTAGTGTCCGATTGCTGACCCATCGGACTATGTGAGTGAGGAAATAGAGAGTGCATCTGTGCTTACGCATACACTGGGCACTATAATCCTGTCCTGCGCCATGACTAGTCTCCGTTGAAACTGGTCGCCGCGACCGAATTTCGGTCCAGAGCACATTACATTATTATTATTTTTAGAATGTTGCAAAACTACACTTTTTAAATAGAGTAATAAGTATTTATATTCTGTATTTAATGCTTTATTACGAGTAGATAGGAGACAGATTGACTTAGTTATAGGTCTTCCATATTTCAGGCTGTAATCCAAGTTAAAGTAGCTGCACCCAAGAAGGAAGTCAAACCGAAGACTATACCAGTGGCTGGCAAAGGAGACACCAAGGCATCAGCAGGCTCGAGTCAGCCCAAGGCTGTGAAACGACCCACAACAGGAACTAAAAAGCCAGCTACGGGTGCTAAAAAAACTGCAGCTAGGGCACAACCCAGCCCGCCAAGGGAACAGGAGTTATCTCAGGAAGAAGTTGATGCCAGAGCAGAGCGATTGTTTGCAGGAGATGTACTTACAGGTAAAGTAATGTGGTGGCTTAAAAAGTCCCTCTACTGGGCACATACCTCTTCCTTTTTTAAGAATTTGGTAGCTGATATACATCTGTTATACTTGACCATCAAACATGTGATGCATGAGTTTTGGCGCAATTGCAGTTAATAATTTTATTTTAAATTGATCCTCGATTTAAGGTTCTAAATATAGAAACTAACATGAATATTTTTTGATAAATAAATTGTATGAAAGCAAGTATTTATTTACAATGCAATACAACCAATTTTACCCTATCAAGTTCATGATAGATAATAATTATGTACCAGGCTTAGGAGACGGCAATTGGAAGAACCGACTTGCAGCTGTCCAAAGCCTCTATTCAACTATACAAGGGTTGACTACCGATGACACTTCAGCACAGGTTCTGTATCGCACTCTAAACAAAAAGCCTGGCCTTAAAGATACTAATGTGCAAGTATTAAAAGCCCGCTTAGAAGCTTGCAAGTATATAACAGAAAACTTTCCGATATCCACGTAAGTATTATTTATATTCAAATAATCTTATAAGCATTTATTTACCAGATTTTAATTTTATTTTCTTAATAATCAGTTTTAAATACTATTTTATTTTCTTGTATCTATTTGTACTGTACCTATCCTGTGACCCTGCGAAATGACTAGGTCTGTAGTCGTTTCTGCTTTTCAACAGCAATGCACTCTCTATTTGTTCCGGTTTGAATGGTGGTAGAGTCCGTACAATTATAGGCTGCCTAGCCTTCATTGTTTGACTGAATTTGGTTGCAGGTGCTCACTCTTATATTATAAAAATACTATGTAATCGTTTTGTATTCCCGTGTAGTGGCGGTTGAGAATATCCACTACCTCATATCTTCCCATAGGTGTCGTAAGAGGTTGCCACCTAAGGCGACGGTCCGAAGAGAAGGGGAAAACACGGTGATTCTCGAATCCGGCAACTTGTTCTATCACCGGGAGGGCGACCATCTGTCCCAAGGAGGTGTTGGATTTATCATCCACAAGACTCGTCAACAACATTGTAAAGATTGTGAGTGTGTCGTCGAGGGTTGCGTACCTGATACTCAGAATCATCAAACGGTATTCGCTGAAGGTCATACAGGTTTACGCACCATCCCGATGTGCCGAAAGAATTGTATGAGGTTTTCTCTAGAGCCATGCATTCCTCCAAAACTCACTATACGGTGTTGATGGAAGACTTCAACGCAGAACTAGGCACAAGAGAAATTGGTGAGCTGATGGTAGAGAAATTTGGAATAGGGCAACATAACCCAAGACGTCAGCAGCTGGCCGACATCATGGAGAAAGAGGGACTCTTTGGGATAAACTCTTTCTTACAGAAGCGGCCCCACAAGAAGTGAACCTGGTCGAGCCCCGACGGTTCGACAAAAAAGGAGATTGACTTCATTATAACGACCAGAAGCCAACTGTTCAGTGATGTCTCAGTGATCGTGAAGGTGAAAACTGGCAGCGATCACCGAATGGTTAGAGGCACACTGAACCTAAACTAACTGAGTAGAACCAGGGCTCCAAAGATTTTGTCAGAGATCTGTCTGCCAGAAAGAGCCAACTATCGTAGCTGAAGACCGAGTGTGGCAGCATTGTTTCGCGATACCTGAGATTTGGAGAGTGGGATTGAGAAGTTCTATGGGCAGCTGTACACCTCATCGTTCGAGCCACACGCAATTGTGAGTAACGATCCAAGTGCAAGTCTTATCCGACACTATTCCGATGATATCCCGGATGTCAGTCTGAGCAAGAGTAGAATGGCTCTCCAGCACCTACCTTAAAAACTGAAAGTCTCCGGGCGAGGATGGAATTACAGCGGAGCATCTGAAAGCGAGTGGAAAACCGGTACTTGAAGTCCTTCAGAAGCTGCAGCGTCCTCCATAGTGGCACTACTCCGGAGGCGTGGAGCAGAAGTGCGGTGGTCTTGTTGTTCACGAAAGGTGACAACGCTCTCTTGAAAAACTACATACCGATTTCCCTTCTGAGCTTCGTCTGCGTGCTGTTTTCGAAAGTCATTAGGAATCGTCTCGCACACAGACTTCGCGACTTATAGTGAAAAGGAACCAGGGTGCGCAAACGTTAAACTAAGAAACAGAAGGGGGAATCGAGGCTTCTCTCGATCCGGCCTCCTATAACGCCTAAGTTGGGTTCGGGAACAACGTATGTGATCTCCGCAACGGAGTAACACACAAGGGCGATAACCTCTTCCTTTTCAGAAAATAGGTTCAGGCGGGGATTACGGGTCTTCCGAAGTCGTCCCGGTCCCAACGCCTTAATTTTTCGATGTGGACTGTATTATTTTGAAGGAAGAATTCCTTGGGAATAAGACAGCAATTATCTTCAAACCGTTCCGTGAGAGAGTAATTACTTTTCCCTATCACTTCCCTACACTTTTTCTTTCTTCTTCTTGTTGACTGTTGGTCTTACCGAACGATTCCCGAACATTTCCCGAAACTTCCCCGAACGAATTGCAACGTTGATTGTCGTCTGCTATGGGACTACTTTTGTTCATCCCATGCAGGTTTCGGGCCTCGGGGAGTCCCCCATTACCCGGGTGATCCTCACGGCTCATGACAATGAGCCGGTCTTGGGAGCCGTACCAGTATGGCATTGTTGGCTATCTTGGTTGGCGTATTGCGCGCCACCAGGTCGGTGCTACCGGAGGGTCGGCCGTCTCGAAGCCCCGCGGAGTCCTGAGGATGGGAGTCGACGCAGGGCCAATCTTGCCGACAGGAGGGCGCTCCAACAGCAGTTGCTCCGGGCCTCCAGTGCTCCTTCCTGGCTCTAGTTGAAGGCCTGGCATTCCTAGGCAAAAGGTTGGCGTGTCTCGCGCCTCTGGGAAGGGAATCTGCCGAAGGGTCAGCAACCTCAAGGTTCCGCGGAGAAGCATCTCGACGCGGAGCCGAAGTCACCAACAGGCGCGCGCACTTGGGCGCGCCGGGCCTTCGGAGTTCGCTTCCCAGCGTGTAGGTGAAACGCAGCGTTGGGTGATCTTCATCCCCGGTGGGTTTAGGGGCGTCCTCAAGGCTCCACCAAGCCGAGTTGGCCCTACATCGCGCGCACCCACTGCGAAGCGACGCGCTGTACCTCTCCCGCCCGGGCGGGAGTCGGCGACCGGCGGACGTGACCAACGAATTGCAAGAAAACTCGTTTACTGAGCTACCCCAAGAGCTATACGCGAAAGTGAGCCGCACCATTTGTGCGTTTGCGCAACTCAATTACATCAATTTGTTCTATCACTCTCTCACGGTTTACTCAATAACTTTATTTGTATAAGACATACATTTATACAATTTACTTGTAAAGATAGCACAAAAAAATATCTATACTACGATATACATTACATTCTTATATCACAAAAAACCTTTTATTTATTTAACAAAATATGCCTATTTTACTCACATGTTCAAAGTTGAAATTTCTTAAATATTTAACATGGAAAGTTAAAACAATGTTTTCCACTTGAAATTATACATATCTTAACCAATACAATAGTTTAATTTACATTTTCTCTATACATTTCACTATTAAAACACTTTTAAATTTCTTATACAAAACTATCATTATTTCACTTATTCACAGGAATTTTCACATAAAAATAACACAGAATTCACCTCTTTTACACGTACAATTAATCTGAAATGTTTTACAAGTCATTTTTACATAAATTGCTGAAATTGCAAATATTGAAATTTCTACATATTTGGCCTCCTAAGTACGTGGCTAGCGTGCGTCTACGATCTCACACTATTTGAACAACTAACTTTTGCACGGCTATCGACTATCAGTAAAAATGGAAAGTTTAGTATACACTAATATCAACAATACTAGGTGAATAAATGATTTTACACAATCCTCAAACGTTGAAAACTATTTCTAATCAGATTCTTATCAGTTATCATGTTTCTTATCAAACAATATAAGTGAATGTTTTCATAAATCAATCATAGAAAATAAGCATTTGTTTTCATACAAAACATATCAAACTCATATAAGACAATACTTATGCAATTAATTTCCCTTAATTCTACTTATGCACAGCGATCATCTCGACCAGGGAACAAATCCGGTAACATAATTTATATCTTAAAAATTCCCTATATGAATTTATTAAGAGATATTACTAAGAAAACCATAAACTATTCCGGCCTGGGAGTCGAACCCAAGACCTTCATATCATTAATTCGATATTTCTTTAAGATTCAACTAAGCATTTTCTTATCGGAATATTGTTGCTTGATAATTTGCTTTTTAGAAGCTATTCGTAATCGGTTAACTAATAAATTGAAATATTCTTATAGGCGCGTCGCCAACATATAGCCTCCCGAACAAGCCGGTTTCCGAAAAGGGATTTGTACCGTAGACCACATACATACCCTTCGGCAAAGTGTACAAAAGACCGAAGAGTACAATCATCCATTTTGTCTGGTGTATGTGGACTATGAGAAAGCCTGATTCCGTCGAAATTTGAGCGGTGTTACAGATCCTTTAACGGTGCCAAGCTGACTGTCGTTACATCGGAGTACTGAAGTTCTTACACAGTGGAGCTACGATGGCTATCGGAGTACAGAACCAGAGTACGAAACCTATCCAACTGTAGAGAGGTGTAAGACTTGGTGACGTTATATCCCCGAAACTCTTCACCGCTGCATTGCAAGACGTTTTCAAGCTACTGGACTAGAAGGGATTGGGTATTAACATCAATGGCGAGTACATCTCTCACCTTCCAATATGCCGACGATATAGTCCTTATGGCAGAATCGCTGGATGACCTAAGCAATATGCTCAATGACCTCATTGGTGTCTCCCAACGGATAAGTTTGAGATGAACAATTTCACACCTATGCCGGTAGAATTATTGGGAGCACTAAGTTCGAAGTTGTTGACAAGTATTTACCTGGGACAAATAGTCCGACTTGGAAGTCCAACTTCGAGCGAGAGGTCAATAGTCTAGTCAGCTATACCTCAAAACCTGAAAACGAGACTTTACAACCGGTGCGTGTTGCCAATGATGACTTAAGGAACTGAGACGTAGTCCTTCACTGCTGGCCGTATGAGGACGCTCAAGTTCGCTCAGCGAGCTATAGAGAGCGTGATAAAGTTAGAAATTAAATCACGCTATCAAAAATAGTATATATAGAATATCTCCGAAGTATCACAGGAAGCGTTGGCCGCTTCCCGAGCAGAACACCTTGCCGGGCGGAAGATCTCCCCTTTTCAGGACTGTGCTTTGTGGCATTCCTTGGGTGATGCCTATGTTCAGCAGTGGACTTGTGAAGGGCTGTAATGATAATGATGACGATGTAATGGTTTATTTACATAACAATGTTAAGGATATTATAATTATTACATAAAGTATTGGACAAAAGTATATAATATTTTTTGGTAACAGCCCCGCAGCCATGTAGTGTCACTGTTAGAGAATCTGCTACCTCTTCTCATGGTTGTTGTAAGAGGTGACAAAGAGAAATGAAACATGGGATGGTAGGCAGCATCTTACTGATTTCACCAACCAACCCAACATAATCTGCATTCCAAGCGTAATAACTTGAACTATGGGGGAGTCCTATGCTTAGAACTGGGCTTTTGATAGGCTGTAATGAATGTATATACAACTATTAACGTTAAAACTATTTTTACAGCATAGCAGCAGACTTTGTACTTCAAGACGTTGTGGCGAAGCTCGGGGAAAGTTCATGTTCAACCATATCTGCGGAGTGCCTCACTGCCTTTGCTGAAGGATGTGGACTAGAGCATGTTTTGAATGAAGGTTTGACTTACGCGATGGACTTACAGAAAAACCCGAAAGTCCAGTCGGAAATGTTTAATTGGATGTCTGTCGCTATCAAAGAGTTTGGGTTTACGTAAGTGCACAGAATAAATGCTTACGTAGTATTAAGTAACCATTAACTATATTTTTACCCAGTACACAGGCGACATCTTTCCTTTTCAAAATGTAAATAACAATACTTTATAACTTACTTAACTGTGGTTATCAATGATTTAACATAAAGCATTTAGTTCCCTTGAACCAAATTACTATATTTTATTTTCGATTAAGAATAATATCTATTGATATTAACTTTTTTATAGGATGAATGTGAAATCAATCGTCGCACATTCGAAGAAAGCGCTCGCCGCGACAAACCCTAATGTACGAACGTCGACTGTCAACTTTCTTGGAATATTGTCACTCTATGTTGGGCCATGCCTTATAAATCACTTCGATAGTGAGAAGGCCGCTACTAAACAATTGATAAGTCTTGAACTGGACAAATATGCTAATAGCACGCCGCCAACACCTACACGACAAATGGGACGAGTTAGTAAGGTATTAGCATATTGTACTAATAAATTATTTAAAAACTTAATTAAAAATATTATATTCATAAGTAAATTAATTCGGTCTGAACTGAATTAATTATTAATTCCAGTTTTATAACCAATGAAATAACTATATATTATGCGAAATTGTAATTTTATCAATCTGTAAAAGTCCACTGCTAAATATGAGGTTCTCATAGTTATAGAATTCGTCCATCTCTAGATTTTCTGCTATTTCTCGCAGCTTAATGCTGCTGTGATTCATATGGTATGTGTGGAAAACCGGTGATATTTTTACTTAACCTCTCAACCTCTTAGCGGTCTCATGAGACCGCGGCCATATTCCGTCAAATCCCTAGCGGTCTTATGAGGTCGCACCCACCCACAGCACTTTAACCCATAAAGACTTACATATAGAGACTACTTTTCTATGAAGAAGTTAGGCATTATATAATTAATATGAAATACTCTATCCTCTAGTGCAATAAAAAAACTGTTATCCTATGAATATTTATTTATAATCTACGTTCATTTTGTACACCATTTTCGCGTGCATGTTATTGTGTTGATTTTTGGATTTTTCCAGTGTTTTATTAGTGTTTTATTATAAAATTGTAATGAAAGTTTTTGTGTGAATATAATTTATCTTTTTACGTAAATAATTTCGAGTAATTTATATTGAATTAATTGTGATTTTCACGCTGCCGACATTCGCTTGGTGTGTTTATTTTTGTTATCAAAATACAATAAAGTCTTTTTGTAATGAAGTAAAACCTGACGTTTAGACCACAGGACAGAGAATTTTGTATAGATTTTATAATTCTAAACTTCTGCATACAAAAGTAGTCTCTAAATATAGGTTTTAATGGATTTAAGTGCTGTGGGTGGGTGCGGTCGCATGCGACCGCTCGGGATTTGCCGGGTGCCTACGACTGTATGGGATTTTCATGGCGCTTGAAGGGTTAAGACAGGCTGTAAGTCCAAAATCAACCAAAAGAAGTATTTCCAGACGCTTACGTGTGTGTGTGTGGGGGGGGGGGGTATAAAATCATATTTATAAACTATAAAAAAATATTGTAGGTAGAGAACAACCTGTTGCACTTGAGTAACGGAATTTAAATAAACAGTCTGGTTTATTTTAATTTTTATAAAATGTCGAATTTTAAAACTGCGTAAATTCAATTACTACTCTTTCTTCTATAATTTTATAACTTTCTATAATTTTCAGCGATGACACCAAGTTTTTTTTTTGTACAAAATAAATAGCCAAGCTAATGTTTTACAGAAGTATTGGATTAGATTTTTTATTTCATATTTGTATTATAAGTAATTAGATGAAAACCCGCATAAAATTTATTCTTCGAACTCAAAGCTTTATCATCAAGTGTGATTTGCAATTTTTAACTCAAATACCAGCTTTGGGTAGATAAAAAATAGACCGCGGTAACCCGTTTGTTTAGTTATCGGACAGCGCTCGAGTTGAAAGGTCGGTTCCGGACTAGGGCTTGCAAATATTCGAAAATTTTTGGTATTCGAATATTCGACTTTTTTTCGGGTATTATTCGAATTATTCGAATAATATTCGAATAGTTAAAGAAAAAACAAAAGCTGTAATAATAATCATATTTTTAATTGCTGATCTCTTACTTAGAGTCTTATTTCTCTGAATCAATAAAAATCGTAGTTAAAAATTAAAGAACTGTTTGGAATTTTACTGTTACGGCACTAATGCAGTCCCACAAAAAACTATAAAAAGTTGGTGCTTAACAACACAACCACATCACAATTACACAACAGTTTTATTTATAAATCGAGATCTGAGTATTGTAATAATATTTATATAATAATAATGATATCAAAAAATCTATTACAAATACAAAACCATGCTTAAAATCTTAGTTACATAACTATGAATAAAGTATTAAATTCTAAAGATTATTTTTGGTTCTTAGTAACGTTACATATGATGCACATTGCAAACTTACATATAACTTACTTACAAAACTTAAAAGATTAAAAAAAAATTTCACCTAAGATAAAAATAAAATACAAATAATTAATCGGTATTACAATTTATGAGATCAGAATCAGATCAAATTGCACAAAAATAAAATACGTTTTAGTCTTATCATCTAACTTTGGCTTATTCTTACACTTACACCTACAAATTCGTACCGTAAAAACAAAGTAGTACATTCAAGGCGAAAGTGAATGGGTATCATATATACAATAAAAATAAAAATAAAATCTTCAACGTTTTCCTTGTAAATGGGACCTAAGGAAACTTAGCGCGTCTAGGGAATCATCTTTTAAAGAACACCTTAAATGGTTGCAAATGTATTTTGTTGATGAAAACACTCTTTCACACTCTACACTTGTAGGTTATATACACATGAGGAAGTCATACGCTTGGCTCAAATGGACTTGTCTAGGACCTCCTCTGTCAAATAGCGCCATCTGCATTCGCACTGACGTTTCTAACTCTTCTCTGTCTGATAAATTTGCTGTTGACGTCGAAGGAGTTGCAGAATTAGTGTCATTGATCATTTTTTGTAACTCTTCTTTAAAGCTCATTTCAGTTGATTCCTGGTGTGACTCGTTTTGTAGCTGATGCTGGCGTTGCCGCTGCTGAAGTTGAACTAGGGTTATGTCATCTTCGTCATTATTAGAATTTTGTCTTTTAGAAAAGTATCTCTCGTTTATTTCAGTTATTACTTCTGTAATAATGTTATTGCCTGGTGATGGAAAGATAGACGAAGGTGGCTCTGCGTAATATTTGCATGGATTGTGGAGATATTTCAAAGTGCATATTAAATTTGGTAAGCGTCTCTGAGCAATTCTAATCTTCAGAGCTTCGAGTAGCCTGTCACTGATAAAACTGTTCGTCTTTTCAAATTTAGCAACCATAAATTGAAGGGCTGTTTCCGCAGTAAGCAGATTTGCATTTTCTTGGCAAAGCGCCTCTACTGTTGCCTTTACAATATTCAAAGAAGTGGCCAATTCTTGCAGTAAAGCCAGCTCACCTGAACTAAATGTGATATCGTACTTTAAATCAATAAGAGTCTTCAAAATAGGGTCTTTTAACGCCAAAAATCTGGTGATCATATCGGCTAAACTGCTCCACCTGGTTTTACAATCTAGGATCAAACCCATTTTATTCTGTTTCTCTTGAAGATAGTTATCGAGAATCTCTTTTCTGGTGGGTGACTTCCTAAAAAATTTTACTATTTTCCGCACTTTCTCTATTACATTTTTTAAATTCATATCCCTGTATAAATGGAGGTCTCGATTTATGTTCAGGTGTTGCTCGACTACAAATCCTCCTTCCTCACTATCACTGTCAGAGTCAGTATCCTCATTTGTCTCCTCTTGGTTTTCTGCAGATTCTACCTCTTCTTGCTCATCTTGATTATTTTTGTATATAGCATCCAGCACTGCACATTGGATACCATGTGCTAAACATAATTGATGGTACGAAGGCACTTGTCGACCCATAGCGCACATCACGCTTGCTCCGTCAGTCACTATGCATGCTATGTCCTCTTCCAAAGATAGATCATAGGATGCTAACTTGTCCTTCAAAATATTAGCACAACGCTCCGCCGTTGCCCTGCCAGTTATTCTCGCGAGTCCCAAATTTCTATATCCCTTGCCTTGGAAATTTGAACAATGAATGTTAATGTTCATATAACGTCGGTTACCAGCTGAAGTCCATTCGTCCAGGGAAGCGGAAAATTTATTTCCTTGGGCCTTTAATTTCTCCAATTCTTTCTTCATATCACCCTTTAATTGTGCACTCTTTTCTACTACGATCTTCTTGATTGTGTTCGGTGACTTCGGCAAGTCGTCGTAGCCACTTTTTTTAAAGAGATTTCGAATGGATTCAGAGGTACAGAAAATGCTGAATGGAAGACCGTCACAAGCAGTCATTTTTGATATCACATTCTCCATATCATCCTCAGGATTTTTAAAGTATGCATCAATTCCTTTCATTTTCTCCTTTTTTGGCTCATTTTCGTCAACTTTTTCTTGTAAATTTAAACGTGTGGCCGATGTCGGGGTTGCCGAACATTCATCGACATTTGGTTGAGTAGGGTGGAGTTTTAAATGGTTATGTAGACATGTAGTTGTGTTTCGGCATTTAATAACCTTTTTACACTTTTTACACTGCGCGTGAATCCCGTCTGAAGTCCTCAAAAAAAAGTTCCACACCGAAGACTTCTCTCGCAAACCTTTGACGTACTCTTTGAATTCAAGTTTATCTTGCTCCATGATTGAATTTGAATGTTCAGTTCAATACCAAAAGCCTGCAACATCAAAAAATACCTTAAAGGCCTGTGTGACATATAGACATAAACCGAAAGCCTGCAACATCAAAAAATACCTTAAAGGCCTGTGTGATATATATTCATAATGAATAAGGTACGTGAGAGTAATATGGTCACCTTAAGCTTTGCCGCCCTATAAAACCAAAACTAGGAGGAGGACAGAAACAAAAAACACAAGGACGTATACTATGACTAATATATTAACAAAATATTGCAAACAAGCCTTGGCAATAATTATGAACACTTCGAAAAGTCAACTTAATAAAAAAACTAACTACACTATACTAAAATCGACTAAAATATTACTATAATACCAACTGTCAAAATCGCGTCGATAAAGCGGCGCTCTTTTAACCTTTTATTATTTGATTGACTGATGAAGAGCTATCGTATCACAAAGTCATCTACGCAAACAAGGCTGTAGTTTTAGAGTTATAAGAAAGTGACCATATTAACCGGATGACCATATTACCCTTACGTAATATATAGACAAATACAGTTGCGAGCGAGGCTTAAAAAACAAAAATATATCACTATTTGTAGAGACGACAATATTAATATTAACATATTAAAACGAGTGGGCATTCTGCTCAAAAAATAAAAATTTTGCGCACATTATATGAAAAAGTTACTTGGCCGTATATAAAAATGCCTTCGCCGCTGTCATACCTATACGTGACACAAAATGCACACGTGCAAAGGTGCTTCACTGTCATTCAAAAATAAAAATATAGCTACTTACATTGAAAAATATACACGTAATTCCTTTCCTGGGTAGTAGGTGGATAGACAAGTAGGACTTTGGCATAACAAAACTCACTGAAAAAGCCTAAAACCTCAATTATAAAAAACAAAAAATTATAACCACGGTTCGCCGTCGCACGCGCACAAAATGCAAATGGCAGACAAACTACAAACAACTTTCTAATCGCTTCCGAGCTTTGACGAACCCTGTCGGGTCGGGGGGAACAAAGCACGACGCACCCTAGAAATGTCGCAAGCGAACTTCAAAAGTAATATTTTGTGCACAGTAGTAATATTTTTTTTCCGAGTTTGGCTTTCAGAAAATGGGTCGAATATTCGAATATAGCTGATTTAATATTCGAATATTTGCACAAGGTATATTATTCGAATTATTCGAATATTCGAATGCAAGGCCTATTCCGGACGCTATGTCACGCTGCGCTCTCTGATTGGCGGTTGCGCTCCGCTCACTGCGGGACGCGCGGGTAAAAAACGAATTTGAAATCGTGCTTAGACCTCGTCTTAAAAATGAGGCATTCCATCTAGGTCCTCAGGGGTGCCAACGCATCTGCGCATGCATTTTAATTCTTAATCGAGGATAAATGTAGAGGTCTATGGGCTGTATTCACTTGTGCATTCACTTACCATCAGGCGGAATATGTGATATGTGTGTGTTTCTATAGAAAAAAGTTGGATTGGCGATCGGTATATCTTCTATCTGAATCTGAGAAGGAGATATCTAGCCAACATTTTGATAACTGCAAATCTTACAGGCTGCTAAGTAATCTGTGTCCATTAAATTACCATTAGTATATTTCAACAATACTTAGCCAGTACATTATAATTTTCAGTCTGCAAGTAAAGGTTCAGTTGGTGACGAATTGGAAGACGGATGCGAGGATGCTACAGAAGAGGAACCTGCTGTGGTGGATGATAATAGACCGCGTACTGACATTGCTCCACTCATTACCGATGCGCTTATAAGTGAAATAAATGATAAAAACTGGAAGGTATGTATAAAAAACATAGTTTATATAGTTCTCACAGTGAACTCACAAATTCAGTTAGGAAGGAAGCTTAGTGTTCAATCATCTAAGTGTTTGTGGGCGTGGATGGAAAAGGGGCGATCTCCCGCTGGGCAAGGTGTTCTGCCGGGGAGCGGCCAGCGCTCCATGTGATAGTTCGAAGCAGTGCCGGAGCAAGTGCCAGAAATCTGCCTTATAAATCTGCGGTGAGTCGAGACGAAGACAAGTTGGACTGGCTTGCGGGAACTGAAGACTGCAGAAGACGATTCTCAGTAGTGAATGGTAGGGGTTCTTGAGGATAATGGCATAATACAAACAGCTGTTCTTGAGGATAATGACATAATACAAACAATGACAAAACAGAATAAAGGCTTGAAGTTGTAGTTTCTGAAGGTTGTTGGTTGCGTGTTCAAATGTTAAACCAACTTCAAAGAGTAGCATTTTGTTTCCGTTTTCATAAAGAATTTTTTTACTCGGGAGAATTTTTTTACTCATATAATTTTCAACTAGATATATATTTTTTAAAACGACAAATATGTATTCCAGGTGCGTAATGAAGGTCTTGACAAATTAAAAGCTATTATCACTGCCTCGTCCCCTATCAAGGCAACTCTAGGCGAATTACCAGCATCTTTAGCTGCAAAGTTGGTGGACTCGAACTCAAAACTTGCCCAGAGCGCGCTGCATATATGTGAATCTCTTGCCGTTGCAATGGGGCCAAAATCAAAACAACATGTGCGCACATTCTTCCCATCATTTTTCCAAGGTGAGTCTGTACATTTACTTTAACACAAAGCCAAAATACAACGGTTTTAAACTTTTTCAAGGCAACAATTATTTTATTTACAACGGCTTCACACCGGTGATTTCTAGGTCTAGACAACAGCGCCACCTACTGAGTTTTAGCGAGACTAACAGACAGCATTTAATTTTTATATATAAAGATAACAACCGCAAAGTATATTGTGAATCATTAAGAGGGCATATGCGTTTCGCGTCGAAAACTACATGTTTTAGGGTTTTTCCAAGGGCGATATCGTAACGATGTGAGGAGATTATTTGCCGAAAATTAGGGCTTTAGAAAGATGAAGTCTTTTTTTTATTGTACTTTTTACTTTAGGATTTAGTACATAGCAATGCAAAATCATAGTTTTTAATGACGGTTTTTTAGAGCGAAGACAATCCCTTCACAGCGTTTTACGAAAATATGCGTCAGAGTTATCTTTTAGGTTGAATATAACCATTATTATAAGCTAAAATACTTTATTTTAAGCGTTAGTATAATGGAATATATAGTCTTTTAGTGTATAGCAAAACCTAAATTACGAATATATTTCGATTTAATATTATAAAATCACCAAAACTGTACTTCAATGTAATTTTTTTCCGTGTATTTAGTTATAAACATATCTATTTTAATTATTTTATCAAAATACATGTAATGTTAAACATCCAAAAAAAGTTTTAGCTAGTTTTATTTTGTCAATTTTTTCATATAATTATTTTAAAAATACTATAAATCATCACGCGCAGACGTCGTCGGATTCAGTACGCTCCGGGTAATCCCAACGACAAGACCAATCATCACTTTTTCTCACCGACACCGCGCGATTGCGTTGATACACCGATAGGGATATACTACACTATACTATAACTAGCTACCTATAGCACCATCAAGCATTTTAAACGATTGAGGCTTTTTTAAGCGATATTTTTGGTAGTAAGTAATTTTGAAATATGTTTATGGTAATGGTAATATTTAAATAATAAATGATTTAATGGTAGCAAATTTACATTTCATACATATTTTTTAGAAATGGGTAATTAACATATTAAGCAATTCGGCTCTACTCAAAATACAAAATCGTTGTCTTTCACCTTTGGCTCCGTGGCGGAGTGACTTGGTAATGAGTTGTAGCGCTAAGCGCCGCGGGTTCGAATCCCAGACGGAACAAAAATTTCTGTAACCTACAAATAATTGTTCCGGGTCTGTATGTTTGTCCTTGTGAAATTAATGTATTTAAACTGCCTCCACGATGTACATAGAAAAAATTCCTAGTGTGGAGATAACGTTATGATTAAACAAAGACATAAAAAAGATGGAAATCTCAAGCAGAAGATATTTGTACTAAACTAAACCAGTTCTCTTATGCACTGCATAGACTTGGAACAATTGTGAATCAATCTGCGGTCATCACTGCGTACCACGGTTATGTAGAATCAATGTTAAGGTATGGTGTCATTTTTTGGGGTAACTCTGTAGACAATGATATGATATTTAGAGCCCAAAAGAGATGTGTAAGGGCTATTGTGAAGTTAAAAAAGACGGATAGTTGTAAACCATTTTTTATTAGTCTGAAACTGTTAACACTTCCATGTCTTTATATATATGAGGTAGCCGTCTTTGTTACTACGCATATTTCTTTATTTGAGTGCCTACACAGTAAACGTAATAATCATAAAATAGGTTTTCCATCAAACAAAACAGCCCAATTAAACAACAGCATATTTTGTATGGCCCCTCGAATTTATAACCATTTACCATTACACATTTTGAGATGTTCCAACATAGATAATTTTAAAATACTATTGAAGCAATTTCTCGTTAATAGGGCATACTACAGTGTGAAAGAATATCTCGAAGATAAATATGAAATTCAATAATTGACTAGTACATGACAGTATAACTAAATTGACTTGACTTATATAATATTATCTACATTGACATATCGCTATTAATTTTGATTTTGAACTCCAATTATAAATAAAGCATGTTTAAATAATTTAATATAAAACTAATAAAATGTAATGAATATTGCATGCCAAATGGCGGAATATAGCTGTACTAAGTGTTTGTTCTCTAAGTGATAAACTATGACAATAACATCTGTATCAACCTATATTCGCAATAAATGATTTGAATTTGAAAGATATGAGCCGTGCTTGAGTTGAGTAGCTCAAGGGCGAAGTGTTCGCCATAAACGCGAGCAATTCGGGTTCGATCCCCGCCGACACTAATGAAATTGTTAGTTTGATGAATTATGTTTACATTATGGAACAGAATAAAAGTTTATCAAATGATATATATTTTATATAACGGGTGGGCCAGAAAGGAGTACGATTTTAAAAACACTCTTGCGTTTGAAGCTTTAGAGAGGGGACTGCGCGGGTGGTGGGATTAAGTAGCTCGGTTCTCGGAAATTTAGTCGCGATGGATCACTTCACGGGAGCGCAACGTGCTTTCTGCGTTAAACATTATTATAAAAATCACGATTCGTGTGCTATTGTTCGGCGTTTATTTCGACGTGAGTTTGGATTACATGACCTAAATCAGTGTCCGAAGGAAAGCGTGATTCGATCGTGGGTCAGAAAGTTCGAAGCTACTGGTTCGACTCTCAAACAGAAGCCTGCGGGACGCCCAAGGTCAACAAGAACGAAAGACACAATTGAACAAGTTAGAGCTTCAGTTCAACGTAATCCTGTTCTATCGACTCAAAAGCGTTCAGCCGAACTTGTGGTGTCCAGAACATCTTTGCGTCGCATTTTGTTGAAAGATCTGAAATTGCATCCGCATAAAATTCAACTTGTGCAGGAATTACAGCCAAATGATCCAATTTTAAGGGGAGCTTTTGTTGAAACGATGCTGGAACGCTTTCGGAGTTTCAACAATATTCTGTTCTCCGACGAAGCCCATTTTCACATAAATGGGCAGGTGAATAAATAGAATTGCCGTTACTGGGCTGCAGAGAACCCACGTGCAAAACATCAAAAGCCTCTACATTCGCCGAAAGTAACCGTTTGGGCGGCCATGTCAGCGCACGGAATTATCGGACCCCACTTCTTCGAAAATCGACAAGGCCAATCTGTCACTGTAAATTCTGACCGATACATAGCCATGTTAAGGGATTTTTTCTTTGCACAACTGCAACAGTTTGAAGCCTATAATCGTGCGACATGGTTTCAACAAGATGGCGCGACATGCCACACAGCTAATGCCTCTTTGACGGACGTAAACGAGATGTTTGGTGAGAAACTGATATCGCGCCGAGGTGACATTGAATGGCCTCCTAGAAGTCCGGATCCTACACCACTGGACTTTTTTTGTGGGGATACCTAAAAAGTAGAGTCTACTCCAATAACCCAGCCACAATTGACCAGTTGAAGACCAATATACGGAAAGAAATGGCAGATATTCCCCGTGCAATGTGCTAGCGAGTTTTTACCAATTTGTGGTTCAGATTCGAAGAATGTTTGCAGCGCGATGGTGCACATCTGGATGATGTTATTTTTAAGAAATGAATTTCCCAGATGTAAATTTTTGTAGAAATAAAAATTTGTATGTGAATTGTACTTAGTTTTTTTTTTAATGATTTTTTCAAATTCGCAAGTCTTTCTGGCCCACCCTGTAGTACATATTTTTAATTAGAACATATTTTATAATATACTCAATAGGGTGAAAATGTAAAGCCGACTTCAATGTACTAAAAGAATAAAACAATTTCAACATATTAGCCTCCAATTTCTATTTACTATATACTATATTATGTGGAAATTATTTTTTTATTCTTTTAGTTCTAATAATATAAAAATGATTCGTGCAACTACAGCCGACTTTCCACTATGGGATATAATATAATTTATATTGCATCTCGATATATAAATTAATATCGCTCACCGTACTTTTAAATGGAACCATTTCCACTGAGATATAATATATATTACATCCCAAACTATAAATATTTTTTCGATCGACCGAACGATATTTTCATATTATATTTCACCTCCTGTACCCCGCACACCCTTCCGCGCCTCCGCTACGTCCTCAGATCATCCAATGACGAACGCACACTGGTTAAAAAATATACCTCACAGTGTGAAGGGCAATCGTGGGATATAATTTATATTTCGGGATATAATATGTATTATATCCCATAGTGGAAAGCCAGCTTAAAAGCAACTAGCGTCGAACTCGCCCTGACACGCAACAGAGATAACATGTGCGTCAATATTACGCCGTTCCAAAGCGATCGCGTAGATTTCGACTTGGACATATTTGAATATGCGCTCTTAAACAGATCCATTCATAAAATATTTAACTACACTAACTGACGATATATTATACCAGACAACATTACTCCTTTTCATATTTCGAAAGGGATGGCATGAACTAGGCTTTTATTAATTTTGCTTTTGAATCAAATTGTGTGAAAGCTATGAAAAAAATACATGGTTTCCATCCAATAAATGTCGATTTAACCAACTGTTAAAAGTGAGGTGACGCCTGGCTACAGCAATAGTCCATCCGATCACCAATATGTGTGTGATTATGACAAATTCTCTGTAAAGTATATGTTGGGTGTATGTATTTTTATAGGCTGACCTACCTAAAGAGATGGTTCCGACAGTTTCAAAGATCATCACAATTTGAAGTAAATTTTTATCTTTTACCTAGAAGACGGCTTTGTTTTGTTGGAGAATATATGTTGTAAGAAATTTAGAGACATTGTTTTTATGCCATGTATTTCTTTCAGCCTTTGGCGATAGTAAGCAATGGATCCGATCGGCTGCCGTGTCGTGCGTTGAGACGTGGTGTCGCGAAGCAGGCCCTCAAACGCCCTTCGAAGGCGAAATGATATTTGATGCCTTAAAATCAGGCTCCCCTGTACTGAGAGCGTCCTTGCTGCAGTGGTTAGCTGATCATCTTCCTAATGGTATGAAATTGATGTGTATTGTTTTTCTTTTAAGATTACTTAACATAATAATTATCATAATTACGTGGGCTTGGCTATAGACATCCGATACTTGATTTTGATAATGTTTTTAGTCTAGGAGGCTTGTTAGGGTTAAGCTTGAACCTATTACATTGTTTTTAGATGTCGGAAATGCGTTCTGAATTAATTACGATAAAAATAAATTTCACTAAAAATTGTAATAACGAAACGCAAATATGTCAAATTGGTTGTTTTTAACACAGATACACTCTTAAAAAAGTTAATCACTTGAACCCAGACAATCCATTTGTGGCTGGAGAGAGGACTTATATACAACAAATTGAGTCGCAGTGGAGATCAGTCAAGAGGTTTTTCAGAAAACAAAATTATAACAACTCATATTACATTATTTCATTTACCACTATCATAGCAGAGTTTAGGGCAACCAGACTTTATGATAAGATTGGCCGAATCGGTTTTACTAACTGAATTAGCACATCCTGACTCCACATAGTCTTGTCTGCCCTACCCCTAGAGTGTTTTTGCAAAGCCGTAGGCACGGAGGGCGAGCATGGATGCCTGTGATTTGCTACGCAAGGGCAAAGGAGCTGCACTTCCCGCAGTGCCGAAGCCGTTACAGAAGTAACTTTGAGTCAATATTCCTGTATAAAAAAGTGAGGTTATGATTTTCCAAAAAAATTATTACTCATAAACTATACATTTCCGCAGCGGGGGAAGGGTAGGGGGTCTTCACTTGACCCCCTCCCAACACCGTACGCGAGTAACGGACGTCTATAATTTACTCATTACGTGACTTATTATAAAAAAAATTAAAATAAGAGTATTAAAAGGCGGCTCTGCGTCATCAAAATGTTAGGTCTATAGAGTTGCACCAAGAGATTATGAATAATGTTAAATGTTTTTTGCTTTAGAACATTAAAATTATTCTTCTGTATAAGAAAAAATAAATGATAATATAATGACAGGATAGAATATGTCCTACAGCAACATAATTTTAATATGTATGTAGAGGTTAGACATGTAGAATTGATCTAGATTGAAAATATTTATTTGGAGCTTATTTGACATCATTTGTTCGTTTTCTATATTCTGGACTTGTTATTGCTTTAGCCATACAATATCCCCATGCCGTGTCCTTATTTAAAAAAAAGAAACAAGTTATTACCACAATTTTAATTTATATCTTACATTCATTCCATTCAGTAATTAATTCCATTTGAATATGAGTATCAGTAAACCAGTTTGCCTGCTTTTATCAAATATGATTGATAGTTGTAATAAAATAATGACAATTAATAGCTTGTTATGATGATACTAAGAATGATAATAAGAAAGAAATACTTAACAGTCACTTGTATTTAACTAAAATTTCTGTTCGCCAGTGCCTCCTTCGCTATCTGTTTGATGCACCTGGTTGATCATGCAAACCAACTGCATTTGTAATTACATATACAAATGCAATGAAAATAGCTGATCCTATTTTTGATTTTGTTAAATCAAAATTGGTTTGTTATAAATTATAATGAAACAATTTTGATTTAAATGAAAAATTAAATAGAAATCTGAAATCCCTCTAAACATTCATATGCTCACGAATGCGCCTATAATGTACGAATGTCATGTTACTGTGTCAGTGGCGCCGAAATCGTTCGCGCGGGAGGAGTTGTCTGTGTGCGTGCCGCTGCTGTTCGCTTGCCTGGAGGACCGCTCGGCCGACGTGCGCAAGGCGGCCGCCGACTGCGTGCTGCCCTTCATGTTGCACCTCGGCTACGAGCCCATGCACAAGCACCTCGACAAGCTTAAGGTAAACCACACCTCCCAGACAGGCACATACAATGCGTACACTCGCATACACGACACACACACGCATATACAACCCACACATACGATGCATACACACGCACTAACCACGAACACATATGCACATACGACGCATACACACGCACTAACCACGAACACATATGCACATACGACGCATACACACGCACTAACCACGAACATATATGCACATACGACGCATACACACGCACTAACCACGAACACATATGCACATACGACGCATACACACGCACTAACCTCGAACACATATGCACATACGACGCATACACACGCACTAACCACGCACACATATGCACATACGACGCATACACACGCACTAACCACGAACACATATGCACATACGACGCATACACACGCACTAACCACGCACACATATGCACATACGACGCATACACACGCACTAACCACGAACACATATGCACATACGACGCATACACACGCACTAACCACGCACACACGCCCACTTATAACGTACACACGCCCTAACAACGCGTATACAACGCACAGCAGGCAAAATTCCGGCTCCGATATAAATGAAATATATATTTCATTTTTTAAAAGAAATTTTTTTAAATGTTTGCATTGTATTAACAAAAACGAAAACGCTCTTGAAGAATTTCCCTTCTGTGCCGCGTCTACGTGGTATTTTCGAGAGTCATTAGGAATCGTTCGCACGTAGACTCGACGACTTCCAGCCTCCCGAACAAGCCGGTTTCCGAAAAAGCTTTAGCACTATAGACCACATACATACTCTTCAGTAAATTGTACACTGACCGAGGTGTACAATCTGCCTTGCGTGTGTGGACTATGACCTTTGATTCCTTCGAAATTTGGACGGTGCTGCAGTCGCTTCACTGGTGCCAAGTGGATTGTCGGTATATTGAAGTGCTGAAATGTTTGTACAGTAAAGCTGCGATGGTTATCCCAGTACAGAACCAGACTACGAAACCTATCCAACTGCAGAGAGGAAGTAAGAAAGGGTGACGTTATATCCCCGAAACTTCACCGCTTCATTGGAAGACATTTTAGAGGTACTGGACTGGAAAGGATACAATTAACTTCAATAGTGAGTACATCACTCACCTTCGATTTGCCGACAATATAGTCCTTATGGCAGAATCGCTGGAGGATCTATGTACTTTGCTCAATGACCTCAATGCTGTCCTCCCAACGTATAGGTCTTAGGATGAACATGGACAAAACAAAGATCATGTGTATGTTGTTGGGAACACTAAGCTTAAAGTTGTTAACGAGTATTTTTACTTGGGAACAAATAGTCATACTATAGTCAACCAAATCTAAGAAATACATTTTGACAGCTGTCAGACTTATTGCACCAAGCATGCAAACCAAAAAATGGGAACTTACAATATTCGATTCTTAAAAAAAATCGATATCGATTATTTAGAGTTGGTAATCATTTACTTTGGTTTGAATAATACCAGAATAAAAAAATGGATAATTTAAACCACAAGATTTATGACTTTCTTCGTATTTGTTGTTACTGATTATTTCTAGAGGCACAGTTATAAAAAATTAAGATTGAAACTAGATTAAAAATAAATTTATTCAATCGCTTTCAGTAAAACTAGTAGGGATGTCGTTGTTTATATTAATTATTATTTGATTTTCAATAATGCAGTCAAAATTGTCTCTTTCAAAGTCATCCATAATCAATTTTTTTGTTTTTTCTACCACTTTTACCCGGTCATCCTTTGTGAGTTTGTGACATGGGCATATGCTTCAACAAATTTTTCTTTTATAGGATAGAGTGACAAACAATCACACAGTCCACCTGATGGTAAGTGGATGCTATGGCGCATAGACATACATATATATTCTCAATTAAGAATTAAAATGTAAACGCGTTGACACCCCAGAGGATTAAGATGGAATGCCTCGATTCCAGTAAAAAGCGTCTCCGGTTGTCTATACTCACCATACGAAACACTGCAGCATTACACTGCTATTTTACGCTGGTTTTCTGTGAGAGCGTGGTCCTGCGCCGGTTGATCCGACCCATTCGTGCTACAACTATAATATAGAATATGGCTCTACCACGTACAAAAAGTTATTATAGAAGAACAGTCCAAAAAGTTAAAGCAGAATCACAAAATAAGAAGACAAACAAAAAATCACAATAATATGCACAGGAAGCTGTGAAACAGAAACAGAATTTTTTTTATTCAATATAGATTATGAATAATACTTATTGAAAGTCACTTTTTTATTAACCACTGGTTTGCAAAAAGAACCTCTGTCTTGGAAGAACCAGCAAGAAACCCAACGGTACTAGTTTTTTTTTTTTTAAATAAGAGCTTACAATCATGCGTGTTACAATTAACAACACAAAACAAATTAGAAATAGATTGGTAGCGATCACACTTCCCAGCAGTTATCATCCATAAATTCCTTAATATTAAAATCACCCTTTTTGTACAAACTTAGTTTAATAAAGTTTTTAAACTTTGTGTACTTACGTCAAATTTTGTATATTTTCTAGGATTTTGTTGTAAAAGCGTACATATCGTATACATCGCCCCAAGAATAAATTACTGACTCTGTGAAGTCGAGTAACTGGTACCGAAATGGCGGGATATTGAAATTATGTAGTGGTTATTTTAGCACGGCCTTGTATATGAGTTTTTTTTTTGCCTACACAAATGTACTTTGATAAAGAAAAAAAAATAAACTTCTTTTATTCATGATTCATGTAATTTAAGGAATTTTGAAAATAAATATTAAATTAAACAAATAATACATTAAAAAAATTAATGATTAGATTATTTGAAAAATTTTACCGATTATTTGAATATTTTGCCGATCATTCGCATAACAATGAATTTTAATCATCCAAACACTACGGTATTATACATAGCGACATATCATTGAAACGACGTCAAGTAAAAAAAAGTTAATACTGGTTATTTTTAATATTTTTGCTTTGTTTGAAAAATTCGAATTTAAATTAGTGATAAAAAGTTATACACGTTGTAATGAAATATAGATAACTTCATAATTCTTCGGATTTACGTAAAAGGTTATTTTAAATCGTGCGACTACGCTGGTGCAAAGTTATTGCGGAATGATTAATGTGAAACGTCAAAAGGTATTTCTTAGATTTGGTTGACTATAGGTATAGATGCCGACACGAGTCGTTAGCACAGATAAACTGTGGTGGGAGGTAGGTACACTGTCGGGGAAAATTATTGGGTACGTTTATTATTTCAATTCGTAATTGAATATTTTCGCCGACTTTTATGAAAATGTTTACTCGAACACATCAACTTTTACTTTGATAAAGTAATGTTGCAGATATTCGCGTCCGTTATTTTATTATCTACTATAAAGTATTTAATGTATGCCTGGTGGTTAGAATTGATTAGTTTATTAAGAAGAAGGAAGAGGTGATATGCGTTCCATAAAATCTGGTGTTGCGGTGCGCCGTTCAGTAGCTACTGAGACATTAGTCGCCTCAGCAGTCTGTTTATATATGTCTATGATGTTTTTCGCAGTACCTAATTTTTTCATGTAACTAAACACTGAATAGATCATTTGTCGGGTTTGTCTATTTAACACCAAATTCTTTCTTCTCTGCATATTTAGACCAAAATCTGCACACTCAAATTATAACAACAAAAATAATTAAAAACAAGAAATAACAAAAACAATTAATAACAAGGAATACACAAACCACAATTAACAACGAGGTAACAAAAACAATTAACGAAAATAAACTAATTAAAAAAGTTAACACTAAAATTATTGCTCTGAAGTGTACGGAAGCCGAATGATACACTACACAATACACGAAACCAATAGACGACGAGAATCGACTAATGAACCAATCACGTTGAACGTCAGCGTGGTCAACGTCGTATCGACCAATAAAAAGTGTGCTCACGACTTATGTCGGCAATTATAAGTCCAAATTCGACCAGAGGTAAATCGACGACGGATTCAACTCGGTTGGGCAGCGTTTGGGAAATTACGACACGTCTTTTCGTCAGGTATACATCAAAATTTGAAAACAAGATTGTACAACCAGTGCGTGTTGTGAGTGATGACTTATGGATCTAAGATATGTTCCTTCACTGCTGCCCATATGAAAAAGCTCAAGGTCGCCCAGCGATCTATGGAGAGGGCTCTGTTTGGGGTTTCTCTGCATGATAAACTTACAAATTAGGATACCCGTAGTAGAACCAGAGTGACTGACATAATAGCCCAATGAATTAGTAAGCTGAAGTGGCAATGGGCCGGCCATATAGCCCGAAAAAGCGACAACTGATGGGGAGGAAGGGCGAAGTTTAGGGTAACCCCCCACTAGATGGAGTGACAAGTGGCTCAGGACCGTGTTTTGTTGAATTCCTACGTGGAGACCCTATGTTCAGCAGTGGACTTGTGAAGTGGTGTAATAATGATGATGATTAACAATACCTGTGAAGCAATTTAGAGCTTTATTTAAATGTTATAATTTGTTCCAGCCTGGCTCAAAAACCGTTGTTCAAGCAGCTTTAGATAAAGCGCGACCCAATCTCCCTGTTCAACCTTTACCAGCTAAAGCCAAAAAAGATGAACCAAAAGGAGTTAAATCAGGAGGCGCACTTAAGAAAGATGCTGAGAAAAAAGGCTCACAGCCCGTTAAAGGAAAGGTAACATTGCACTTCAAATTTATGGGATTGTATTTTATAGTTTTCTTTAACACAACAATACAATAATCAAAATAATAAAATCATTTAACCTTTTAAACCAAAACGATATATTTGCGTAAATTGTAAATTTCTATGGAGACTTAATTATATTTGAAATCACTTTATAGTAAGAAAATAACATTTTCTAGCAAAAACAAAATCTGATATTTATAAAAGTAACATTCACTGAAGGTAAAGATTTAATAGCTCATAACATTTCAATTTTTATGTATTACATAAAAAAAAGTGTATGAATTAACTTGCACTGTTCGATTTATCTGTTATTTGATTTTCAGGGCCCCGTTAAACCTTCGTCGGCATCTAGTCGTGGTAAGAAAGAGGATGAAGACTGCACTCCATTATTACCTAACAATAACTCCAAAAATCAGAGAATCATTGATGACCAGAAGTTAAAAGGTATCCTCGTAATTTCCAAATTTTCATAATTTTATCAACTTTATTTTAAAAATGTAATGACATCAGTAGTAAAATCATTTTATATGTGGTAGAGCCATGGTAGCTCAGATCGTTAATGCTCGCTGTAAATATAACAGAACGCGAGTAACCTGGGTTCGGTCCCTGCCGGCACCAATGAAATTGTTAATTGCAATTTTAAGTGCTGATTTACCACGTGCTTGGCGGTGAAGGAAAACATCGTGAGGAAACCTGCATGTCTGAGGAATAAGAAAAAAAAATATTTCGAAGACATGTGAAGCTCGCCAACACGCATTGAGGCAGCGCGGCGGACACTTCCTTGCCCTAAAACCCTCTCTGAAATGAGGGGAGGCCTGTGCCCAGCAGTGGGAAGTATATCGGCTATAACTTAGAGCCATGCTGGGTCGGGTCAACCGGGAAGGACCACGGTCTCACAGAATACCAACGTAAAATAGCAGGACAATGCTGCTGTGTTTCGTATGGTGAGTGTGGAGAACCCGAGACCCTTTTACTGGATAGGAGGCATTCCATCTTGGTTCTCACATGTGACAACGCATCTGCATTTTAATTTGTACTCCAGGACAGACGTGGATGTCTATGGGAAACAGTAACCACTTACCATCAGGTGGTCTCTGTACTCATTTGTCACCCTTATCCTATAAAAAAAAATCATGCGCCATTTTTAGCTCTTATATTATACCAGGGAAATCTTATCGAGAATCACTTTTAGCCTTTATACAAAGAAGTGAGTTTACACCTTACATTTTATAGTGTTTCCAATCATTATTCTAATATATAAGTGGTTATTGCAGTTAACCCCTTAAGACGTGTATCTGCATCCATTGGCTTTCTGCACCTCTACCCAGTTTGATACTCTATATATTGTGGGGGAGGATTCTACACGTCCCTTTTTTGGTTATCTGAAAAATATTTGTTCTTAGTTTTTAAAGTAATAAACGAAGTTTTGAAAATTTTGATTTCATTGATTTTAAACTGAAACATTTCATTTTAGTTTTGAAATGGAACTTCACGACTCCACGCGAGGAATTCTTTGACTTGTTGAAAGAACAAATGGCTAGTGCCGGTCTCAATAAGCAACTCGTGGCCAACATGTTCCACAGTGACTTCAGGTATGAGTGAACACTACCATTAGCTTTAATAAAAGAAGTGACACTAATTTTGTTTATAAATTATTTCGTTTCTCTCTTTTTGGTATTATGTTTATTTACTACAAAAAAATTAATTCATTATTTATTCCTCTTAGATATCACTTGAAAGCAATTGAAGCTCTGTCTGAGGATCTTAATGAGAATGGCCCGGCACTCATGGCTAACCTGGACCTTGTTCTCAAGTGGTTAACACTACGCTTCTTCGACACAAACCCTTCCGTCATATTGAAGGGACTTGAATACCTTTCTCTGGTTTTCCAATACCTCATGGATAATGACTACACTATGGCTGAATATGAGGCTAATTGCTTTATTCCGTACCTTGTGCTTAAGGTTAGTGACTTAGTGATATTCATTTTAGACATCATAGCTATTTTTTTAATAATCCTTTTTTACATAATTTTTAAAATGTAAAACAGGTTGGAGATCCAAAGGATACTGTTCGTAACGGTGTAAAGGCTTTGTTCCGACAGATTTGCGTTGTTTATTCCGTAACAAAGTTATTTGGATACCTCATGGAAGGGCTAAAGTCGAAAAATGCAAGACAGCGAGCTGGTAAGCCCATTCTGATATATTAGGCGTAAACAAACTTGAAAAAAATGTTTCAATAAAAGTATTTTTATATTACAATTTTTCTTATCCTAGACTCTAAAGTATAATACATATGTCTATAAATTTTACTTGGAGGACCGTATTAAATCAATAATTTTTGCTTAAACTTATGTTTAAACTTTTCACATCTTAGTGTTTGGTACAAAATATGAAAATAATAGTCCAAATCTTTATAGTGTATATGAAGATTTATCAAAATCATATGCTTCCTTTATATAATTACTACATAACATATTGGCATAGAATATAATAAAAGCATTGTATAACAAGGTAACGAAAGGTTTAACGGATAAGTAGTATACTGGCTATTGGCTAAGGATTTGGTTACGACGCTACGGGGTAGCGGGTTCGAATCATCATAGAAAGTATTTGTATGGTCTGTTAATAATTTTCTTGGGTCTGGATAGCATCTAATGTATGTACATCATAATATGGGAAAATATCCTAGTGTGGAAATAACTACCTTTAAAGAAGCCCAGATGGTAGTAGTAGTAGTAGTAGTTGTGCAAGTAGAGCTATTCAGCTCTTGCAAGACTAGTATTTATTAAGATGTTTGGGTAGTAAGGAAATATCTACAGGTGTGCTGTTGTGAGTAATTTAAATTTTATTCTTGAATAATGATAACAATTAAAAGCAGTTATGGCTTATAAGTATACGTCTCACTGTTGACATATAACTCTTATTTTCGAGAGGACTTCAGATGTACGAGCAAGTACATGATATTTCAACAGTTTAGAAAATAATGCTGATATCGCGCCTGCGCGCGCGACACGTTCACTATAATTACATTTTTTATTCATAAGTATTTTCAGTACAATAAACGCTCTCTACGGAAACGGACACAGTTTTAATTACCACATCCCGTAACGTAGAAGATACTACCTACATTAATATACTACATATCAATTATATGTAGAGGGTCACAATTCACAAAATACCCCCTACATTTTGGTCCTTCGAGCTTTCGACGTGAACTAAGACTTGCATATTACGTCTACAATAGTTCAACAGTAAAGTGTATTTGAAAAAAAAAAAAAAAAAAAAAAGAGTAATTCGTGATTCTATCTGTAGTGTCACTTTGGTTGCTGGCCTCCCACAAGCGGGTCTCACCAGCTTGATTGAGGTGCATACTACGGTAAGAGTCGCAGTCACACGTATCTGAAACCAACTATTTACAACATCGTTCTTAAACCATGGAGAACCTACTTCAACAACAGAGAACAATCATTGAATCTATCCTTAAAATTGAGGCTAACTTCAAAAAGGATTCTGATTCACGTAAGTCAGGAACATACATACAGAAAAGGTTGGATGCTTTGAATGCTCAATGGGAGGTGTTCAACATGAATCATGGTGTTCTAAAAAAAACAGACAGTGACTTGGATGACGACTATTTCATCAATGATACCTACACCACCACAAAGAAGCGGTACGAAGCGATTCGTGACATGCTGGCGAACTACGAGGTGAAAACTGCGGAAACTGGAGTACCATCAAGGTCTGATGAGTTCATTAGCCAACAACGCACTAATTTCCGGGCGCTCTCTAGGGTGATTAAAAACATCAACACCAAAGAGTTGACAGAAAAGTGGGAAATTTGTGACAAACTGAATTCGCTGCAGTCTCGCTGGAAACTGATCGACGAACTCCACTGGCAAATCGATAACCTGACTTCTGGCGGTGATGTAGGCTACGAAGAAGAGTTTTCTGCATACGAAACCTTGTACGAAACTACAAAAAGGGATTTGAATCGTAAGCTTAACTCAGTATCTCAACAGCATCAGCAAGTGCCTACAATTGAGATTCCTTCTTTTTCTGGTAATTATACCCAGTGGCCTACATTCATGGACCTCTACTGTGAAGCCATCCACAACAATGTCATGTTGACAAAAACGCAAAAGATGCAGCACCTCAAGGGCAGACTTAAAGGCGAGGCGGAGCGCATCGTACAGCATCTTACAGTATCAGCTGATAATTACGACACCTGTTGGGAGATACTCACCCATAGGTACAACAACCGACAACTTTTGTTTACAAAACATATACAAACCCTTATGGGACAAACGGCGTTGCAAACACAGAATGCATACGAGCTGAAGAAGCTACATGACACAAGTGTCGAGACCATACATGCTATTCACAATCTGGGCATCGACACAACGACTTGGGATCCGATCCTGGTGCACATTCTCACTGGCAAATTGGACTCCGACACGTATGCAGCCTACATGGAGATCAGAAAGGCTCCGAGAGAGCTACCTTCCTTGGATGAGCTGATAAACTTCTTGGAAAACAAGTTTACTGCGCTTGAACCTGTTCAAAAGAAGAGACAGACACCTAACAAGTCAAACAATTCGACCAACAAGGAGGCAACAGCTCAATTTAAGAAGGACTTTAACAACACCAACAGGCGTAGTTTTCTTCGAGCATATCATACAAGCACAGACAAAAATTGCCCGCTGTGTAAAAACAATCATATTTTACTCTACTGCAAGTCGTTTCAAGACATGTCACCGGAAGACAAAATGAGGTCAATTTCGCAACTACATATTTGTCGCAATTGCCTGTACTTACACAACGACAATAAATGCAACTCCAACAAAAGATGCCGCGTGTGCAAAGAAGCACACCACACAACATTGCACGATATTTACCGCAAAGTTGAAATCGCGGTCTCAAATAACGTTATACCTAGCAACAAGCCACATACGTCACAGCAAAAGGCAAACCACGTGTCTGGAAATTATAACGAAGTCCTACTAGCGACCGTTCAATTAAAGGTGATGGCAGCTGATGGATCGACTGTTCAATTGCGATGCCTTCTCGACCAAGGATCACAGATAAATCTAATAACTGAAGATGCTGCGCAACGGCTGGGACTGCAAAGACAAAATCGAAACGCCACAGTCTCAGGCATAGGGACGTCAGCACATCATAGCAACGGAACCGTACGGTTAGACTGTGAGTCTTTGTACGGAGGCCATTCATTTACAATCGAAGCCATGGTAATGGCCAACATGCTCAGCAACCTGCCTAATTACACCTTCGAAAAACAAGAAGAAAGTTTAAGGCGATGAACCCCTATTGAGTTTACGGGCAGCCGTAGCGATCACCGCATCCACACTATCGATGTCCGAGACCCCATGCTCCGATGAATGTCCTTGGGTTGGCTGCTCGACATTGTTGGGGTCTGGCTTGTCGCGAAGATTCACGCTGCAGCCTTGACGTCTTCTTTTCAGCCGGAATGTCCCCCATGCAATGAAGGCTACAATAATAAATCCGACTACGGTGTACAACACATAGTTGTGTGTGTCATGTGTGAGTGATTGTACACTCAGTGTTTGTTGCTGTTCCTTGACCTTATCAATGTTGTTTTTCAGCTCTTGTAAGGCGTCTTTATGATCTTCAGGTCCAAATGTATGATTAAAGTCTGTCAGTATGTGGTTCAGGCTTGATTCACGCATGTACATTATTTCTTCACTGCCTGTTAGTTTCAACTCGCTGTGATAGTCGTTGCGAGCATGAATGATGAAGCTTTCTCCCTTGAGCATACACCCAAGTCCGAGTAACATAATCCCCGTGCCGTGTAAGTGCTGTGACGTCACTCCAGCTGGGCAGAAAATGCGCATCGTGCAGTCTTCGCAACAGAAGAACAGCCACGCGCCACGATTGTGTAATCGCACCCACCTGTCGTTGCAATCCAATACTCTTGTGCGGCATGTTGATGAGTCGCCATTGTTTAATATTTGCGCTTCACATAATGTATCGGCTACCTTAATGTTGTAAATAGGTTGATTGATAGCACATAACATTTTGTTTTCTTGCAGATTTAAGCATGATGATACATCTCGGTTTTCTAAGGGTATTATCATGTCCCCTTTTAGGTTTACAGCAAGGTATTCAGATGTGAGTACTATAGTTTTCTCTGTGTGTCCAGTTATTTGCGGAATAGGAATGATGTGGTTAAGTTCATATTGTTCGTTGTTTATTAGCGGTAGCTTCACTTCGAATATTATGTATGCACTTGTTAAGCGCACGTGCACTCGCGCCAGCTTGTATAGGCTTCGCGTGCAATGGCGTGTGTTCACACAGGGTAGCGATAACTCGCTTGGTAAATGACCGGAGATGATGTTGAGCTGATCTTCAAATTGGTTGGGCTTGATGAGATGGGTGTCAACTCTCCCGTCCTTCACGTCAGTTACTAGGTCTAGGAGTTGCTGTTGTATTTGTCGTATGTTTGAAATGATCAAGTTCACGGCCAGAGCGGTAGCTGTTATGTACATAGCATTGTCATGGCTGAGTTGTATGCGTTTTTCCGTTTCAGCGAGATGATTGTCGATGATACGAAATTGTGTGTTCATTACTTCCTCGTTTCTTTTTAGAAGATTATATTCACTTTCGACGATCGATGTGTGATTTTTGTAGAGATTCAATAGATGATTTTCGTTTGACTGGATTATGTTGATATCCTTCACGTACTGATTGGCAAATCTCTCATCCAGAGTACCAAAAAGGGAGTTTGCTAGGTATCCTATTCCATTCACTAGTCCTCTTTTTCTTCGAGACGGTCCATGTTCTGATCGTAAGATATCGTTATAGTGTTGAATTTCGTTAAGTTCGTGTTGAAACTGGGATGAAATTGTAAGATAGGCTGCTTCATTCTTGCATAATGTGTTCAAATGGTTGACATAGTTTTGTATGTTGTCCAAACTCCGCCAATATGTCGTCATGTTGTAGTATACAACCATTTTCCACGTATCTTGAATAATCTGCACATCAGACACCTTGTCAAAATAAACGACTCTTGAACTGCTAAGCCTTGTTATGTTGATCATTTGTTGCGTAGTAGGTCCAACACACATCGAAAATATAAGTAGTAACGTACAAAAAAGGTTGTTGAAGTGTTTTTTGCCGTTGTTGTTTCTTCGTTTTCTTTGCGTATTTATTGCAGGCTTCGTAGTGTCAACGTCAGAAGATGCAGTTGTATAAGATGACGGATCCAACGGAAGGCGTGACAATTTTGTAATCGGTCGCTTCATATTACTTGTTTTAGTTTTCAGTGTGACGACTCGTACCCGGCCGTCCGCACCTGGGTGAGTCTCCAACACCCGTCCCAGGATCCATTTGGCAGGAGGAATGTTGTCTTCTCTGACGATAACGACGTCCCCAACTTCTAAGTTTTTAGTAGGGAAGTGCCATTTGCTTCGAGTTTGTAGAGTTTGAAGATAGTCAGTAGACCACCTTCTCCAGAAGTCCTTGTACATTTTCTCCGTAAGTTGCCATCTTGTAGAGAAGGTCATGTCATTACCCTCAGCGGATAGTGGTGATTCTAGAGAAGGCTCGCCGATTAGGAAGTGAGCTGGTGTCAAGCAGTCAAGGTCTTCGATATTCTCTGACAACGCCACCAAGGGGCGAGAGTTGAGACATCCTTCAATCTGCGCCAACAGTGTAGAAAATTCCTCGAACGTAAGTTTTTTAACCCCAAGTACTCGTTTGAGGTGATGTTTCAGGCTTTTTACTGCAGCTTCGTAGAGTCCACGAGCAGTAGGCCAGGAAGGAGCGTTAAAATGCCATTCAATGCCCCACTCTGATATGTTAGTTATGACGTCATTGTTTATGTAGCATTGTAATGCCTCCTTTCGTTGTTTTTCCAATGCTCTTGCTGCGCCCACGAAGTTGGTGCCGTTGTCGCTGTAGATGTGACGAGGCTTTCCTCGGCGGGCACACATTCGTTTCAAGGCGTTCAGAAAAGCCACTGTGCTGAGATCGGAGACAAGTTCGAGGTGAAGAGCTTTTGTGCACAGACACACAAATACAGCTACGTAGGCCTTCATTGTCTTTATTCCTCTGCCCTTGTTAGCCTTTACCTCCACATGCCCAGTGAAATCTACACCGGTGTGTGTGAAAGGCCTTGATGGTGTGACGCGTGGAGGAGGTAAATCACCCATAAGTTGGTTGTTGTTGATAGTTTTGAAGCGATGACACGTGATGCACCGTATAAGTCGTTTTTTCACTGCTCTCAAACCGCTGATAATCCAATATCTGTTGCGTAGATATGATAGAGTTAGTCTGGCTCCACCATGCAGGGTTCTCTTGTGCGCTTGGTCGATCAGTAACTCCGTTAACCTGTCATTGTAAGGTACGATAATTGGATGTTTTTGTTCTTGACTTAAGTTGGCATTTTCCAGACGTCCTCCTACACGTAAGATTTCGTGTTTGTCCAGGAATGGATTTAAGTTTAAAATACTGCTTGTTATTCGCACTTTATGATGTTTATTGAGTTGTGCAATGTCGTCGGCGAAATGATTAGTTTGTATAGCCTTGATAATTGCATTATGTGCGTTCTGCAGGTCACTCGTTGCTAAGTACGATGACCGCATGGCATTGTTGACGTCACGTGCATTGTTTATGAACCGAAGTATCCAACTTAGGATTCGAGTTACGCGTGCCATACAGCTGTGTTTGTTTAAAAGTTCTCCGATTAATGGCATCGACCTTTGTGACACGCAAACTTGTTTGACCTTTTTCTCTTCAACAGTTGTGTGGAATTGGTCTTGAAGTGGGAGATCGTTGTCCTTTAGCCAAATAGGTCCCCACCATAAATGATGATTCGCCAGTTGTAGTGGAGTTAGGCCTCTGCTGGCACAATCTGCTGGGTTATATTCAGACTTGACGTGCCTCCAGCATCCCGATGGCATGATGACAGTGATCTGTGTTACGCGATTAGCCACAAATGTAGTCCATCTTGAAGGCCCCCCTTGTAACCAACCCATCACGATCATAGAATCTGTCCAACCATGTATTGTTACAATCTGTGAGTTTATTGACTCTATGACCTTTTTCATAAGTCGAGACAGTAGTAGGGCACCGCATAGTTCAAGCCGTGGTAAAGACGGGGGTTTTCTTAATGGTGCGAGCTTAGTTTTTCCCGCCACCAGCGTGATAAATTGTTGCCCTTCTTCACTAATAGATTTACAGTAGATAACGCAGCCGTAGGCTTTCTCGGAGGCGTCACTGAATCCGTGTAACTCGATGGGTTGTTTAGTGTTACCAATCCAGCGTTGTAAAGCGATGGTATTGATAGTGGGCAATTCTTGTTGAAAGGTTGTCCACTCTTGTTGTATGTCTTCCGGAAGAGGTTCATCCCAATTTGTTGAAGCAAGCCAAGCTTGTTGAAATATGAGTTTTGCCTTCATTGTTACCGGAGACAGCCAACCAAGTGGGTCATATAATTTTGATAGATCAGAGAGCAATGTCCGCTTCGTTGTGACGTCACGTGTGTTACTAAGTGGCGCCTTGAATGTAAACTGATCAGTGTGCGGATTCCAGGTTAAGCCGAGTGTTTTGTTACTCTCTGCGTCCTTGAAGTCAAACATATTCTGGCTTATGAGATGTTCAGGTAAAGGTTGAAGCAATCTGGGGTGGTTACTAGCCCATTTGCGAAGATTGAACCCACCGCCTTTTAACAGGTCAATCAATTGGTTTTGAGCGTCTTGTGCTTCTAACATGTCGTTGCTGCCACCAAGTAGGTCATCCACATACAGCTGGTGAGTAAGGATCTCTGCCGCGAGAGGATAGCGGTGTCCATCGTCCATTACGAGTTGTATTATGGTGCGCATTGCCAAAAATGGTGCAGCTTTGGTACCATATGTTACAGTGCACAGTTGGTATTCTTTGATGAGATCTGTAGCAGAGTCACGCCATACAATTTTTTGCAGGTGTTGATCTTCATCGTGTATCAGTACTTGACGGTAAAACTTCTCAATGTCTGCAGTGTAGACGTATTGAAAGGCTCGCCAACGTAGAATCATAGATTGTAGGTCTTGTTGGAGGTTAGGCCCGCACTCCATGAGATCGTTCAAGCTTTGTCCTGTACTTGTCTTGGCAGAGGCATTAAAGACTACGCGCAATTTTGTAGTTGTTGAGTCCAGCTTTTGTACGCCGTGATGAGGTAAGAAGTAGCTTGGTTTATGGTGTTCAGTGCATAGCTTCATGTGGCCGAGTTGTAGATATTCGTCAATAAACTTCTTGTATGACGTAGAAAATGTTTCCTGTTTGGCCAATCGTTTTTCTAACTGCCGAAATTGTGCGATTGCCTGTGGCTTAGAAGTGCCCAAGGTTTGTTCGTAGTTTATTTTCATTGGAAGTCTGACTGCATATCGTCCGTCTTCTTTTCTTGTTGTTGTGGTTGAATAAATAGATTCACAGTATTCTTCCTCTGATGTTAGATTGTGATTGGTTTCGGTTATCTCCTCCATCTCCCAAAATCGAGATACATCGTCAAGATTAATGAGCACGTGGCAGTTGAAGGTTTTGATATTGCCCAGCAGTACCCAGCCCACTTTTGTCTGTTGAGCCATGGGTGCGTGTGAGGGTCCTCGTAGCATACCACTCATTACTATGTCAGCATACACTCCAGCGTCTAACAGAACGTCCACTGGTCTCGAGATGTTGAAGTCGGGATCCGCCAGTTGTATGTTCTGAATATGTGGCCAGTCTTGTTTTTCGAAGGTGTAATTAGGCAGGTTGCTGAGCATGTTGGCCATTACCATGGCTTCGATTGTAAATGAATGGCCTCCGTACAAAGACTCACAGTCTAACCGTACGGTTCCGTTGCTATGATGTGCTGACGTCCCTATGCCTGAGACTGTGGCGTTTCGATTTTGTCTTTGCAGTCCCAGCCGTTGCGCAGCATCTTCAGTTATTAGATTTATCTGTGATCCTTGGTCGAGAAGGCATCGCAATTGAACAGTCGATCCATCAGCTGCCATCACCTTTAATTGAACGGTCGCTAGTAGGACTTCGTTATAATTTCCAGACACGTGGTTTGCCTTTTGCTGTGACGTATGTGGCTTGTTGCTAGGTATAACGTTATTTGAGACCGCGATTTCAACTTTCTTCTCTTCTCTCTTTATAAAATTGGCAAGATGTACGAGCAAGTACATGATATTTCAACAGTTTAGAAAATAATGCTGATATCGCGCCTGCGCGCGCGACACGTTCACTATAATTACATTTTTTATTCATAAGTATTTTCAGTACAATAAACGCTCTCTACGGAAACGGACACAGTTTTAATTACCACATCCCGTAACGTAGAAGATACTACCTACATTAATATACTACATATCAATTATATGTAGAGGGTCACAATTCACAAAATACCCCCTACATCAGATGTATTTGAAGTATCTTTATTACGTTTACTACTAAGGAATACACTTTGTCACTTAGCCAAAATGGTATATCCATATATCGTATATGTATACCGCGACAGCTTCATCTTAATGGGCGTCGACGAGAGTCGAACCGTAGTTGCTCGTGTAATGTGATTAAAAGCGATTAGCCTCTAAGCTATCACAATGTCACTTATTTTTAATAAGATAAATTTTATAAGTTACTAAAAAGACATATGCTTACTTATGGTCCTTCGAGCCGGAAGTCACACATGCTGTAAACGATTGCGTAATTTCTGTACGATTATTAAAGAAAGTGATTATGTTGACAATTGAGTGAGGTGTTGTCCGCAGAGTGCCTGGAGTGCATCGGGCACCTGGTGGAGACGTACGGCTCGACGGTGATGGCGGGCGGCTGCGGCGCCGCGCTGCGCGAGCTGGCGCGCCACATCGGCGACCGCGACAACGCCGTGCGCTCGGCCGCGCTCAACGCGGTCGCCAGCACCTACTTCCTCGAGGGCGAGAAGGTCTACAAGATGATCGGACAGGTGCATATCTCATTACACATCGCGAGCTGGCGCGCCACATCGGCGACCGCGACAACGCCGTGCGCTCGGCCGCGCTCAATGCGGTCGCCAGCACCTACTTCCTCGAGGGCGAGAAGGTCTACAAGATGATCGGACAGGTGCATATCTCATTACACATCGCGAGCTGGCGCGCCACATCGGCGACCGCGACAACGCCGTGCGCTCGGCTGCGCTCAACGCGGTCGCCAGCACCTAATTCCTCGAGGGCGAGAAGGTCTACAAGATGATCGGACAGGTGCATATCTCATTACACATCGCGAGCTGGCGCGCCACATCGGCGACCGCGACAACGCCGTGCGCTCGGCTGCGCTCAACGCGGTCGCCAGCACCTAATTCCTCGAGGGCGAGAAGGTCTACAAGATGATCGGACAGGTGCATATCTCATTACACATCGCGAGCTGGCGCGCCACATCGGCGACCGCGACAACGCCGTGCGCTCGGCCGCGCTCAACGCGGTCGCCAGCACCTAATTCCTCGAGGGCGAGAAGGTCTACAAGATGATCGGACAGGTGCATATCTCATTACAAATCGCGAGCTGGCGCGCCACATCGGCGACCGCGACAACGCCGTGCGCTCGGCCGCGCTCAACGCGGTCGCCAGCACCTAATTCCTCGAGGGCGAGAAGGTCTACAAGATGATCGGACAGGTGCATATCTCATTACAAATCGCGAGCTGGCGCGCCACATTGGCGCCCGCGACAACGCCGTGCGACGATACGTTTAGGGCCGACCCTCATTATATTGCCGTTCACAGTTCGTTCTCGGTCCGATCTCGGTCTGATAAAATATTATCAAATAAAAAATATCTGTGTGCATTCATACTATCCGTAGCAGTCAAGTTTCGCTCGAATCCCATTCCGATAATATAATAAATCAGATCGATAATCGATGGGGAAGAAAGGTTCTCGAGTGGCAGCCTCGTACCGGTAGGCGTAGTGTAGGGCCACCCGCTACCAGATGGAGTGACGACCTGTTTAGATATGCAGGAAGTGATGGGTGCAGGTGGCTCAGGACCGTGCTTTGTGGCATTACTTGGGGGTGGCCTATGTTCAGTAGTAAACTTGTGAAGGGCTGTAATGATGATTATGATGATGAATAAATCAGACCGAGGTGGAACTGTGAACGTCCAATGAGGAATGACCCTTAACAGTGAACTTTTGATAGGATGTAATATTAATGATACCCGACATCAATTAAGTTTCGTAAGCCATGAGATTTTTGTAGCACTTCCCAAAGTCGCCTCTTACAACGCAGGGCGAAATGCAGAGATGAATTCTCTTACGCCGCCTTCACAAAACACAAAAATTCCTGTTAAGCCGTTTTCATGGTTTCAAAGTTACATACCATTTAATATTACACTAATTGAGCCAGGCAATTATGGGGACATAGGGACTAGACATTAATGGGCTGTAATCCAAAACCAGAAAACAAGCACGCACATAACAGGGTTTTTTAAGAGTATATATGTAATATGTGGAAGATCAAAATAAAAAATATGGCTTTCTAATTTTCTTAAAACAGTAAATAAAACTATTTCTGTCTTAATGCTTATTTCGTTAATAATAGTTAAGCAACATATTTTGTAATTTTAAAGTACTAGTTACGAAGTTTTAAGTAGTTGATATAATAATTGCTTATAGGGTGTCTTAAATCCACACGTGATAAAAATCAAGTCGCGGTAATCCTCATATTCTATTATTGACACAAATCAACATAAGTCTAAGCTAGACTTACTACGAGAATAGTTAATTAAATTATAGATTATAATGTTAATAGTATTACTGTTATTGTTAATGTAAATATGTTGTTTTAGCCTGTGAAACCTAGTAAATGCTTATTACATACTTTAGAGAATTCTCTACCCAAGAATAGCCTTGAGAATGTCCCTAACCTTGAGTTTGCACCGGTGACTTGCCCTAATTCCTTACAACATATAGAATACTAAATGTCATACAAGTACTCAAATTTGAACAACATTAGGTTTTTATAGAACTGTTTTTAACCTCTTCAGGTCGAAAACTACTATATTCCTGTTATTTTATTATGTATGAGAAAAAGCAGTGTTCGTAATTAATTTAAAATACTGTCACTATCATTGTATTACTATCATGTTTTATCAATTACGTATGAATGCAATAAAGCTAACCTCATCATAATACTTTATTATCATGCTGCTTTAAATGTGTTTAGATATTGTTTATCTGTAGATAAAAATTATCATTGCGTTAATAATATGTATTATTATATTAACTATGTACTGTGTTGATATTTAGAAAAAGCTTTTCTTGATTTAACAATGATTTGTTAATTTGTTTAGTATACTTACTAGATTGGACTATCGATTTTAGCTTAATATAACATATAGTTCTGGCAAGTCGATCACACAATAATATTACTAGACGGTCGTATTAAATATGATGAAATAGATAATATTCATAAATTAAATAGAAAGATGTCAAAAGTACCAGTACCTATTCGATTACAGATATCCGACAAAGATCTTTCGTTGCTTGAAGAAAGAATAAAACGTGCGAGCAAAAGTCGCAGCGCGGAAGCGAGAAGGTCCATGTTGGTGCCTCTGTCAGCTTCTGGGAAACCCATACAACCTATGCCCGAGGTAAATTTCACATTTGTTTTAATAATGCCGTTTTGACAATATAATTTTATTCATTTTATTTTCTAAAGTGACCTTTATAAATTAAAGGCAGCTTGCACAAAGTTAATTTATTAATTGTAAAAATGTATTTTCCGTAACGTCCTAATCAAATTATTCAATTTTGATTACAAAAATACTCAATGAGTGTCATTTATGCTTTTACAACTAATACAAATGTTTTTTGTGGTTATTACTAAATAACCATCATTTGTATTTGTACAGGATGAACCACCAAGGCGTGTGATATCGGTTGATAGCGTTCCAGCCGCGGAATATGAAGAAGAAGAAGTTGAGGAACAACAACCATCTCCTCCTGTTGCGCAACCGTAAATATAATAATGCAATTCACATTTAATTTATACTGATAATTTTAATTAACGTAAAAGGTTCATTTAATCTCTTTATATGACATCACGTAGAAAATATCACAGCTGAAAATATTCTTATTTTTAAGGGATAAAATATCATATTTAGATACGATTTTGACTTTTCGAAATAGTATATCTCTATACCTATATGTACCTATACCTCCTATATCTAAAAAAATACCTGTATTGCTCATGTTATATGAAATATTCAATTCTTAATCTAATGGATTTTTAAAATATTTTATTTTAATGGAGATAAAAAAGTATATGTTGATGAATGACGTTTTTTACTAAAGCATAAAGTTTCGTTGCGTTTTTTGTAGGCGATAATCATACAATATTTTTTGATAATATAAATAGTGCATGAATTAGGTTTTTAATTGGATACATGTTTATTTAGATCCTGTATTTTCTGATAATGAATAAAACATTTCATATAAAGTAACTTTTTGTCTATCGAATATCGCATCTCTATTTTTTTCAACTTTGTATTGGACAAATATGCATACAGTGAAGAAACCTTTTAACGTAGGAAATCCTTGACTGAAGTTTGCATGAAACATTTGAATAATTCATTTTCGTCTATTCCTTGCACACTACCTAATCACTATTTATAAAAAAAATACAATTCAAATCTCTTGAAGTAATATGTACTACTTAGCAGAACAGACACAGTACTACAGACTGAGACGTAGAGTATCTTTTTATTCATAGGCATTAATTTGTGTTGCAACGATCAAGCATCGCCGTCTCTTCTAGCAGTAGTACATATTATTATTTTAATGTTTTATTTTTTACTTTTTTTTAAATGACTATCTCCTTTCTAAGATTTTCTTTATATCGTGGTGGCAGTATACAAACATAAATTGTACTGGGAGAAGCAATTATTTGTAAGTTATACAAATACTTGTTCCATGCGGGGTACGAACCCGCGGCCTATTTCGCACAAAGTTATTATTAAGCCAGTGCGCCATAGAGCCGTGAAATGTTAAAAAGGATTGTTTTTTTATAGGATTGTGTGACAAACAAGCACACAGTCCACCTGATGGTAAGTAGTTAATGCGGCCCATAGACATCTACATCTATCTTCGATTACGAATCAAAATGCAGATGCGTTGTCACCCGTGAGGACTAAGATGGAATGCCTCGTTTCCTGTAAAAAGAGTCTCCGGTCTCTACACTCACCATGCGAAACACAGCAGCGTTAAGCTACTATATTACGCTGGTATTCTGTGAGAGCGTGGTCCTTCCCCGGTCGAGCCGACCCATTCGTACTACAACTCTACTACTAATATAACTGCAGCATGGCTCTACCACGTCCTAAAATATGTTATGGTGTGTTTGTGCGCAGTGCGACCGCCGAGCCTCGCGTGGTGTCGGGCCCGTTCGGGCTGGACCCCGAGCTGATCGCGCAGCTGGACGCGGCCGTGCCGGTGACGCGGCGGCCCGCGCTGCCCGAGATCGACCTCAAGTTCCTGGACGAGCCCGTGCCCGCCGCCGCCGTGCGCCCGCTGCCCGCGCTCTCCACGCCCGCTCAGTCCGCACACCCCGCGCGCAACAAGTACCTAATGCTTACATTATACTACCACTATTTGTTTGTTTGCTTTTTCTTCTGCTTCGATAAACAATACCAACTAGATAACGGGTCACGTTCAAAATAATTGCTAAATACTGTCCGCATGAATATAAACTATGAAAAGACATAAATTAAATAACATTTAGTGTGAAATCAACCTTAAGTTATAACAAATAAAGCTCTTTTTCCGTTATTGCCTTGCGAGCTACACTCTCACGTGCAAGAGCTCACGCCTCATGTGCGCTCTTATTTACTGAGATGGATTTCTTGCGCCGATCCGACATCTAGTTGGTATTGTTGATCGAAGCTCTTCTGGTTCGGATTAAAAAAAATACTTGATTAAAACTACTTTTACGGATTTTATCGCGTTTATTTTTACTTTTTATTTTTAATTCCCGACGTTTCGGGCGCTTTCCAGCACCTATGGTCACGGGGGACTGAGATGACTGACGTCCCGATGTCATTGTTAAACCCGGAGTACCTTCAGCTTTTTTAATTATTGTTTATGGTCCGATCTATGCAAAATGAACTAACTCTGTCTTGAGGTCTTGCAGTGGTATGCTTGGGTTTAGTTTTAATTTTATTGATTATAGGATCCCAAGCAGGTGGCAGCACCCAGCCTCCTTCTCTATTGAAATTAGGATGTTTTTTAATTTCAATAGCCTCACGTATCATCCTTGGTAGGAATCGGTGTTCTTTCGCGAGGATTTGTGGTCTATCAAATCTGATGTAATGGTTGAGGCCGTCTAGGATATGATCACAAACTGCAGACTTCCATATCCCATCTAGGATAAAACTAAACCCAAGCATACCACTGCAAGACCTCAAGACAGAGTTAGTTCATTTTGCATAGATCGGACCATAAACAATAATTAAAAAAGCTGAAGGTACTCCGGGTTTAACAATGACATCGGGACGTCAGTCATCTCAGTCCCCCGTGACCATGGGTGCTGGAAAGCGCCCGAAACGTCGGGAATTAAAAATAAAAAGTAAAAATAAACGCGAAAAAATCCGTAAAAGTAGTTTTAATCATGTGTAGTGTTCGCGTAAATATAAGAAATCATTATAAAAAAATACTTATAAAAATATGTTAACTTTATACCATTTAACTATAACTTCAATAGTAAATTATTAAAACCCCCAAAACAAAAAGAGCCGATGATCTTCAAACAGCTGAACGGATTTTCTTGAAACAGCTAAGAACAATCGATCGAGACACCTTTCAAACGAATAGAACAATCTAAATCGGTTCCTCTTTTTAAGAGCTAATGCCACTGGTACACACTAAAAACTTATAACACCAATATGTTTTCTTCGCGGGTTAAAATAAGAGTAAAAAATGTATCTAATAGAATAAATGCAATAAAATACAATTAATTTGTTAACTACCGTGTCAATCACTTTATTAGAGTATTTTATACAAAACATCACTGGTAGCAGTGTAAGTAGTAATTATTGGTATCTCCTAATAAATCACCGAAATTTAACCGGTAGAGGAGACAGTTGTGTCTACGAAAAGCTTGTGTAAAGCCTTGTACACCTTCACCTTCCGTGGAGCTCCTTCCGTAGGCTCTGGGTACGAAATACTCTGTATTGCAGTCTTGCTTTTGTTCGTTGGCTAAAATTAGAAAGGAAAGTCCATTATTACACGAAATGACGGCAGAGGGTCAATGTATTGGTCATCTAATCGCGTCTGAAAGTAGTAAAGAAGACTGCGTACTTCGAAATTATGCATGGTAGGCGTGCTTACAAAGCCTTGCCCACCGTGCTTCTGCAGCAAGTACTACATTATTACTGACGATATTGGTACATCCTATGTGACCTCAGAACAGTACAAATATTTCTATCCAGGGTGTTAAATTTGTTTTGTGTCTGACTAAGTATGTCTTTCAAAGGCATATGAACTGGCATGACCCAACAACCCATTGCCGTATCATAAACTGATTATTTAATATCCGCCTATATTTGTTTCCACTATCTATATTTTGTGACATACCCGGTACTGGTCACAACGGTATTGGTCAGCCCCAGAAAGGGTCGTTGTTAGGCAAAGATAAATCTCTGCCCTTAGAATTAGCGATCCTACCAATTAATGTAGAGGCCTGCGTAATATGGCTGTTGTTATATTATGTCATTATTTGTACTACAATAATGGAATATACTAAATATGTAATGTGTGTATATAGTATCAACCAATATAACAGTGTTGTCAATATACTACTTGTTGGGTTAAAGAATGCGATTGAAAATGGTGTCGCCTCTATTAACATCTCGCTCGAACACTGTCGCTATCTATACTCATACCGCTGATAAAAACCGCAAAAAAATACGTTGCGATATGTGTTTTTCTTACGTTTTATAACTTCAGTCCAACTTGTCATTGGAACCAAAGATAACAATAAAATGTCATAAACTTAAAAAAATCGGTTCGCTTTCGCTAATTTGTGAGCTAGACGCTTTCTGAGAGCTTTCCTCATAATAATTGTTAATTTTGTTTATTAATATTTTTGTATAAAATATTTAAAATATTACGTGCCATTGAGATGAGTGATCATTTTTTCGGAACGTTTAAACCGATTGCAATAAAACTTCTATATAAAATAATGTACCAGATGTGATCTAGACTTAATTTTTTTTTTCGGAAAATTTGGAGTTTATAAAAATAGAAATATTGATAAGATAAAAAATCTTATCTTGAAATTATCTTAACTCTAAATAACATCAAATTAATAGATCCCACCCAGGCAAATCCAGAGCAGGTCGCTAGTTATAAATGTTTATATCAAAATTAATGTGCCTATTTGGATATGCAATTTTTATCAAATATTTTCCCATAAATAGAAAATTTCAATTTAATTGAATAGTATAACGTTATAACTACATACCGTTATTAGCGGGTATTCGCCATTGGTACTGAGCATGCTGACGGCCGAGACGGGAACCGTGGTAGCTCAGATGGTTAACGCTCGCTGTAAATACCTAGGTGGATTGAAAAGTACTCGGCCTAACACAGATCCATTCAATTCTAAAAATCAAATCTACCCACATTATTTAGTTCAGTTCAGACTAGTTCGTTGTGTGAAGTTCGAAACGTGTGCGATAATTAGTTGTGATTTTATAAATTTATTAACAAAGTAATCGGACATAATTTCCGCGAATGGAGCAAATCGAGCAGCGTGCCGTCACTAAGTATCTCCATAAGAAGGGGCTATCATCAAAAGCCATCCATGATGACATGGTCAGTACATTAGGCGATTGTGCTCTGTCATATTCATCCGTCAAAAAATGGATAGCAGAATTTAAGCGTGGTAGAGAGAGTGTGAAAGATGAACCCCGCTCTGGAAGGCCTTCGACGTCAACTACTGACGAAAATATTAAAAAAGTACTTGATTTAATAATGGGAGACCGCAGATTAAAAATTAGAAAGATAGCCGAGATTATAGGCATCTCTTATGAACGAACTCAAAACATCATTGTCAACGAGTTGGGTTTCCACAAGGTGTCTGCGACGTGGGTTCCGCGACTGCTTTCAGTTGAATAAAAAAGGACGCGATTGACTATTTCACGCGACTGTTTGGAGTTATTTGAAGCCGATGCAGATGATATTTTGATTCGTTTTGTTACTATGGACGAAACATGGGTTCATTACTATACACCGGAAACAAAACAACAATCAAAACAGTGGAGAAGACCTGGTTCACCACCCCCTAAAAAGGCTAAGTCGATTTTGTCGGCAAATAAGGTGATGGCTTCAGTATTCTGGGACTCGAAAGGTGTGATTATGATTGATTGTCTTGAAAGGGGTCAGACTATAAACTCTGATTACTACTGCACCTTACTACGTCGTTTACGAGAGGAAATAAAAGAAAACGTCGAGGAATGCTCAGAAGAAAAGTCCTGTTTCATCAAGATAACGCCCGTGTTCACACGTCAGTACAGTCAATGGCTGAAATTCACAACTGTGGCTTTGAACTGTTACCGCATCCGCCGTATTCACCTGATCTGGCACCATCAGACTTCTTTCTGTTCCCTAACCTAAAAAAGCACTTGGGAGGTCAAAGATTTTCGACAAACGACGAGGTCAAAGCAGCTGTACACGCATATTTTGACTCTAATGAAGAATCATTTTTTTTCAACGGTCTAAATGCTTGGAAGGGGAGGTGGCAAAAGTGTATTGAACTTGATGGTGATTATGTAGAAAAATAAAAATATAACTGATTTAGTATGTGTTTATTTTCTTGGTTAGGCCGAGTACTATTCAATCCACCCTCGTATAACAGAACGCGAGTAACCCGGGTTCGATCCCTGCCGGCACCAATGAAATTGTTAATTGCAATTTTAAGTGCTGATTTACCACGTGCTCGGCGGTGAAGGAAAACATCGTGAGGCACAAACCTGCATGTCTGAGGAATAAGAGAAAAAAAAAGTAATATTTCGAAGACATGTGAAGTTCGCCAACACGCATTGGGTTAGCGCGGCGGATACTTCCTTGCCCTAAAACCCTCTCAGAAATGAGGGGAGGCCTGTGCCCAGCATCATCATCATCATCATTACAGCCCTTCACAAGTCCATTGCTGAATATAGGCCTCCCCCAAGTAACGCCACAAAGCACGGTCCTGAGCCACCTGCATCCATCGACTTCCTGCATGTCTTACCAGGTCGTCACTCCATCTAGTGGGGGGTCGCCCTACACTACGCCTACTGGTACGAGGCTGCCACTCGAGAACCTTTCTTCCCCATCGGTTATCGGTTCTTCGAGCTACATGGCCGGCCCATTGCCACTTCAGCTTACTAATCCGTTGGGCTATGTCGGTCACTCTGGTTTTACTGCGGATATCCTCATTTCTGAGTCTGATATTTATCTGACAATTACTGCGGTATCGCTAAAAAGGTAATTTTTATTTGTGCCCATCAGTGGGACGTATATAGGCTGTAACTTTACTTACTTTATGCTGACGGCACGGGCTCGATAAGCCGCCATTTCTAATCCCATTCTTCATCCGTACGTACTGTACTTTATTATATCTCTGTGTTATTTCGGCAGCATGGTGACGATGTCTCCACCTCGACATATGACGCCGCATCCACTGGTGTCGACACAGCACACGCAGCACAACCAGACATCCGTTGACGATTCACAGCTTGCAGATACTATACACTCTATAGCCAGTCCCGACCTCAATGTGAGTTGACCTCTATTATTTTATCTATATTAGGACTAATGCGAAATAGAAATTTTTGTTTAGTGATTTTATAATAAAAGTTGATAATGAAAAATTAGCAACATTTTGTCCAAGTCTAGTTTTTGACAAATTTTTACATACCATTATATTTTTGTAAATAAGAGTAACAAAAGAGCAAACATTCTCTTCAAGTTCGTATCTACTGCAATTAACTTGAAAAATATAGTAATAGATATATATATATATATATATATAATAGAGTAACTATTTTTACCGTCTTAAAAAAAGGGTGTAACAGGTGGATTAATAATACATTTGATTTTGTGCTTCGCTTCACGGAGGTATATAAAGTATACATCATATTATTATGTTAGTGAAAAATTATAAACAGAGTTTGTAACAACGTAAATAATAATAAAATTATATTGTTAAAGGTACATACATATATGTATGTATCTAATTTTAATTAGATATGTATAAAATAACGGTATCTTAATAACATTTCGATTTGCAGAACCTTTGCTCGATATTATATTTTCGTTATTTATTTTCTTTGTTATCTCATAATATTAACATAAATCTATACTCGCTCGTTAAACGTTCTTTTATATTCTAAGAAATGCACAGTTTATAGTGTAGAAACATATGCGGCCGTGAAAAGGTATTTTCCAAAAAATAAATACAAAAATTAATTTTGAATTAAATAAATAAATCAAATAAAATCTATCGAAATTTAATCATTCTCACCATACTTGATGAGCGGTAAGAAATTTAGTAGGCAAGGTCACAGGCTCAAGGGCTAAGCCGCCCGCGTCCTCATTGCTGTAGTAGAGTGAGGTCGCGTCACCGTCGTATTAATGTTTCCGCGTGTGTATCGTAAACATGTACCAATACTCTAATGTCGAATGACGAGCCAATTTGGTGACAGGTGGATGGGTCGCGGTTGACCTGTGAACTGGCCGGTGAGATCACCAGACCTAACACCTCTAGATTTTTATTTGTGAGCTGAACTAAAACGATTAGTGTACACAGAAAAAGCACAAAGTGTTAGTGATTTAAAACAGCGTATAATTGACGCATTTAATGTGATAAAAATGATAGAGGCACGCTTCGAAGTTTAACAAACAATTTACAAAGACGTGCTAGTTTCTGTTTAGAAGGAAAAGTTAGACATTTTTCTGCACATTGCACACAAAGGTAGACATTTATCTGACAATTACTGCGGTATCGCTAAAAAGGTAATCTTTATTTGTAAATAAAAATGATGTAGTATGTATAATTTTGTAAATATCAATGAGTATATTTTGTTAATATTTTGATTTCGATCTTTTAAATACGCCAGGATGTTGCAGTATAAGGTAGGCATGAAAATTACTATTAGAAACTGTTTATCAATTCATTATAATGCAAGAAAAATATTAACATGTAATTCTACTCATATTAGACGAACCTAGGTCCTAAAATGTATGAAGGAAAGATCGAAATCACAAAAATAATAATATGAAACGAAAGGTAATTTACCTACAAATTTTCTGTTTCACATTTTTTTTTTGATATTCATGCGACACGAGACGGCATTATTAATGAAAGAGTGGCAATGAGAAGTGCTGCTATTTTAACTATATTATCGACCAAGTATTTTACTAATTACCAGCATATGCTAATCTTGCATTAGCGAGCAGTAACTAGTACTGGGAGTTTTACTGGGAGACTTACACTGAAATTTTTAAGGTCATTAACTAAATACGTGAAAAAAAACCACCACCAACCAACGGCCTTACGTGCTTTCCGAGGCACGGGGGTGAGACACCGTCAACTTTATGACTCCGACAGATTCTAAGAATTTCTGGCCGGAAAACTCAATAAGTTGATTTTTTTTTGTCTCGACACGGGAACCAGGACGTCATGATCAGCTGTTACACTACTACATGTACTAGTAGACCAATGAGGCAGTCAAAATCAAAAAGTAAATATCAAAAGTGCCTAAATACTTATATTTATATGAGAAAAATACTTTTCGTTAACGTAGGCGCGCGTCAGCTGATTCTAAAAATTTTGGCTGCAACGATGTGTCGGCCGCTCAGGTATTCGGAAATTTTGCCTAATTATATCTCACAAATATTTTCAAGGATAGTTTCTATTCCACTGACACAAAACACCATATTATTTTCCAGACGGTAAAAATAGTCACCCAGTATAATTTCTTAGTCTATTAATATTATGTCTATCTCCCTTTGTTTATCATCCTTGAAGTAGTTAGGATAGTTATTGAGCATTGGCTTACAATGCTAAAAAAGTATTTTATATTTCTTTTTTTTACATGCATAACTAATGTAAGAATAGTTAAGAAATATTGGCGTTATGACATATGACGTGGTAGATCCATGCTATATTAGCGGTATAGCTGTAGCATGAATGGGTCGGTTCGACCGGGGAAGCACCGTGCTCTCACATTATACCAGAATAAAATAGCAGCTAAACGCTGCTGTTTTGTATGGTGAGTGTAGAGAACCGGAGACCCTTTTTATTAGAAACTAGGCATTCCATCTTAGTCTTCACGGGTGCCAACACAACTGTATTTGAATTTGTAATCGAGAATAATATAATATTCCACAACTATCACACAACGCCATCTAGTCCCAAGCTAAGCAGAGCTTGTGTTATGGGTACTAGACAACTGATAAACATACTTATATATTTCTAAATACATAAATATTATAGATAAATTACACCCAGACACGGAACAAATGATCGTGCTCATCACACAAACATTTGTCCTGGGTGGGAATCGAACCCACGACCTCCGGCATAGCAGTCAGGGTCACTAACCACTATACCAACAAGCCTGTCAAACTAAATGTGAACATCTATGGGCAACAACAACCATTTATCATCAGGTGGAATGTGTTCTCGTTTATAATCCTTATCCTGTAAAAAATCCTGTTTTTTTATAGGACAGGGTGACAAACGAACACACAGTCCACCTGATGGGAAATGGTTGCTGTGGCCCATAGACATCTACGTATATCCTCGATTACGAATCAAAATGCAGATGCGTTGTCGACCGTGAGTACTAAGAAGGAATGCCTCTTATCCAGTAAAAAGGGTGTCCGGTTCTCTACACTCAGCATACGAGGCACAGCAGCATTACATTACTATTTTATGTCGGTATTCTGTGAGAGCGTGGTCCTTCCCCGATCGAGCCGACCCATTCGTGCTACAACTTTACTACTAATATAACTGCAGCATAGCTCTACGATACATAGAAAGTAGTTAAATGTAAAGATAACAAGTTTTTTTTTACGATATTTTAGGGTAGTGCAGGACTATCTCCTAATATCGTCAAAACTTGTCAAGTGTACGGCAAATTATGTTACGAGGAAATCTATGTATATGTTGTGCATAGATATGTTTGGCTATGTTGAGCAGTGAATGGACTTTGATACGGTGAATAAATTTACCCTTACACTTATTGTCCAGTGAAGTGAATATCCACTTCCTCTATAACATATATCTTCCTGTATGTCATTTCCTCTATGACCTCTATGCCAATCTTATGATTATCGTAAGAAGCGAAATAGGGAATGAAATCAGGAGATAGGCAGCAGCGTCTTCTTAATAACTATTTAATATAAAAAACTGCGGTTGCCAATCGGCTTGCCAGGCATGACAAATTTTCGCCTATAAGGCAATCTATGTAGGAGGCCTATGTTCAGCAGTGGAGTATAACAGGGTGTAACGGTAACGCTAGACTGGTATAATTGTTGTCTGCAGGCGGCTATCCGAGCGCTGTCGCTGATCTCGGGCGCGCTGGTGTCGGGGCGCGGCGCGGCGCTGGGCGCGCACGAGGCGCGACTGGTGGCGGCCGTCGCGGCGCAGCTACGGCGCCTGCGCACCGCTCCGCACGCCGACGCGCAGCACACGCTGCCCGCGTACAAGTGCCTCGCCGGGGCGCTCAACACCGTCAGTATTGTTGTATTGTCACTAGCTCCTCCCCGCGGCTCCGCACGAGTGTGGCTGGTGGCGGCCGTCGCGGCGCAGCTGCGGCGCCTGCGTACCGCGTAGCACGCCTTACCTTTATATGCTTTAGTAAAATGTTGTTATTTTGACACTACAAACAGACACTTCAATTTTATTTATTTGTATAGATAAACAATTCTACCTCGTAGTATAGAATAGAGTCACCAGTAGAGTTTACCATCAGTTCAAAAAAACTATTGTCCTAGGGAAAAGTAGCAAAAAACCAATAGGGGCTTTAAAAAAAATATTTTACGCAAATGCTGTTTCATTTAGAAACAGCAAGATAGTAATGGTGAAACCGTTACCCACTACAGCTTATTAAAATTCCACTGCTGAACATAAGACCCATATTTAGATATTTGTCATTTTCATTTATATATTTATACAACTCAAACAGATTAGAAAACTATATAAATACTGGGTTAAAGATGATAAGAATTTTAGATACGATCTATTGAATTGTAAATAGTTTGTACTTCATGTTCCTCAAATTATAAAAATAAAGCAACCTCTTCCCTTTCTTATGTGTGCTTTGTTTTAACGTTTTCCTTGTCCGCGAAAGAGACACAATAGTTAAACAATTGAAAGGGTCAAGGTGCTGTGTATTAAGTTGTCCTTTACGTGTATATACAAAAGTTATTAAATAATAAATACTTGTAAAAGGAGTAATTTTTTTATTATTAATTAAAACTAACCACGCTTCTGCCAAATCAATCCATCCATGGCACATTTCGGTGATGTAACTGGTGACAAGATTATACTACAAAAGTGTATGTACAAGCACAAGTGCACTCTTTATTTCCTCAGTCTCAAAGTCTGATGCAATGGCAGTCCAACTCGACAGAAGGAAGATCATGTGCATGATTCAATGGCTTTATGTACTTTCCGAAGCACGAGGGTGATGGAGACAATGGGTGACACCACCAATTTCTTGTCTTTCAGTCGCTCATTTTGTTCATTATGTTGCATGAACATATTCATATTCATACAACCTATAGAAGTTTAGATTACCTCATAGGGGGGATCAGTTTATCCCTGTTTCGGTTTTCTTCTGTTGCTTTTTAAGACACCTGCAGGAGGATTTGGGGTGGCGAACATGCTTACACTGCCACTACATGGGTATCACACATAGTGTATCTGTGGGGCCGCGCCCCAACGTTGTATTCAAATGTGGGATCAATGTGAAGACCACACCCAATGTTGTGTTCGAATACGTTATATTGTAAATAATCGAATACTAATGAAGGGCAGGAATAAGAATTAACTGACTCGAATGAAGTAATGTTATTTCTATGTAACAAACAACTTTTACTACAAACAATTTTACAAGATGAAATTAACTACGAGAACAATGTAAGTTAATTGATATAAGTAGCGCGTCGCGTCATGTTACTATGCCGGTTGCAGGCGGAATGAACGTCGCACATTCTCGCGTTCCGTTGAAGGCACGGTGTGTTATCTTATCAATGATTTGCATTGTTCCCTGGTTGTGGTGTGATAAGCGTGTGGCTTAATCTTCATGCGCGTAGCGGATTTGCGTAGGTCTAAGTGAAGCGAGTTAAGCCACATATTTATATAATATTTTATAGTTCTACGATACATCTGGGTGTGGCGGGAACGTGAGCGAGGCGGCGCTGTGCTCGCTGCTGGGCGAGCTGCTGCGCGTGCTGGGCGGCGCGGGCGGCAGCGCGGGCGGCGGGGCGGGGGGCGGCGGCGATGCGGAGCGGCTCGTGCGCATCCTCAATAACGTGTGCGTCAGCGTGCTCGAGCACTCGCCGCGCACGCCGCTGCTCTGGTCAGTGAATCTCACGATACTGTGCTGACAAACCGTTCTGCTAGCTGTGCGATAACTGGACTGCGTGCTCCGCTGAACACACAGTAAATACACACGTACGAGTGCACACGCGCGCAACCACGCACGCGCGCTCACACACATAAACACACATACACGCACACGCACGCGCACACACACACACACACACATGCCGCGCGCTCGACCAACCAAACCATCAGCATTATTTGGATGCTCACCAGGCCAAGCAAGCAGACTGCTGAGCATTAAAAGCTGATATTCTTGCACTCTTGGTAATGTTGTTTCCAATCACCACTCACTGAAATATTAATTCAGCGTTTTAAAATGGATTTTCTGCCAGCATCGGTGCCACAACCGCGCCCGTCATCAGGGCACGCTACTTCTAAATGAGTTTAATATTTAGGAAAAATATTTCTTCCGCCTTACACCGCAACATTTAAAGTAACGACTAGAAATATTAAAATAATTGTTTAAATCCTACAAAAACGAAATATTTGAAAGCTAATGATATTTCATATTTCATATATTTCCTTTTGCTAAATGAAAATTTATCAGTCAAACTTTAATGACTAGACGAAACATAAACTAATAAACTATGCTAACATAAACACCAAATATATAATATAATATAAATTTAATATAATATTACATTATGAACCTAACATGTTCTCTGGCTCTCTGGGATTTAACGTTCCGTGTTTATGTGGACCTTAAAAAAATGAATGCATTAATTGTATACCTTGTCTAGCATGTATAAGGCGACTAATGAGATATTGAGTTTGTGATTATGTAGACAATGGGCTAGCCAACTATGAATTCATTCAAATTTTTCGTCTAAACCCATATTTTTGGCTAAACATAGTCCAAGTAACTTGCTTCTTTGGACTCTGCCTAGCCCCTCAAGGATTACATTTTATGTGTAATTATTTAAATAAACCACTCTTTCAAAACATATTGTAAATTTGTCAAAAAGTTAATTTCGAATGTTTATTTTACAGTGCGATAGTTTCACTTCTTCACGAATCGATTGGTGTTTCTGATCCTGCTTACCCACGCTACCAAGATTTGTTACTAAAGTGCTTCTGGAAGACCCTCAAGATGATTGCCACCTGGGATGTAAACTCTGTAGACTACGACGCAGTGCTGTATAAGATTCATCTGTTCTACAAGGCTTTCCCGAACAGCTACTGGAAGAAAAACGCTGAAATTAGCGATACACCTTATAGGTAAGTTTGTTGTAAGTTTTTAGGTTGTTGTTCTATAATTTGTAACAATATTTATGAGGCGATTTACTAATAGGTTTTACCTATGAAATTGCCGTTCTGCAGTACTGGTCATTTCAAATAATTTCTGTTTGGTTAAGAATAATAAGAATATATCAAAATAATTTTTGAATTGGGAGCCGTGATAGCTCAGATGGTTAGTGCTCGCTGTAAATTTCACAGTACGCGAGCAAACCGGGTTCGATCCCCGCCGGCACCAGTGAAATTGTTAATTACAATTTTAAGTGCTGATTTACCACGTGCTCGGCGGTGAAGGAAAACATCGTGAGGAAACCTGCATGTCAAGTAATAAGAAAAAAATATTTCGAAGACATGTGAAGTTCGCCAACGCGCATTGGGCAGCGCGGCACACAATTCCTTGCCCTGAAACCCTCACAGAAATGAGCGGAGGCCTGTGCCCAGCACTGGGATGTATATAGGCTGTAACTTTAACTAAGAATTCTAATTTCAAGTCACCATGGATATGTTAAAAATTCGAGTAATTGTGGAATATTAGCAGGCAACGTCAACGATGCTTACGGAGCAAATATTACTAACGAGCGCACTACCTGTCATTGATTTGCCCGCTTCCGTTTTGCAAATTTCGATCTAAAAAATAAAACCCGTGGTCGTCTCACACTGGTAAGAGAATGACGAAAGGCGAAAGTGGAAGCTGATGATACTCAATCTACGGCTGAATTAGCAACAGCTTTCGACGTTAGCATCAAAACGACATTGGTCCATTTGCGTCAAATTGGCAAGATAAAAAAGCTTCAAAAATTGGTGCCCCACGAATTCAATGATCGAAAACCCAAAGTACGCGCGAGACGTGTCTTGCACTGCTGAACGAGCACACAAGCGAACGAATTTTAAACCGCATTATTACCTAAACAGTGTCCTAAACGAAAACTTACCCCTAGAAAAGCGAAGGTCACTGTTTGGTGGTCTAGCGCCGGTGTGATTTATCACAGCTTCTTACCAAACGGAATGAGCATTATTCCTGCAGATGTGTACGTGAAGAACTGAACACAATGATGGAGAAGCTCTCTCGTTTGCAAACAGCTGTGGTCGATCGCTCATCCTCGCTGCTCCTGCATGACAACGTGCGACCTCATACTGCACAACAGAGGGTCCAAGTTACAAGAGTTGGGGTCGGAAGCTCTCCATCATCCGCCGTACTCACCAGACGTTGTGCTTACAGACTTCTACTTTTTCCAAAATTTGGATAATTTTTTGGCGAGAAAAAAGTTCGACACCCGAGTGGTAGTACAAAATGCCTTTGAAGAATTTGTTTCCTACCGTCCAGCTGATTTCTTCAAGAAGGGCATCAATAAACTGTCACTGCGTTGGCAAAGATGCATCTATTATTGCATAATTGATTTTCATTCAAAATATTGATATAAATGAAAAGTATAGAAAATAATTTTTAATAATTTATTTCATAAAAAACGGCAATTTTCATAGGTGTAATAATATTTTATTAATTATTTTGTAATTTTTTTTTCAAATTTCATTTAAAGGATTGTAATTGATATCAGTGTTCCTTATTTCCCGAGTTTTCCCTCTCTAATAATCTTTAATTTTCTTTAAATAGGTAGCACAAAATCTTTCATGCCTTTTCTACAGGTACCCCTTTATGGCAGTTTTAGAAGACATGCAATCATATCCCCTTTATAATTCAACCACATGAAGCATTATATAATGAAATGCCACTAAAGGTGTTACTGAAATGACTAATTATTTCTAATAAACATTAATTATGTTACATAAGGAATAGAAAATCTGTATTTATTAGTAATAAAATAATTTATATGACTTCTTTTTTTTTAGAACTGTAAAGACCCTTGTCCATACATTGGTGAAGATGAAAGGAGCATCAATTACCAACCACTTAACTCAAATACCAGATGTCAATGAATCCGACCTCTATCCTTATTTGCATAAAGTATTGAAGGTAAGATATTATGAAAATTAAGTAGAAACATAATATTTATAGCACACATAAATACGTATATGTTGTAAAGAAGCTATTAACGATGAATAAATCTTTCAATAAATAAATTATTGAATTGTTAAAAAAAACTGCAAAAGCTTTTTTGATTTATAATGAAATTTAAATTTTGCTTCATTTCGTAGCAATTGAAACTAGATGACAAGAAAGAAAATACGACGGAGTCGCTGAATGGTGGGGGTGGTATTCCCGGGGGTATGGGAGTAGTGGGCATGGGCGTGGGAGTAGGAGCAGGAAATGCGGCGCTTCAGGCGGGGCGGCTGCCTCGCGCACTACACGAAGAATTGGCGCTAATTCTTAAGCGCATTGGTTCCAAAGACCATAATCGAGACGCGCTTTCGCAGCTCTATGACCTTCGAGTAAGCGAAATTCCTTTCTTCTGAATCATTTTATTTTCGTGGAAACATGAATTAGTTATCAACACAGAAATCTAAATAATAAGGCAATAGAAGTCGTAAAAGCGTATGACCTTGTCGCCGCACATGTGACTCGTAGGCCACAAGCGCGCGATGAGCCGGCCATTAGTTTTGTTTCGGATGCAGACACGTAAAAATGATGTTTTGAAGCATATCCAACTGCAGAAATTCTTCCACAATTCGCAAATTTTCTAATAAAGAGATAACATTTCATAAATAAGTACTTAGTGTTTTAAATAATGTTGTTTTTAATGAAATATACTTAAATAAAATTATTCACCTCCAGTACTACGATTGTGTCCGAAAATGTAATTGTTTTCACATTTCAAAACCCATTGATTCTTAAGCAAGTTCATGATCTACGAGTACGACAGCTAAAAGCAGGAATGGATTTATAAGTATGTGCAATAAACAAAATTGTTGCGTACGTAAATTTCCTAGAACACGGCCGCAGTAGTCGAACGCGTGTCAGTGACGTCACGTAACTACAATCTTATATCGACAATTTATTACGTTTGGCTTACCTAGTTTTACCGAAATGAGAATGAAATGTGATTTTTCGTTAAATATTTATATACACCTCTATTTTTTTTCTTTCTAAATATTTTGTACCATTTGCCGTTTATCAGCGATTATCTGTTTGTTCGTACTTTTAAATTACTTGATAAATTTTTATGCAATTTTAATATATTGTAAGTATAAGTAATTATATTGTAAGGATAGTAGACTAAATTCGATCTGTAAGAAGCCGGGTGAAAAATAACAAACAACAGAAAGTTACAGATCTTTAAAACCAATAAAAAACGATAAATATGTCACCAATACATATATAATTTATTTATTTGCTGTTTATATAATGTATTCATTTTATTTATACATCTGTTTATTTAATAAGATGCTATTATTCCTGGTTTCCAAAAGATTCGGATATTAAAGATAAATGGATATCCTTTCAGCTGCGGAGACTCTAACCGTCATACTCCGTTGACTGCGGAGCTGTTTAATAAAATTGACGGCGCATTGGGCGCAATCCGTTTAAACGCAAATTTCTTTATTTTGGTATATCAAATACTAAAATATGTATACATTTCTGAATTCTCTATGAAATTTCCTATAAAAGAGTACATAAATTAAATAAAGTCCCAAAGTAATAAGTGTAAGTAAATATTGAATAAAGACAAAATTGTCATATTTCTCGATGAAACAAAGTTTTTTTAATACTTCGATTTTATTTTCATTTAATTTTAAATCTATTGTTTACAGTATTTTATGCGCAAAACCGTAGGCTACAATACAATTTTTTATCATAAAACGCATTAATAGTAAGCTTACAAGAACCAACAATCAACTTACGCAGATGTAGAATGTAGTTCGGACCAGATGCGGCATTAAGATGGTATATATATAAAAATCCTACTAAAGTGTATAAGCTGTGGGGTTTTTATGGTAATCTTTTTTATCCTGTACACATCGACATATGGTAGAATAAGTTAGACATAGTGCGTAATGCTTTATTTCGACATTAAAAGAGCGGGTAAAAAATGTCCAGTACTTGGACACCCGCAGTCAACGGAGATATTTTCGTGTCCAAGTGTTAGACGTCCGCAGTTGAGAGGATAAAATTATCCGTAACGTTTTATTATATCCCCTTTTCTCTAATTATAAAGCGTCTAAAAGCTAAAGCTAAGACTAAAAGCGTCTATTACTGAGACATTTTCAGTTAATTCGTTATATCACCGACGATCAACGATCGACGACGCTTAATAGAAAGGTATCGAAACGTGCGTTGCGCTGCACTATCCCCAAGTGAGAATGCGCTCAATGTCATTCTCTGTTTTTCGCACACGTTAATTATTGGACCGAGTGGCTACGCCTCCTGAGATTTTGCGTTTTTATAAAATATTCCTTAACGCAATAGTTTATAGTTTAATCTTTGTTGCAAGAATGCTAGAGATATGTGTAGGCGTAATTGTGTATTTATTGTTTGTCTATGTGTGAGAGCCCTGAACTGGCGACACGCGTCCTGATATTAAAAGACAGTAGAAGGCATTTCTATCGCCTTATTATTTAAATTTCTGTGGTTCAAACAAGCTCTCGGAAACCATATGTTTTTTTTTGACATCCATCTCTTTCATTTCAATACGAAGCCACCATAGCATAACCTAGCAGATGTTCTATGGATTACATAGGATATATTATATGGTAGTGAACTTCTAATGTCAGGCTGTACTCTCAGATGAGTGACACTACTCATGTGTCAAGTGTATAATTGCAACAATTCATCCCAGTCAAAAAGATTTGTGTTACTGATGACTGCTTACAGACTAATCATCATTATCATCACAATTTCACTGCTGAAAATATCTCACACGAAAATTACCTTTCTGAGCTACCTATATCTATTGACTGCTACATGCCTTATCAAATTGAATGGCAATTGAAAAAATGCTGCCCATTTAACTGTGCAGATTGGCACCTGTATAAACCTTTCTTCCTGTTTATGTAAACATTTTTGTTTGTGTATTTTCACAGTTTTTCTAAACCATATGTAAAAATTTCAGGAACGTCATCCAGAGGTGGACATTTGGACCTTTATGCAAGGCTCATCGTTTTATTTCCGTAATTATGTGGAGCGTGGTCTGCGGGAAGTAGCCGAGCAACGCAAGATGGCATCAGTACCGTTGTACAAGCATGACTATAAAAATGAAAACATAGGTGAGTGGCACAAAAAAACATCAATAAATGTAGTGTAATTGGGATTTTAAAAATTTGGTAATATGTCTTGTGTGTTTTAAAACTTACATACATTTATTTGCAATTCAAGTATAAACTTATAATTTTGAGACTATTACTACAATTATTTTTCTTAATTTAATTTTTTATATTTTTTTTTCAGATATTAGTAATGAAAACGATGAGAAGTCACATCTCATATTTCTGGAGCGCCTGAGGGCTTTACAGGTAACATGAAAATTAATTGTTTAATCATTTCTAATATTTTATATTGTAAGTAATATACAAAAATTTCCTTCGAGTGCTAATAATACTCACTTGCAAGGTATCTTGCCTGGATTATTACATAACTACTAAACCCATTCCATTGAATTTATTTTGAACGCCAATAAGCGAGTTAAGTAGCAAGTTAACAATTAAGTTGAACGGGATAGCCGGTCGGGCTATTTTTCGGTGAGTTAAGTTCGAAGGGCCGCAACTAAACTCGCCACTCGTGTGGACGAGCGAGTTTAGTTCAGTGCATAAGTTGACAGGACGCAACGTTTGCGCGCCAAAACGTATAATTGTACTTTTATTAATTAAGCTCGCCACAAAGTTTGTACGGTACTGTTTATTGAATATTTATACGTTTTATATTGAGTTTTAATAATTCTTGACGTAATCCTAGATCCATCTTAAACGAAAACAAGAAAAGTTCTGTAGTCTTGAAACGTCACACTTAGACGAAGTCTATAAACCAATGTCCTTAACTAAAGTCGCCACGGAGACTTTGTTTGAACGCTACTGCCCACATAACCGTTTACTGTCAATTGCCCTGTCACTAAACTCGCTACTTGTCGAAATGTAAATCGGTCTTTAAAACCAAAGCGCAAACTAAATGTTGTTTCTCTGAAAATACAATATTGTTTGGGAAAATATCATAAGCTAATAAAAAGATGGCTTAACACATGTTTATCTTAAACATGTGTTAAGCTTAAAGTGGTTTTACTTTTTTTAGGCTAAAGCTGGAATGAAGACGGAATCAAACCCATCGTCTCAGCCGCGCACACCGGTGGGCGACAATCGGACTCTCACTGACTCTATAAATGAAAACACCTTACCCCGATCTCATAGTATTGACCCACAGCTTGATGTGAGTACATTTTTTTATAGACGGGATGACAAACAAACACACAGTCTACTTGATAGTAAGTGCATGATGTGGCCTATAAACATCTAAATCCATCCTCATTCAACTATCAAAATTTAGATAAGTTGTCACCCCTGAGGACTAAGTTAGAATGACTCAAATCCAGTTAAAAGGTTTTCCGGTTCTTTACACTCACCATATGAAACACAGCAGTGTTAAGCTGCTATTCCATACTAGTAATTTGGGAGAGCATGGTGCTTGGTACACCACGTTCGAGCCGACCCATTTGTGCTACAACCATAACATAGATTGGATGTACCGTGTATAAAAATTTTGTCTTATTTAGGCTTATTATTTTTAAGTGGTAGAGCCATGCTGCAGTTATATTTATTTATTTAAATAGATACACCATCGACGTCGAATATCAGTAAACATTGTTACAATCAAAATACTACATTTTTAGTTATAGTATATGTCTTTACAGGTGTATACATCATTATAAGAGAAAAAAAAACTAAACAACATATAAACCCTAAAACAAAAAGAAATTAAAATTACCCATCAAAGTAAAAGTTATATCAGTTATATTAGTAGTATAGTTGTAGCACGAATGGGTCGGCTCGACCGGGGAAGGACCACGCTCTCACAGAATACCAGCGTGAAATAGTAGCTTGATGCTGCTGTGTTTCGTACGGTGAGTGTAGAGAACCGGAGACCCTTTTTACTGGAAATGAGGCATTCTATCTTAGTCCTCACGGGTGACAACGCATCTGCATTTTGATTCGTAATCGAGTATAGATGTAGATGTCTACGGGCCTATGTCTATGGACCTATCCTATAAAAAATAAATAAAAATAATTAGTGTTGTGTTTTGACTTACTTGTTATCCGTGTGTTATTTAAACGCTAAAATTATTTTAAAATCATTAATTATATTTTTAATTTACTTGTTTCAGTTGCATACTACACCATCTGTATCGCAGAAGAACGAAGCCGCGGTGGACGCTCTACGCCTTAAACTACAACAGATCAAGAGTTCATCCAAGAGATAGACCACTTCGATTACACTTCTTACGTGGCAGCGACACTCCCACATTTCGAACATTATAGCGATATTGCGGTTGTTTTAGGCAAAATAAGTCGTTATTTTATAGTACATAGGTGTTACAACGACCGCACTTGCATTTGATATGGTGTGATGTGATACAAGTCCTTATAGAGACGCTTTTACACACACTTCGAAAAACTAAAGTAATCTCATCTATTTCCTTCAATATTCCAGTGCGCTTTACCATTTAAGTTAGTTCCTACGGCAATTTTAGAATTAGAACATCGCATTCATGATTATGAAAGGCCTATTTGAATGTGGCATGATACGTCCAATGTATATTTCTCCTTACTATGAACGAGTATAACATGACAATATGAATAACAGTATCGCATTGAGCAGGGTATAGGACGCTTTTAATATTATCATGAATGTCATAGTAAGGGGTCTGAAAAATAAAAGTGAAACTCGTTGAGAATTAAATTCTGATTGTTATGAAAAAAGTGGTTTCTTGCCATTTGTGGATGTGATTAAAGGTTGAATTTGATTTTTATGAAAATTTAGAAATGTGCTGTTAATTTACATTGGATCTTAATAATTTTTGACTGAGATATTCGGATCTCACTTTACTGGTCTTTGAATGTTTTAAAATCACTCGAAATTTGCACTTAAATTCACCATCTGTATTGCTTAATCTAACTGAAATATTTAAAAAATATGTGCCCCAATATTTCATCTATATTGTTACGACAAAATCTACAAGTTTGGCTTTTAAACAAAAGTTACTAAAATCATTACTTGAAAAAAAAATACAATTAAGTGCATTATACCAGTGTTTTCTATTAATATAAAAATATATATATCTAAATAAATAAATACACTCATAAACACTAGTTTTAAAACGTACTGTTTTTGGTCTGATATAGACTTAGTTCAATATTTGCTTTTAAAAAGAACAATCAATGTAGTTTTCATGGATTGAAAACTATAATTGATGTTAAAATATACTAATTGTAGAATTGAATACCTTAGTATGGTTTGTCTATGTTTATGACTCTGTTCTTTTTGTTTAAACTGGTTTTAATGAATTGAAGATTTAAGTGGAGACATCACTATTGCTACATTTAAATGGGGATCCAAGATGGACAAACTACATCTAGGCTTGAAGACATGTCCAAAAAACTGGATCTGTCACGATTTACAATACGCTAGCCGCAAGCATCTGCATTAGACAATTCAACTTCCCCAAATATGTGAATATTATTATAAACCTATCAAATTAATGTCCTAAAAATTAGCATGTTTCGAATCTAACTAGTCTTTGTATTTTACTCAAATTGTTTGCCAATCTCTGGAATTATTCTTAGTCTGCATTTAGTTTGAATAATTTATGGCTGGCAGTAGTCATCCAGTAGGTTTGTAGGAAAACTTTTGAAGCTGAGATGAGGCCAATATTAAAATTTATTACCTACTATAATTTTTTTTAAACCGAACTAATTAACAAAATGTAACCCAAACATTCCCACTGGTATTGGTTAATGTACAAATTTTTATTCATCACATCATACTATTCATCTATCGCTCTCAGCCACAAATTATCATTTTGTATATTATTATCAAGTGCTCTAAATTTTATTGTGCGTGTGTTTCGTTATTAGTCTCTCTGTTTGAGAATGCCTATAAGTCTCTATTTTTCATATTAGGATGTAGAAAATTAATTTGTTTTGAAACGCTAACACTATTTATAAACATGTAAACGTTGACTGATTTTTAGTGTGCTCTTATATATAACTTCGTTATGTCAATCGCATTTTTAAGTATATAATTCATTATTCGAATATGTGTTAGTAATTTTTCATTGTGACGTTACACATATGGGTTGTGTCTAATTCCTTTATTACAATTTTATCGCTACTCATTGGCATGTCAAAATGTTCAATGTGTAACAGAGCGAAAGAGAGTAAGGAAACTATATACAAGAGTCTCGTAATGCACGCGCGCAAGCGTGGGGTTCACCTACAGTAGCGTATGGATATATAATGCGATGCCTGCATCGATAGTACTACAGTTAAAAGAGCTAACAGTTGTGAAACAATGGGTATGTTCCAAAATAGAACCCAGTGTACTGTCCAATGCAAATGACGTCATAAATCGACGCTATACTGGTGAGTCGTTCCAAAACATAGGACAGTATATGACGTTATACCAAATTTGTGACGTCATATACTGTCCTATGTTTTGGAACGAATCACCAGTATAGCGTCGATTCATGACGTCATTTGCATTGGACAGTACACTGGGTTCTATTTTGGAACATACCCTTAGTGGAGTGCGCTGGCACAAGGTCGCGCCGCCCCCTACCCCGCAAGGACCCCGCTGTTGCTCTGCACAAGAGCATTCGTTTCCCAACTGTTAGACTGTCTTTAACCTATGGTAGATAATGCGTTATTTTCTCTGTTTGCTACTGTAGGTGAGCCTCGCGCTTGTGAACGTGCGTTGCGAGATATTTATGTGAAGCTTCCGCACATAAGTTCACTCTGCTGTTACTATGTAATGTTGTTTGGTTGTTAAATGTATGACTTCTTATCGTTATTCCTGAGGTGTTTATAATGTTAGAGAATTTTGCACATATATTTCACTACCAATATGCATATTAGGCCCTTTGTTATGGATATATACTTCGTATTAATTTCGAAACAATTGTAATTGTCAATTGTCAGAGTGAGCACTGAAAAAATAATACTCTTATTTGAATGCCTCGTAAAAATCCGTTTAACTTTTTCATCGAAAAAATTGTTACTGTTTATAAATTATTAATTTTGTATTATAATTTTATCATTTTGTGTATCGATTTAAATACTTGTAAAATCTGTAACTATTTCTGAATATAATTCGCGCGGAACGTCGAAAAGTTGAGATATCGCATTAGTTTCTGTTTTGTTTACTTTGCTTTCTTTTATTAAACTGGACTTTTTGATTAATAATGAGCATTTATTTATTCTATGTAAATTAATGTATTAAAATAATAATGTAATATTGGTAAATAAAATTCATACAACCTAAAATTTAATGATTTCTTATATTTACGCGAACACTACACATTGAAATAATACTCGTTTTTACGGAATTTATCGCGTATATTTAACTTTTTAATACCCGACGTTTCGAGAGCTTTACAACACCCATGGTCACGGGAAGGACTGAGATGTTTAACGTCCAGATGTCATAGTTAACCGCGGTTACCATAGAACAAAAGTTAAATTTTAATCTATGGTAACCGCGGTTAACTATGACACTGGACGTTAAACATCTCAGTCCTTCCCGTGACCATGGGTGCTGTAAAGCTCTCGAAACGTCGGGTATTAAAAAGTTAAATATACGCGATAAATTCCGTAAAAACGAGTATTATTTCAACCTAAAATTTGTTTTATTATTAGGTCATTTATTATTTTTGGACTTAAGTATTATGATCGGCTGGGTCAGTGTCGATATAAGCACAGAATAAATAATAGTACTACGTATAGAAATTGCAGTCCTTTGATGTTGACTACTTCACGACTATTGATAACCTAAATAGTTATTATTAATTAGATAAATCGCGCACGCAAGCTAAATAAAACTATCGCTGCGCGCGAATGTCCGTATTACTTTGCATACGGCACGCTGGACTTCCGGTGGTAACTAAGGGCTGTCAATAAAGAGTAAAAAATACATTGCGAAATGGTAATTAAGTTACTTAGGTGAATTATCTATTTTGACTATGATGGACTGACCATATTTTCGCACCTATGTGAGTTCTGCGATGCCGACGCACGCAACTTACAAGGCTATTCTTCGGGAATCGCGATGCTTGGCTTGGAAGAAATAGGTAGATAGTGTAAACAACAAATTAATCTGAAATACGATTCCTCACAGAAATATGATTTAGTAAAAATATTGTTAGTAAACAAATATTTATTTTAGTGTTTTGTGTCATTAACTTAAAATATTTTAATTATATACAAAAGAAAATTATAGGTATGATGCAAGTAGAGACTTGGATAATGAAGTAAATTTCAACTAAATTTTTCATAAAGTATTTAGGTAATACTCCTGTAGGTAAATTATTACTAGTGGGGCCAATTTCCCCGATTTTAATCCGGCTCGTAAGAACCAGAAAATGGTTGGGTGACGGGCCTAGGGGTTCTTGAGTTCGATTCCCAACGGGTCGGGTCTTGACCCTATTATGCGAGATGTTACTAGGTGGACTGTATGTGCGGTTTCCTGATACTCCAAAACAAGATGGCTGACGTGGCACGCGACAGCCTTGGACGATGCACTCGCTCCTAATCTATTACTTCACCAGTGTCAGGGGAAGGTTCACTTGAGCCGGTAGGAGAGAAGATGTGACGGGAAAACGAAACAAAAAAGGCTCAAGTGAATTAACGAAAAAAATGAGGGAAAAAGGGGAAAAATGCACTTACCAGGGTGGGACTCCTTCCGGTGCCGCTGTTGACTGGTCCTAGTCTGTTGGTGTGTTGGAAGAGGGCGGTGCGCTACGATAACTCGCATCATGCGGGGCGGTTATTTCCTGCAGTTCTATGGCTGACTGCCACAGACGTACAATAACAACTAGCGGTGTTGACTGTTGTGTTGAGAAGAAGCAGAGAGCGTGCGACGGCCGTGCGAGTCCTTATATGAACAAGCCACTTCCACCACTTCCATCTCGGCGGGCCGCGTTCTTCCATTGGCCGGAAAGGTGGCACCACATTTTAGACCCCCCTCCCCTTCAGTGCGTGTGGAAGGAATGTGTGGATACGGGAAAGGACGGACACTGGCGAGTAATATACCCCCGAACAAAATTATGAGAATACCCGATTCTTTTTTCCGCGCAACCAATTACTTAATTCTTTTTTACTATAAGTACCTATGTAACAAATAATATAAAACGGGTGTACCATGGAAGGCCACTCTAACAAATAAACAGTTATTATTCGTTTATTTACTGGATAAATGAAATTAACAAATACTTAAGTAATACTTTGTTTTATTACGTAACATATAAACCACTCTTTTAAATTACATATTTAATCAATATTGATTGAACTTAAGTTTCATTGAACTCTTTCAAATGGCCTTGCTAGGAACAAGGCTCCTTAGAAGGCCATTATAATAAATCCGTCATTTAACACTAAAGTTTAATACATAGCGATTAAATCTACAATAAAAAGAAGTAGTTTATATGTAACGTAATAAAACAAAGTATTACTTAAATATTTGTTAGTTTCATTTATCTAGTAAATAAACGAAAAATAACTTTATTTGTTAGAGTGGCCTTCCATGGTACACCCACCTTACTTTAAAGTCGTCGATTCCCGAAATCAATGAAGCGAGGGACCGTACTGCCAAAATATTAGCGCGAGCGATTCGCCGCCGTGTCTGTGATTTTCAATTCGATGGGTGTTTGTGTAAGTAGAAAGAATTTGTCATCACATGGTAATAACTAAGACATTTTGATAATTGGCCTTTGTTGTTAAAACTGTTTTATCCTACAATTAAATATACTAAACACTAAACAAAAACTATTTCAATAAGTACAAAAAACTACGCTAGACCCGACTGCGTATGAAGTCCAGGGTGTCTCCCGATTGTAGATATTTATTTCATGCATGTAGCAAAAGGGAGAGAGGATGATATAAGTATTATGTGGTATCGATCTTTTTGCACGATGCCAAGCCAAGTAAAATTAATTAAAATATTGTACACAGAGCAACATGGGCAAGACTGGAGGGGAGCAGCCATAGCCTTTTTCCCTGATAAAGAAATTTCTGACATCTTTGATGGGGAAATCCGCGCACACAAAAATAATCGTCTGTCACTACGAAACACACAACTAAATAAAATAATTAACAATTTCACACAGAGATACATTACAGCAGTATCGCTTAGTAACAGCGACAACACGGATACAGATTCGGATCAGTCGCACGACCGATCTGTATAACGTACGAGTGCGAGCGGCCTGCGTTGGTAAAGAAATCCAAAACAACACGGTTTTTATTATTTTAATTTTTAAATTTAATAAAATCAAATCAAATCAAATCAAATAATTTATTCAGTATCAGAGTTTTTGAATAAGAAGTAAATAGCAATAAAGTGATTACATAACTTTCTAGTGTATACAGGGTACCCCAGAAAGAATGGATAATCCTGAAGGGCCTAATAGTACAGGCGCTCAAATAAAAATACAAAAAAACTATTACAATTGGTGCCAAAAAATGAATGTTTAATTGACCTTACTGTACTTTAATGTACACCACTGCCGCAAATTAATGAAATTCGTTTCGATTTTGGTGTTCTCTTTTTCTTCAAAGACTATTTATTCTATTAGAAATGCAGCAAAGTGTATGAGTATCTATTGTGCTTTATTGCAAAATAAAAAAATACTTCAATTTTTAGCATGAAATGTTATAAAATTATTCGCTAAAGGTAGTTACGTAGGATTTATATATAAATATACTTATACGTCTTGGAATTTATGGAGTGACCTGAAGGTGTACTTCGATATCTGCTACTGGAACTCCTCTCGAAGAGTAGTAATAGTAATATGTGTGTACTGAGTATAGGCTAGTTTTGTTAGTTATGATGAGACCTTACCTTCAGACAGAGATGGATTATCCTTATGGTAAACTAGGCACGTGCCAAATGGCGCAAGGTTGAAAAGGGGGAGCGCAAGGTTGAAAAGGGGCGCGCGCGGAAGTTCTTAAACGAAAAAAAATCGAATCGTACTACGAAGATAAGTTTTTTTTTCTTGTGATATTTAAGGATTTTTGTTAGTTCACATGTCAATCCCATTAAAACTAACTTAAAATATATACATTTGTTATTAATCTGCACATACTCAATGCAGTATCCGAGGTGGGGGCATATAGAATTAGAATGCCCTGCGCAATACCAATGTTGTACACATTTATCTCATACGTCTTTACAAATAATTCCCTTGCCTCTCGGTTCCGCTCACATTCCATTAAAAATGATGTAAGTCTTATATTACTCTGTGGCCGTAGAAGGAAAAGAGGAGATCTCCCGCCGGGCAAGGTGTTCTGCCCGGGGTATGGCCAACACTCCGTGTGATAGGTCGGAGATGTTCTATATAATATACTGTTTATGATTCGGAATTTTGATAGTAAATGTTCTTTTCATCAACTAAGATTTTTTATGGAATATGACTTGTTCTTATTCTAAATACTAATTTAATAGTATTTCTATTTAATTTCGTATCTATAAATCAAGGTATTCGAGGCCGTTCACACTATATTGTTTTGTACCAAATACCGAAGAAAAGGTTAAAGTGAAAACTTGTGTGTATTTAAAATGCTTTAAAAAAACCGGCCAAGAGCGTGTCGGGCCACGCTCAGTGTAGGGTTCCGTAGTTTCCCGTCCGTCACAATAGGTGTTCCCACTTATGAGTTTAAAGGTGGGTATCCATTATGTTCGCGCTCCAGCAGCGCTCCGCGCTCCTGCAACTGCTCCCGGTACTGTTGTTTCCATCCAAGTTCAAAATCATTTTCCTAGAAAGTCCTTATAAAGTTCTACTTTTCAGATTTTTTCATATTTTCTAAACTTATGATTCAAAAGTGAGAGGGGGGGCATTGTTTTTTACTTATGGAGCGATTATTTCCGAACTTATTGACATTATCAAAAAATGATTTTAGTAAACCCCTATCTATTTTTAAATACCTTTCCAACAATATATCACACGTTAGGGTTGAAATTAAAAAAAATCACTTCCACTTTACATATAGGGGGGCTACCCAAGTAAAACATTTTTTCCAATTTTTATTTTACCACTTTGTCGGCGTGATTGATACACACATTGGTACCAAATTTCAGCTTTCTAGTGCTAACGGTCACAGAGATTAAGCGAGGACGGACAGACGGACAGACAGACATGGCGAAACTATAAGGGTTCCTAGTTGACTACGGAACCCTAAAATTGACGTATAACGAGTGCTTAAGGCAATGCACATTTGGATTTACTTTTAGTACTCCGTTTTAACAATCCGTGGGATTTGCCAAAAGTTTTTTTTTACATTGAATATTCATCATAACTGTTTAAAAAATAAAAAAGTACACAGCAATAGTCTCTCGGTTTTCGAGTTATGGGACATTTTTGAAATTTTTATATTTTTTTTACTCTCTCTTATCCATTATTTTCGGTTTTAAGATCACAAATGAAGAAATTGTTGTCAACCTGTTTTTTGTAGTATTCTTAGATAATGCTAACTGCCATTTTTGTCCCACGTTTTCAGATATTTTTCAAAATAAAAGAAAGTGTTTTGTAAATTTACAGTGAAAGAAATATTTGTAGCGAAATTATAACAATTGAACGAATTATAATTTGCCTATAAAAATTTTTATACTTAGTTACCTGAGTGACCAAGTAGGTAATTAATAACTTGCCTACTTCTACTTCATTGAATTTCAGAAATGGTACCTATATATAGTAATTGGTATTTATTTATTTATTATGACACATCAACAGCATAACGCACAATACATTTATATGCAAATCTTACATAAAACAAAGGCCTGGTATGTACGCCAATAAAAGACGTGTACAACATTCTCTTAAAATCTAAGACATGTTATTATAAATACGAATATTAGAAAACAAAAAAAGCACAAAAATAGTACGCAGATTATCAAAATAATTTTACAAAATTTTAAGAAATTTTAAGAACCTGCTTAGACAGCAGGTACACAGATAACTTCTTTCTCAAAATAATGCATGAGTCATGAAAAATGCCAATGTCAACAAATGCACATGCCCGGTTGTATTCGGCGCAAATTTTTGATATAGGCGAATTTTTTAAGAGGTTTGTTCTACTGGCAGGGATGTAAAAGATTTTAGTAATAGGATGGCGTGTATAGTTGCATGGGATGTTAAGATTAATGCACTGAAGTAGGTTATTACAATCTACGGCACCAGAAATTATTTTTTTTAAAAACAATATATTCAGCAATACACGACGGTTACAAAGTGACATCATTGCGAAATGTTTGAGACGAACGTTATAGGTGTTACGGTGGGAAATGCCCGAAGAATGGAACGCAAGATGTCTAGTAAATGAACGCTGTATGCTTTCAATGCGTTGGGAATAAGTGATAAACTGAGGACCCCAAACCACCGATGCAAACTCTAGGTGACTTCGAACCAAGGCGTTATATAAAATTATATTGGTTTTGGCTGACATAAAACCTTTAGCGTTTCGTTTTAGGAAGCCAAGCATTCTTCCAGCTTTTTGGATGGTAGCGTCAATGTGAGACTTAAAATTTAATTTGCTATCCACTATTACGCCTAAATCTCGAACTTCTTTAACCTGCTCCAAGGTATCAGAGTTCATCTTATAGGATGACGTGAAAGGTATATACTTTCTTGAGAATTTAATATGATACGATTTTTTAGTATTAAGTATCATACCATTTAATTGACACCATGTACTAATTCTGTTTAAATCACTTTTGGATGAGTTGCACGTCTACAGTAGATTTTACTGTTTTGTATATTTTTAAATCGTCAGCAAAAAGACAGAATTCAGAGTTGCGTATTTCAAAAGTTATATCATTGATAAAGGCAGCAAAAAGGACTGGACCCAGATGCAATCCTTGCGGGACGCCTGAGAACGCTATATAACTTTCTGATTTGTAACCATTCACTACCACAAACTGGAGTCTTTTTGCTAAATAAGACTGGAACCATTATAGCAAAGATCCACATACCCCATATCTTTTTAGCTTGTTAATTAAGGGCGAGTGACAGACTTTATCGAATGCACTAGAAAAATCCATATATATAGCATCAACTTCCTGTCCTTTGTCAATTTCTTTACAGAGATACGACATAAATGATACAAGGTTAGTTTCAATCGAATGGCCCTTCCTAAACCCATGTTGATGGTCTGATATACATGTGCTTAAGTGACGAGTAATAATTGGACATATCAAGGATTCAAACAATTTAGGAATACATGAAATATTTGAAATCGGTCTGTAGTTACTAACGTCATTAATAACGCCTTTTTTAAATACCGGAACGATCTTTGAATTTTTCCAAATATCAGGAAATACTCCATCACGCAAAGATTGATTGAAAATAATAGCCAGTGGTAACGCTAAGGCCGAGATACAACGTTTGACGAAAACAGGGGGAATCTCATCTGGGCCAGCTCCCTTGAAAATGTCAAGCTTTTTGACTGCACCTATAATGTCTCTTTCAGTTAATTTTACAGAATTTAAACATGAATTATTGAACATAGATACGTCACCGCCGTCGTTTGCAGCCACTTTACTAAAAACAGATGAAAATTTGTTTGCAAACATTTGGGCAATATCTGGTCTGGTGTTTGCGACCTGATCAGCTTGATACATTATAGCTGGGATATTGAATACACCATTGCGCCTGTCCTTCACAAAACGCCAAAAGCTTTTTTGATTTTTAGAAATATCGCTTTCAGTTCTTTTTTTAAAATTAAAAGGGCATTGACTACTTACATTATGAGCACGTTCGCGAAGAAGCTCGTATTCTAGTTGATCACGAGGGTTCTTATATTTCAAATATTTTCTAGTATTTCTAGTTTTCAATTCAAAGAATATTCTTGTTAAGTTTATCAACGCCTATTTTCTATAAAATGCTTTTTTCACCATTTCTTTTTAAATTTTGTACTTCGTTAGGCCAATAAACTCGTAACCGTTCCTTATACCACCTACATCCGCTAGCGGCGGTGCGGTGGCGGGGCTGCGGTGGTGTCACCTCCCGTCTTTTTCTTTCATGCAACGTGTAATATAAAATATATTATAAAAATATAGCTAATGACGCTATTGTTCTTTGTTATGATCCACAGTCCTACTGTGGATCATAACACGCTATCATACCGCTTCCGTGCTATAACGTATTGTTACGAACTTAGGGTTCGTGACAATAAAAACTGCCGATTGAATTACCAAAATTGACACTTTGATTACCGAACACCAATTTTAATTAATCACACTTAACACTTTAGTTCGCTCCGAAGTCTTCGCTTGTGTCGTCAATTCAATTCTGACTGGGTTGCGGTCACAGAGTACTTTTTTTATATAGGGAAGTCGCGGACCTTAACACCTTTATATAGGGCCTATTCTACTGAAAACATCTAGAATTTTCGAGTAGAATGTTGAAAGTTCTGGCAAGGAATTTTCTAGAAAGCTCTCCTAGTTCTGCTACTCCATACAAGATGACGATAGTGAATTTTCAAGAAAGATCTTGACGCTCCTATTTCTTCTACTTGATACTAGATGGCGCTAATAAACACCCGCCATGTACCAGGCATTAATTATAGCGCGCAACAGTATTTACCCGGCTTTGGATTGATTTAAATGAACGATTTTGCTGTGACCTCAGATTTGTTTTTACTTTGTGATTTGGACAATAATTATTGATTTTGTGCTGTGACTGCAATGCCGCGACGCACACAGTGCACTCCAATAGAGTTTGCTGAAATGTACCCTATTTATGGCGAGTGTGGTGGTAATTCCAATCAAGCCGCAGCACTTTATCAGGGAAGTTTCCCCGATGAACGCCATCTGGATTACTGACTATTTATTAGAGTGTGTAATACATACGCGGGGGGTCGAATTCCTGGAGTCGGTGGTACTAGCTCGGGGAGGCCACAACAGGTAGACCAGGAAGCTGTACTTGATGAGATCGAAGCCGTTCCAACAATGTCAATGCGACAGAATTTTGAAGAGAGAGCAGTTTCATCCATATTTTAATTAGTTGGTCACTCAAGTAACTAAACATTTTTTTACACTACAGGAGGTCAAACTTTAGGGAAAATTTTGCACAATATGGTTTTTAAAAAAATATTTTTCGAATAAAAACTCTATAGGTGGCACCAAAATGTCAGTATTTGGTAGTACAGCTATAAAAGAATGCTACAAAAAAATAAAAAACAGGTCGAGAAAATTATTTTATTTGCGATCTTAGCACCGAAAAGAAAGTGGTGTTTACATTTTTCATCTAGCGTCGTTGGATTTGCTACGGCAGGTGCGCGTAGGAATAAGTTCAGATCTCTCTTCTTGACTGTTATCCTTACTATCATCATTAACATATCACTGCTGATAAACTAATGGACGCCACACACGGTCAGTTGAAACTGCTCAGTCGAACTGATGTAAATCCAAAAACTGATCGTGAGTGCGAAATCTTAAGTTGAAATTTTTAACTGATGGTTTTGCGGGCGCCCCTAATCTGCTGGCTTCAGTTCGTTTTAATTACTGGTAAGTACTTACTTTCTTAGTAGCTACATATATTATTTCTATGCTATTTAGATTTTTTATTATTTTATAAATTTAGAGAATTTCGTTTGACGTAGGATGAAGACTAAGGTGACTGTGACGATGTTACCTTCCTTATGATTGACTCAGAAGATGGGTAAAGGATCTTAGTGATGCTACGTAAAACCATCGCTTGTTTTTCAACTCATTTTCAAAAAGGTTCATGAAGACCTAGATGACTATGATGATATCACCTAGCTGATGGTGGACTCCGAAGGTGGGTATAGGATCTCAGTGACGACACTAGATAGGACTATCGTGTTAGAACTCATTTGAAAGGACACATAAGGACTTAGGTGAATATTATGATCTCACCTTTCTGATGGTGCAATACGAAGGTGGATATAGGATCTCAGTAACGCCACTAGATAGGACGATTGTATTTGAATTCATTTGAAAGGGCACATAAAAACCTACGTGATTATTATGATCTCACCTTTCTGATGGTGCAATACGAAGGTGAATATAGGATCTCAGTGACGCCACTAGATAGGACAATGGTGTTTGACCTCATTTGAAAGGGCTGATAACGAGCTAGGTGACTTTTATGATCTCACCTTTCTGATGGTGCAATTTTAAAGGTGTGTAGGATCTCAGTGACGGCACTATTTTTATATTTTTATTATTATTAATTTATAGGAGTCACGAAATTCTATCTGTAACACTTCTAAAGCCTTCTAAATCTGCTGAAGCCTTCAACAACTACTTTATTGAATCAACAAATATCTATAATATTTATGTATTTGGAAATATATAAGTATGTTTATCAGTTGTCTAGTACCCATAACACAAGCTCTTCTTAGCTTGGGACTAGATGGCGTTGTGTGATAGTTGTGGAATATTATTATTATTATTATTATTATTATTATCAATAATAACAGTAATCAGTGCCAAAACACTAATAGTCTAAGAGTATGCAATAGTATGTATTTAGAAATGTATACTGTTGATGAAGTATTGAAATTAATACAAACATTAAATAATACGAAGTCGGAAGGTTTTGATGGTATTTCAACGGATGTTATTAAAAGTTGTTGTACGGTTTTAGGTAGAGTATTAACTTACCTAATAAACCTGTCATTTAAAAAAAACTGCTTTTCCTAGTATCTTAAAAAAGTCAGTTGTTAAGCCGATACATAAAAAGGGTGACTCTAAAAATTTAAATAATTATAGACCGATTAGTATAGTCTCAGTTTTATCTAAAATATTTGAAAAGGCAATGGCTAAACGTATTGTAGACTTTACGATGAAATATAATTTAATTAAAAGTGAGCAATATGGCTTTCAAAATAATAAATCTACAAGCCTTGCTGGATATGATCTTGTTGATGCAATTGTTAAGGCTATAAATAATAAGCTAAGAGTTACAGCAATCTTTTTTGATATGTCGAAGGCCTTTGACTTTGTATCCCACAAAATACTCTTACAAAAACTTGATAATTTGGGGTTTCGAGGCCCTGTCCTAGATTGGATTGCTAGCTATCTAAGAAATAGGATACAATTTGTAGAAGTAACAAATATTGATAATTCACAGACATTAACTTCTTATAAATCCAGTGATAGATTAAATTCATTTAGAGTTCCACAAGGTTCCATATTAGGGCCAATTCTTTTCCTTTTATATATAAATGACTTACCGGACTCAACTTTATATAAATGTATTTTATTTGCTGATGATATTTCAGTTATTGCAACATCTAAAAAAGACATTGACATTGACATCTATGAATCTAATATTAATAATACTATTGACAATATTTCAAAGTGGGTGACATACAATAATTTTTGCATTAACGTAGAAAAGACATGTTATATTCAATTTAGTAATTATGGAACATTGAATAATAATCTTAATGTATATTGAAATGGACAATATGTTAATTAAATGACTGAAACAAAATTTCTGGGAATATTATTGGACAAACATGTGAACTAGAAAGCCCAAGTTGAAAAAGTCTGTCTAAAATAAATAGTTACATTTTTCTTCTTAGCAGACTGAGAAGAATTACATCTCATGAAACCTCACTAACGGCGTACTATGCATACACTTATTCTGCACTCGATTATGGTCTTTTGCTTTGGGGTAACAGTACAGATGCTACAGAGAAACTTGAGGCATACTGAAAGATTGACACATAGTATAATGCCAAGCACTAGCCTCTATAGGAAAAATTGTTTAGCTATGTGTATAAAAATTTTCGATGCACTGCCTACAGAGTTTCAATCACTCCCAAAGGTACGTTTTCGCAGGATTGTCAAACAATGGCTTGAGGAGCAATGCTTCTACTCTGTTGAAGAATATTTAAATTTTGTGATGAGGATTAGAATCGATATATTATATTACGATATTTAGAATCGATATTAAAATGAATTAAGTAACTACTATCATATTATTTTAATTAAATTAAATGTAATAAAACTATTGTGATGATTTTGAAAACATGTCATTAATTTATTAGTTGTGAAAATGTAATTAATGTATTAGATAAATATTTGTATGTCAACATTATGACAAAACATGCTGAACTTAAGGGCCCCTTTTCCCGAAAGTTTAGGCATTTTACGCACTGAGACGGCTCGCGCCCGCGTTGCACAGGAGCCGGCGCGACATGAACTTCGGTGACCTATGGAGGCGGGCGAGCACGCCACAGTATAAATAAATCAGTAGTTCGATTTTGTTAGCTATCCTAGGAATGTTGTTGATAAATAAATTAACTACTTATCCTATACTATTAAACGAGCAATATTTGTATATATATATATATATATATATATATATATATATATATATATATATATATATATATATTTTAAATGAGTTCTCGAAAACGGCTCTAACGATTTCATGAAAGTTTTAATTTAGGGGTTTACGGGGACGAAAAATCGATCTAGCTAGGTCTCATGTCTGGGAAAAATCGTTTTCGTCCGTTTTCGCCCTATTTTCACGCATAAATATTTACCCGCACAGTATGTTTTCGTCATTTCTAGTTTTCCTGCAACAATGGAAAGTCATTAATGAAAGGGATTTATATTTGTAAACAAACATTCCTAATACATTCGGAAAATACTGACTCAAATGTTAATGTAAATATAGCAGCTACCACAGGCATGGTAGCAACAGAGATTCATCATATTCTATGGAGGGCCAAATAATTGCCAAAGGGTTCAACCTATCCATTTACATGTAGGTATAGCATAATTTATAAAAGAAAGATTGTAGACAGAAACGCCTCTATATACGAAAAAGTGCTAAAAGAAAATCTATATAAAGACCAAAATATTACAGTGGAAAAAATTTAGTGAAAAATCATATTTTGAGAAATCTTTGCAAAAAATTACGTAGTCTGGTTACAGAAACAAAATATCCTTTGTCCCACTGAAGAACTTTGACAGTTGTGAAAATTATGTCCAATTGGAAAGCAATAGTAAGATCAGTTATACACCACAATAAAAATCCCAAGGACGATGCTACAACTATACAGTGATATAAATAATTCTGTAGCGCATGCATACGGTGATCACATAATGTGCCAGGATTGTAACTGTAACAGAAAAATTTTCTAGCAACGGACTGAAAACCATTCAAAATTCAACATTTCTGTTCCAGATGTATTTGAATATTTCAAGTGTGGCAGTAAAATCACGCAGTTTAATAGAAAACGTGAATACCAATCTTGTCGAATGTTTCAACAGTCTCATTGCTAAGTTTATAGGTGGAAAGCGAATAAATTTTGCCTTGAAACGAGGGTACCAAGGGAGGTGTAATGCTGCAGTCGTAAAATTTAATGAAAAGTCAGCCATATCCTATGTGCAAAACACATTAACAAATAAAGATCGACCCGAAATGGGATTTGCTGATGTTGTGGAAAAGAAAAGGGAAGAAGCTCAGAAAAGAAAAAAACAACTCAGAACGTCCAGTTAGAAAGAAAATCAGGAAATTGACAGACGCGAAACAAAAACAAAATGACTATGGCCCCGCCAGTTTAGATCCGGATATGTCCCATTCTGAACTAGGAGTAGCTAAAGAATAATTTCTAAAGAATTTAGAAACTCTTACTGCTGACAAGGACGCGATTGAACGTAATACAAAAATTCGAAAAAATCTTATTACTGCCTTCAATTTCGGCCCTATTTGCAAAGGGCAAGTATCAAAAGACATTGCATCGCAATAAAATTAGTAATTGGTTGTACCAATCCAGGGACAATTGCATGTGGCAAGACGACGGCAATATCTACTTAGTATTGGGCCGGAGAAAAAGAGCCAGTCTACATCGAAATAATTGAAAAGTTGACATATTTTGGAAATCGAAGATGGAGTTAAAATAATACAGTTTTACCATAAATGCCTACTTCCTGAAATCGTGAATCCCAGACATACGCGTGGTGGTCATGGTAATGGTAAAACGGGCTGGTTTCCACAACTCTACGTCAAAAGCGCCTATTTTGTGTGATCGTTGGGGGCTCGAGCCAACTCGACTCGAGCCAACCTATCTCTTCAAGAAACCCTAGCATCCCATTTAGATTGCCAAGGGCCTTGGAGATCGACCCTGGTGATCCGAGGAATTTGGACCGTGGTATGGGCATAAGAAATCTGACAATTGAAGAATACAAATAATAATAATAGGTAAAACTGTTCCTCCCTAGTATACTGTGTAATATGTATACAATGTACTTACGCATACTGCCTCTCCTTAGAGTGCCCATCTACTTTTTTTGGACATCAAAGTACCTTTATCGGTACGAGATCTCAGAGCACTGGAATGGAATAAATAAATTTACAAAATTTCAAAAAGCAAAAAAAATGAATTACTAGAGTTAGTAGGTATGCAAAAATATAGGTGAATGTTACTATAGGATTTAAAATTCTTGTCATACTGACTTCGCTAGTCTGTGTGGCTTAGCTAGATTACAGTAATTATATTGTGACGAATCCACCCACTAAATAGTGGAACATTAGAAAACGAAAATAAAAATTGTCATACTGATTTAGCTAGTCTATGTCCCTGTTAAAGTAGATATCTAATTATTCCAATATGTATTTTTTTTTATTGTAAATGATCTGTTGATGTTACGCTAGGGCTAGGTTACAGGAACTTATTAAGTACTTACGCAATACACTTTCGGCAAAGATGTTTTATAGGTACAGATACCGTGTAGGCGCGCCTAAAACGCTTCCATTTAAAAGGCGCCAATATTGGCGTATTCGTTCGATCGTTCCGCCATTACGCCAGCGACGTTCACTGCGAACGTACATCACGCACCGGTATTTTTAATTTCGCAAAATGACTGTTTGTGCCGTGAAATCATGTAAAAATTACTCTTGGAAAAAAGATAAGGATAAGAACATCACTTTTCATAAGTAAGTATACAATTTTCTGGTGTATTTCATTATAAAATAATATGAAAGCTGAATGTCAATACAAGTAGTAATACTGCGCAATAATATACGAGTGTTGCCTACCGTATGAAATGTTTTTTCCCTATTTTAATGTCATGAATAGATGTAAAGCAACTGTGTACAACGGATATTTATCCAAAGCAGCCGATACGCAATCGGTGTCAACCGTTTGTTCATCCGACTACGGATGAAAAAGGATAGTTATGTTTTTACTGTGTGTGCGGTTGGCTAAGCTGAATCGCTTTTCGGAATGGTGCTCAAAAACTCTTTGACCTATTTAAAAAATTCTTTCACCATTCGAATTAATAATAGCTATTATGACTGTGGAACGTAGGATGCATTTTAATTAATGGGCACTACTATCAACGAATATGTTTTTAGCTAAACTCGTAAAGTACTTGACCGATTTTGAAAATTCTTTACCACCAGAATTTTATGTATAATTACAGATGTCTAATGTAGAATTTATTTTATTATAGATGGCGCTACTTTCTATGAATATGTTTTTTGGCTAATCTCGAAAATTACTTGACTGATTTTGAAAATTCTTTTACCATTACATTACTAATAAGGGATTTAGTTGTGTGATTAAATTATATTATAATAATAATTATTTGTGTAATTAATATTAAAAAAAAGTAAATACCTACCTAAGATGATTCCCTTGAATTATTATTTTGGAAAATGCACTAATTATATCTCAGAAAAATGCACTATTGTAATATATATATATATATATATATATATATATATATATATATATATATATATATATATATATATATATATATATATATATATATATATATATATATATATATTAACTATTTTATTTAAATATTTATATAATGAATTTACTTTTTCTGACAATCATTTTTCTTACCTTATTCTTTAGCCAACGTTTATTCCGCATTCTTAATAAATAAAATTGATATATTTAGAAGGAAAACGTTAATTCGTAATTCGGGATCAGAGCAATTCGTGTTTCTGTATCTCGATTTTTACTGAGTCCTGTCCATTTCACGGTCTTATGCTGCTACACAGACTCATTTTATATTATTTTTACATTTTTGCTAATTTAGGGAAATATTGTTTTATTTTCTGTTTAATTCCGATTTCTTGCTTTGTTTTGTATCTATTGTGATTAGACTGTGAATAAATTTTTTTTTCTTTCTTTCTTTCTTTCATATTATGGGACTATCTGTGGTTTATTCATTACCAAAGAGAAAAAACTTATTGCCCAACAAAATGTGGTTTTAAACCGTCTAATTTTACAGGTTTTAACCAAGTTAAACCGTTTTAAGGCTTCGGGTCGAAATAGATCTGACAGCACGGAATCACACTTTCCTGTGAATCTATCCTTCTTGGTCACTTAGAACCGTCATTTACTAGAGCGAGAACGAGCGGGAGTGTGTAATTTAACCCTCAAAAAGCCGATTGTGAACCGGTTTGAAAAATCAATCTGTCATTCTTGACAATCCATACTGATATTATAAATGTCAAATTGCTTTTATTCTCTCCGTAGATTCCCAACTGATCCGGTAATTTTAAGTCGTTGGACTGAAATCATAAGGCGGGCTAGAAATGAATCCTGGTGGAAGCCTAAAGAAAGGACGTGTATATGTTCAATTCACTTTCATGTCAAGGACACTTACACAACAAAGAGTGGGCGTCGTAGAATTCGCTCAGGGGCTGTGCCTGCAAAGGTATTTGCTACTTGCGTACCATTAGAAGAGATCGTAATTTTAAACTGTTCTTCGGCACTCTCTGCCATCAATTCAACTACTAAATCACGAAGATTCGACGAGGAAGACGAAGAGATTAGTACTTTAGATTATACCGAAAAAAATGATGAAAGCATATTATCGACAAATTGTTGGGTATATAGCCGGATGCATTGTGAGGCAATTGAGTCGGAAAATTAAATGCATGCCCTGCATCGACAGTCTAATAAGTAAAGAAAAATTAGATTTTCATAAGCTAGTTGGACTACGTGACAAGGGAGGACTGATTTATTCGTCACAAAATGTTTTTACTGTATGCTGGCTGTCAGAGGCAATTTTACGTAAAACATTAAAAGAAAAGCAAATAACTACAGAAAACGATTACAAACTTCTGATAATTAAAATAATGACACACTTGGTGAGTAAAAGTATATTCAGCTTTAGTGAAACAGATCATCTTTATGGGCATTATCATGAAAATAATATTTTGAAATTAATAGTGGATGGATATATAAAAATCAGGCTGTTTCATGTAGCGAAGACAGAAAATATTTACAAAAATATTGCATCGAAAAGGCAACTGTACCGAAAACAACTACAATTTCAAGGTTTTTAAATAAAATTGTAATTTACATAAATAAACAATGTTGATCTTATATGTTTATTTATTTATTTACAGTTTTTACAGTATATAAAATGTAGCTTTTAAACACACTAAGTTTTACAAAATTTTATCTTCTTCCAGTAAAAAAGTAAAGTAAAATCAAGCGACAGTATTTAATTAATTTCATGCAAGGATTTGATCTAGTCATGAAACTGGATCGATATATGAATTTAAAAAAAACGTTTGCTTTCTCTTGGCCGAAGTTTACACTTAACCAAACTTACTTTTGTACGTCATTCATGTCTTCGTAAAAAGCGGCAATACTTGGGTTCTACAGTACAAAGATGTAGTACTCTATATATATTCAATAATAATAGATTGGTTAAATATATAAATAAAAAATCACATTAGATATAGGTACATAAATATCTGCTGTGATTTTTTATTTGTTTTAACTGTTACATTAACTACATGTTTTATTACTTATCTTCACTATTTTGGTGCGATTTTCATACCTACATAAAACACACATAACCAACCATATCCCTTGTATGTGTATATCTCTATACACACACGCACACAAATGCACACGCTTCGCATATACATTTTACACTCGGGTCATAATAAAAATAAAAATAATAAGGTCAATATAAATGAAATGTAAAATCTCCCAAATTTTTGGGTAATCGATTTGCACTGTTATTACCGAAGTCACGCACATTAATGTAGGCACGGTACGTAAGATATGCGCGGCACGTGGTACTCACGCACACATGAATCAAAGACTGGCGTCACTGTGAACGGCGCGAAGTGTTAGCAACACGGTATCTGTACCTATAAAACATCTTTGACTTTCGGATCTTCTTCACTTTAGGTAGGCTTTTCTTCCTAATTTTGTACTTTTTATTCGCCATTTTAATTAAATCACAACTTAAAAAAATATTTATTTACAAACACTGTTTAAAAAACATAGGTCAGTATACTTAGATACGAGTATTGTCTTTTTAAACTAATTTCTATTATATTACATATAATACAACAAGTTTTTATGATAGTAGGTAGGTACTACTACGCGAGCGGCGACGACAACGTAGTCACGAGCAAAACTAGCACAAGTCCTCCCTCGATGACGTCCGGCTGGACACTGGCATAGATAAATAAATATGTAGCAAGGACACTGGCGGCACTGGCGTGGTGCGCGCGAGTCGCTTTTTACGTATTTTATTTTATATAGAAAAAAATAAGTGCCAAATTATAAATCTATCTAATAATATCCCTGTCAAACCTGATTAGTAAATGAAATGTAAAATTTTCATAAATATAGCGTTCCCCTAATTCTCATAAAACTGAAAATGCTTTCAAAATCGGTGTTACTTCTGATTTTTTTTTATCGAGTTAAATGTTTAATATTGTGTTTTTATCTAAAAATGTCACTAGATAAAACGTTTATCTGTACTACATATTTTTTTAGGATTTTAAATATGATGATTTCTTTGAAAACAACACGATTTAGAAACATAAATTTGGGAAAAGGGGCCCTTAAATAATCTATCAACCTGTAATGTACCTACCATGTTTTCTGCAAATAAATTATGATTATGATTATAAAAAATGTATGCCCCTAAAGGGGGAGAATACGTAAGGAAATAAAGAAAACTAAACTAAATATGGTGTACCTATTATACTATATGTGTTATGTAACTTAATATAATTCGAAAAATTTATTATCTTATAAAACTCAACATATTTGATAATCAAACAAATCAAATAATTATTTTATTAATTCTTGTTTTTTTCTTTGTTTTTTTTTTAAATATTTCTCCCACGCTAGGATTTTCTCCTGTATCGTGGAGGCAGTTTACAAACATAAATTACACAAGGACAAACATTAAGACCCGGAACAGTTATTTGTAGACCATAAAAATACTCGTCCCGAACCCACGGTCCCCAGCGCAGCAACTCATCGCTAAGCCTCTGCGCCACGGAGCTTCTTTAATTTTATCATTTTTGTACAATCTTATGCTGGGGCCATACTAACGAGAAATGTCGTTAATTATCGCATTGATGGACGTTGAATGAATGTAGGTGTGACCACGACTTAACACGATGAAATTTGACAATGACATTAACAATTCCGTTTGCCGTTTGGCGATAGCTCAAGTAGCGGTACATCAAAGAGATTAATACATGAAATAACAGGGTCGCACGTGTGGCTATGATGGAGCGGAATAATAAAAAAGTTATTACGTTTCTTAAGATTCTGCAAACAGAGCCATGTTTGTGGGATCCGAGACTGAAAAGTTTTAAGAATCGTACGGCGCAAAATGATGCTTTGCGACATATTATCCATTTATTATCTTTTAAGACAACTATCGAAGAATTAGAAAGACGAAGGAAAACCTAATGGGTTTTTATAGAACCATTTTTAACAAATATAAAAGTCTTCAAGGAACATTAACGTCAACTTTAACGCCGTTCAATAGCATTGAAATTTAATGACGTGGGGCGTTCAAGTGTAGCCAATTTTATCGAGTTAAATTTAAAGCAGTACTTCCTGCGTCTACAGGAATTGACGTTTCCCGTTAGTGTAGCACCAGCATTAGCGCTCTCGCTCGATGGTCGACGCAGGGGCGGGGCGACACCCATGGTCGCGCGGTGGGCTAAGCGTTAAAATATAAATATCGACAGTCGATATTTTCTCAATAAAAAGTTTTAATTTTTTATTTTGTCTCGTAAATCATTTAATCTACTGGTACGCAATCTTCTGTTCTTTATTTTATTCTATTAATTTTACCCCAGTTTATTGATTTGCTTATTATCATAAAAAGAAATGTAATTTTGTATAGTTATATCTCTGTGGTATTAAAATTACTATAATCTACGAAACTTACAACTACTTTACTATGTGTTTTGGCGGGAACTTGACTGTCGACGGATTTTAGCTTCTGTTTTATCACAATGGTTTGAAGTGGATTTTGAATCGTAAAAGTAATGCGATTTTGTGATTTAAGTGTCCGCGCTTGTAAAATATTAGAGAAAACTACGAAACAAGTGCTTCGATGGTAATATAAGCCTCAAGTTATTTTGATCGGTTAGGCGTCTTATGAACTTCAGGTACTGTCGTCATCGACTGTCTGCTGGGTAGACAGTTTACTCTCGTTGTATCTAAATAGCTGTTAAATATTTGATTTCTTCAGCTACATCTGTAGCACTCGTGCTTCTAAACATATTTAACAGCATAACATATAAAACAACGAGTATTTTTAAAAACTTTTACAGAAAAATATTGGTACACATAATCGTCTTATTTAAATTAAACAATAATTAATAGGAACCATAATCTAACGTTTTTATACATTTATATTTTAATTTGCTTAATAAATATAATAAATGATCTAAACTCAAATGTCTTACGGTTGTTTTTCTAAAAAAATTTGATATATCGATATTTTTTAATCGATTTATAAAACTCCTATACTGACATACTGTATATTAACTTAAGATGTATAAAACTCCAACATTGATATATTTATAATTATCGATATATCAAAAATACGATATTTTAAAAAATATCACAGTCCTGATTTGGACTGATCAGTTGAACTGACCGTGTGTGTGGAAATTTCTTTGGCTTAAATCCGGTCAAACTGATATCAGTTCGACCGATGACTTTAACTGACAATGCAATGTGTGGTCACCATAAGATTCCCATAACTCGAAAACCGTCAGCCTCTTACGACGTGCATTCTTTTATTTCCTGAACAGTTATGATATCCTATACCCATAGGTAAAGGTATATCTGTTGCAGGCAATTTGTATAATAAAATAAAAATAACATAAACTCACGCCTGTCACCCAGAGGGGTAGGAAGAGAATACAGACTTCCATTTGTCACGATCCTGACATACCTCTCTCGCCTCCTTTACATCCATATATCTACGCATATACGCTCGTCAGTACTCCTACTATTTTTGTAGAATAAGGGTGACAAACGAGCACACAGTCCACGTGATGGTAGGTGGATGCTGTGGCCCATAGACATCTACATATATCCTCGATTAAGAATCAAAACCCAGATGCGTTTTCACCCCTGAGGACTAAGATGCAATGTTCGTTTCCAATAAAATGGGTCTCTGGATACTACACTCACCATACGAAACGCAACAGAATTAGCTGCTATTTTACGCTGGTATTCTGCGAAAGAGTTGTCCTTCCCCGGTCGAGCCAAACCATTCGTGGCACAATCATAATATAGCTGCAACGTGGCTCTATCTAAATATTGTTATTATATCTAAATTGAGATTTTCTAAGTTACGCCTTTTAAGACTCGGCTCATATCTGAGGTCATTGTCTGTTTTCTCAATCGATTTGGCACGTACATTAAATGTTTATATTTCACTTCAATTTTAGTACCATTCTTGATGGGTTTTCTGTTGGCTGAAATAAAGATATTTTATTATTTATTTTGTCCGTAGGCTTCGACCACCTAACCCTAAGCCCACCCTACATGTGTCCCCCAGGTGGTGCTAAGCTAGCGACAATGCCGAACGAATAGACTCGGCTCCTCGCCGTATGGTAGCGGCGCAAATCTACCCCTAGTTTCACACCATGAGGCACAAAATAAAAGAAATGGCCCCGTGTTCCCGGCGCCCTTTTAATGGGGCAGGGGTGCAAAGGATCTCCGGGAGTAAAACCGGTGACGAGGCTCCGTCATGTCCTGTCTCCCGGAGGGATGGATGATTTCGGAAGCCCGTATGACTACGCTGAATGTATGGAGCAATGAATGATAAGATGGATGAAGTTTGCGAAATGATGAATTATAGAGGAATAGATGTGTTATGTATGAATGAGACGAAACGAAACGGAAAGGATACCACTGCACGTGGCATGAATACCGAGTATTGGTGTAGACGAGACCGAGCTGGCATGCCAGGGTGTCGGTATCTTCCTTTCAGAAAGAATGGGTCAATGTGTGAGATGAGAGTATGAATGTGAGTCTGCTACGGATATGAGTGAAAGTGGGCTTAGAGAAGCTGTTTGTACTGTGGGTGTACGCCCAGACATGTCTAAGCCCACTTATTTCGGAGAGCAGTTTTGGGACATGGTAAGGATGGTAAGGATATGATAGAGTATCACTCGAGATGCTAAAATACTGGGGGAGGGAATTGTGTATCATATCCAGCTGCCTTACCTGCTTTCATGCTTTCATTTCTTTCATTGTTTCATGTACACTTATCTCCCTGCCCCATTCCACTTCTTTCGGAATTTCTAGTTCATTTAATTCAGACGATTTTTCACTCATAAACACGCTTTCAAAGTATTCCTTTCATCTCTTTAAACTCGAAACTTCGTCACTCAGAATAAATCCGTTCTCGTCTCCTATAGTAATTCGTTGTGAGCTGTTTTGAATTTCCCCTCGAAGTTCTAACGCGTTTCCAGAATTATTTAATATTTGCCTGGAAGTTATCAGATATCCTTTTATCATTCTTATTCGTTCTTTTTTTTTATTACGAAAACCAACAGCGTATACAGAAAATATTTAACATTAATGTAACAAACGAAAAGTATGGCCAATAACGGGTTTCCTTATATTGCTTGATGGTATATTGTTGTTGAAATAAATACAAATAAAAACAATCCAAAAGACAAATCATAAGCAATTTAGTGTAACGAGGGTGGTCACAAGCTTACAGATATGTTGAGTTCTTTGGAGGGTCTGGTAGATTGATAATATATATTACATAAATGCATATACATACACACATATGTATATACAAACATACATATATTTATATACGAACATAAATAGTACAAATATTTATAAACATAATAAAAGTAATTAAGTATAAATAAAATAACTTATTTTGATTAATTATACTGGCAAAAAATACATATAAAAAAAGAAAAAAGAATATTATGTGGTTTTAACTGCAACTACTATGCTCCTTAATGGTTTTCATGATATCATGGCTAAACACAACCTTAGATTCAATGAAGAAGATGAAGAAAATGAAGAAGTCAATGTGTCCAAATTGTTCATTACACGTGCGAACGAGTCACGAGAGAACAGAGTTTCAGCAGTAATTTCTATGGTGCCAGGGAGTCTGTAACAAGATTGTATTGCGGGTACGGTATTTTGGGGTACGGAAGAAGATTCTTGAGACAAGATTTGGACAATCAACATTATCACATCATACAAAAAAGCCATGTCAATTACAACACGCCGGTGTTCCAAAAATAAGAGATTGTGCTTAGTGCAACTGTCTGCGAAAGTACCGAGATTTTTTACGACAGAGAAAATTAAGATGATTAAAAAACATTTTTGAATTCGCTCAAGGCGATTTTTGTAAACATTATATCGTGGAGACCATATCGAACTAGCATATTCCAAAACGCTTCTGACATACGCAAAATAAACCGTTTTGATTGCATTAATGTCCGTGAATGGTTTACAGATGCGAAGAACAAAACCAAGATTTTTATAGGCTTGACTGATAACATAATCAATGTGTTCGGATTGTATCATTTTATTATCAAAATATACGCCTAAATCCCTAGCATTTATTTTTCGGCTGATTTCCACTCCGGTAAATTGATATTTATGTAGAATTGACTTAGTTTTCCGCGTAAAAGTAATACATCCGCACTTGCCTGCGTTAACAGTTATATTATTTATCCTGTAGTATTCAAGTAAACAGTCCAAGTCCTTTTGTATCAATAGGCAGTCATGTATGGTGTTAATTTTCCGAAAAATGTTCTTGTCGTCTGCATACATGAGGTAATTGGTATGTTCTATGCATGAGCCTATGTCATATCGGTAGGCATTATGAAAACGTGGACCTAAACGAGAGCCTTGGGGAACTCCTGTAGGCATATTTATATAGCTCAAGCGGTAACTACCTATTAGGTCTGTGAGCGATTTGTGAGATATGATTCATTCCACCGGAGTAAGTCACCGTGAATACCTAAGGTTTGTAACTTGTTGAGCTGGATCACGTGATCCACACGGTCGAAAGCTTTTTAAAGTCAGTGTAATTCACATCAACCTTGATCCATATTCTCAAGGACACAACTAGAAAAACTTGCCAAGTTGGTAGTGGTGGAACGCCTTTGCAAAAAACCATGTTGCTGCTCGGGGATGGAGCGTGAAAACGTAGAATAAATTACGTTATATACTACTCGTTCAAGGATTTTAGCTGCTGTGTTTAAAATAGAAATACTTCTATAATTTTTTATATCAGTTCGTGAACCCTTCTTGTGTACCAGGAGTATATGTGCACACTTCCATTCATGCGGAAAGATTCCTTCACGTAGGGAGCGGTTATATATAAGACTCAAGGGGAGAGTAAATGACTTAGCACATCGTGACCAAAATAAATAAGGTAACCCATCACTACCGGCACCTTTGTTCGTGTCCAAAGTTTTCAACATTTTTTCGACTATTGTAGTGTTTGTCTGTATATTAGAAACTATGTCAGTACACATTGATTCCGTATGTGAAAGGATGGATATGTGTAATTATTACTAGGTACACCAAAATCACTCTAGAAGAATGAGTTGAAAGCATTACACATGTCTATACCTTCGGTGTACTCTGCAACTTCCAAAGACATTTTCTTGGGATATGCTGAAACACCCCGCATGGCCTTGACGAAAGTCCAGAGCGTGTTTTTTGATGCTGCCTTCACAACTTGATTTAAACTTATTGTAACATTCTCTCTAAACACGGAGTTCTCTTGCTCTGAGTAATGAAAACTCAACATGTTTATATTTGAATAAATGTAGTGGACTACAACAACCAACACGTCCACTCTCTAAGAACGTCAATACGATATGAAGAACTTTCTTGCTTTTTCCTTTTAATTACTTCTTTTATTCTCTTATTTAGACGTCAGAAGTCTGCCTTTTTTCTTTCAATCTCATCATTCATACCGCCAGAATTACCATCTTTGGTTGCTAGTAAATCTAGCTACGCTCTCTTCTTTGCTTCAACTTCCATCCGTACATCATCATCCCACCACAACGTATTCTTTTTCCTTCCATTTGTTCTCTCACTTACACCACATACTTGATGGCTGCATCCACCAAACCTTTTTAACGTTATCCCACACAGTCTTCAAGTCTAAATCATTCATACACAATTCATTCCAACACATAGTATATTCCCTCAATCTACGTTAATTTATAATTTTCTTTCACATCTTCATCTTGTAACTTCTAACTTCTCTGTTCTTATATGCTGTATCGCGGTGGTAGACACAGATGTCCGATGCCGCCAACGCTTGAATAGACATAAAACCAAGTAATGATCCGTCCCTACGTTGGACCCCTTACTTTTTACTTTATTTTTATTTATTATTCTTATTTATCCACAATTATGAAATCTATCATGCTTCTATCATCACCTCTTTCCCATGTACATATGTAAATCTTCTTATGAGGAAAGAAAGTGTTCGTCACAAAAAGATTCTTTTCCACGCACACGGTGAGGAGGTCTTCTTCATTCTTATTTATACTTTCATCACCGAATGTTCCGAATATCCTTTCATATCCAGACCTCTTCATCCCAACTCTTCCATTAAAGTCTCCTAACATAATAATATTTTCATTTTCCTTACATTTCTTCAAAACCATCCTTACCATGTCCCAAAACTGTTCCCCGAAATAAGTGAGCTTAGACATATCTGGGCGATCACCCACAATACAAACAGCTTCTTTAAGCCCACTTTCACTCGTATCCATAGCAGCCTCATATTCATACTTGACATTGACCCATTCTTTCTGAAAGGATGATACCGGCACCCTGGCATGCCCGCTCGGTCTCGTCTACACCAATACTCGGTATACATGACATATGAAGTGGCATCCTTTCCCTTTCGTTTCGTCTCATTCACACATAACACATCTATTCCTCTATCATTCATCATTTCGCATACTTCATCCATCTTATCATTCATTGCTCCATACATTCAGCGTAGCCATACGGGCTTCAGAAATCATCCATCCCTCCGGGAGACAGGACATAACGGGTAGCAAGCTACGTCGCCGGTTTTTCTCCCGGAGATTCTTTGTACCCCTGCCCCATTAAAGCGGCGCCGGGAACTCGGGGCCATTTCTTTTATTTTGTGCCTCATGGTGGGAAACTAGGGGTAGATTTACGCCGCTACCATGTGGCGAATAGCCGAGTATATTTGTTCGGCTTCGTCGCTAGCTTAACACCACCTGGGGGACACATGTAGGGTGGGCCTAGGGTTAGGTGGTCAAAGCCTACGGACAAAATAAATAATAAATAATAAAATATCTTTATTTCAGCCAACAGAAAACCCATACAAGAATTTTACTAAAATTGAAGGGAAATATAAACATTTTGTGTTATAGTACGTGCCAAATCGATTAAGAAAACGGACAATGACCTCAGATACGAGCCGGGTCTCAAAAGGCGTAACTTACATAATCTCAATTTAGATGTGATAACAATTTTAAATATTGATATTATTCACACTTCTAGATCAGCACATATGTTTTGTTTTTTTTTGTTTCTTATATAATATTGTCTGTGATTCCTATAAACATCGTTAAATCTTACGGTACATCGCGAAAAATTTGCTATAATTTGTATTTTAATTTATGGTAGGTCACGCAGCAATTCATTTATTAACAGTTTCATATTTAAAAAAAATTGAAGCAATATAATCGCAACATTGAGCTTTTGCAAATTCATCCCTTTAAAATAAACAAAACGCGCGTTACGTCACTTTGTTCCAAAAGGAACGTGACAATGTCAGCCAGAGATGCGTCACCTTTTTTGGGCCGGTCCGCATGCACCGAATAAAAATAAAGTTCTTATATAATATTGAAAATAAAGTTTTATCTTTTGAATAAGTACGTACTTATTCGGTGTCGTTATTACTCGAATCTTTATATGTGTTACAAATTAATGCTTTTTGTTGTTAAATGAATAAAGTACTTTATAACAATAGATGATTTTTTCCTATACAGCGATCTTTTACATTACTTTTTAATAATAGTTAATAAATATATATTATATCAATCATTATAAAAAAATAAAATAAAAAAATCAATATAAATAGAGAAAGTACTACTTATAAAAAGTGCGTATATATTGAAGGTTTGTAGCCCCTGGTTAAACGACCGAAAGGTCATTGTCCGTTTTTCTCAATCGATTTGGCACGTTCTATAGTAATCAATTTAATTTACATGAATAATAATCAAAAACATAAATGGAGATGTTTGAGATCAGCCGCTGTCATATACTGTGGCATATAGCCGTATACTGGATACGCTCAAGCAGCGGTGAGTCCCACCTATCTGCCATATGTTGCCCCGCAAACGCTTCAGCATCGATGCAGCACGCCTTCTAATAATGGCATGGAAACCATCAGTGTGCATTCCAGAAAGCATTCCTGAGGCGCTGCAAAAGCGCAGCAGCTCCAACAGCATTCTAAACCCATTATTATAATGTGGATACGCAACGCGCTGCGTATAGTTAACTCATAGGTTGCCCGTGTAAAAAGACTGGCAGTTGGGTTTAAAAATAGTATTATTTACTTGCCTACTGCAACGAGCAATCCTTCGGGCCAGCATGTTACATCGGATGGACAGCGCCCTGCGTTCCCGCTCGAAATCCATATTATCAGATTCCATATTATCACAGTAATATGTGGAGACTTTAATATAAATCTCCTAGAAGCTTCCTCTACCAATATTAAATTTAGATCATTGTTTAAATCTAATGGTCTTTTTAATTTATTTTTGGAACCAACACGTATTGCTGAATCTAGTGCAACATGCATAGATAACATTTATACAAATGTTAAGCCATTCAATAAATGTATAATTCAAAAATTGAGCTGTGATCACTGTGGACAATTAGTTTCATTACCTTATGTTCACAAAAAGCAAGTAGATAAAAAAGTAGTGTTTGTTCCAGTAAATGCACATCGCTTGGAGAAGTTTAGAAGTAACATAGTAAAAAAACTTCCATTACTTTCATACCAAAATAATCCAAATTTTTTGTATGGAACATTATTTAAGCTCATTATTTTATAATACTTTTACTTCTAAAACATTCTCCTTGAATAATCGCAAGGCATTTAATGAATGGGCGACAGTAGGAGTCCATAAGAGTAGACAAAGGTTATATGAACTTTACAATGAAAGGTCATATAATCCTAGCGTCGAATTTAGGGAATATGTAAAAAATAATCCAAAATATTTAAAAGAGTGTGCTCCTTAGCCAAATTATCGTATTTGAGCAACAAAATAAAGACTGCTTCTAATAAAATTAAAATGACATGGAGCATAATTAATAGTGAAACTGGTAAGGTCAACTCTCGCAATTCAAACTACCAGTCAATTTTTAACAATAAATTAACTAAATCAGATCAGGACGTTGCAATCGTTTTTGAGAAATATTTTACTGATATTCCGATCTTAACCACTAAGTCATTGAATTCTTCTCCTGCCGTCGCCGAAAAATTACTTCAACAAAATGTAAATGTGTGTACAAAGAATTTTACATTTCATAAAGTGTCATCAAAAGATATTGTAAAATATTTTAAGACTATTGATATTAAGAGAACCGCCGATCTGTGGGGGATTTCTGTTAAAGTTATTGCGTCTATAATAGATACAATCGCACCTCAACTATCTATTATTTTTAATACTAGTATCGAATCTGGTGTGTTTCCTGATTTAATGAAGCATAGTAAAGTAATACCTTTATTTAAATCTGGTAGTACATCGGACCCCGCTAATTTTAGACCTATTTCTGTACTGCCAACACTTAGTAAAATTTTTGAAAAAATTATTCTTGATCAAATGTTAATTTTTTTTAATGTAAATAATTTACTTCATAAAAATCAATTTGGTTTCACAAGGGGTCGCTCGACAACTGATGCTGGTGTTGAGCTGATTAAATATATATTTAATGCATGGGAGAATTCACAGAATGCTTTGGGTATGTTCTGTGACCTATCCAAAGCCTTCGATTGTGTTCACCACGAAACATTAATCAGGAAACTTCAACACTACGGTGTAAGAAGCGATGCTCTTAAATTAATTATTTCATATTTAAGTGACAGAACGGAAAAAGTTGTCATTAATAGTATGAGTTCTTCTGGGTCGATTGTACAAATGGGCGTGCCTCAGGGCTCAATTCTCGGCCCCTTTCTGTTTCTTGTATATATTAATGACTTACCTTACATAGTAGGGGATAACCGTGATATAGTATTATTTGCTGATGATACTTCATTAATTTTCAAATTAAAACGACAGTTATTAAATTACGACGAAGTAAATAATGCTATAGCTAAGTTAGTTAATTGGTTCAATGTTAATAATTTGCATTTGAATGGAACTAAAACTAAATGTATGAAATTTGTAACTCCTAATGTAAAACATGTCAATACTAATGTAATTTTAAATGGGGAGGAACTGAGTCTTGTTGATACCACCATTTTTCTTGGAATCATACTGGATGCAAAGCTTCAATGGCTCCCCCATATATCAAAACTAGCTAGCAGACTTAGTTCTGCAGCATATGCTGTAAAAAGATTAGAACTCTTACCAATGTTGAAACAGCTAGAATAGTTTACTTTAGTTATTTCCATAGCATTATGTCGTATGGTATTTTGCTATGGGGACACGCGACTGACACTGAAATTATATTTATTTTACAGAAGAGGGCCATTAGAGCAATATATAATTTAAAACCAAAAGAATCACTGGAAATTTTAACCTAAGAAACCTAAGAATAAAATAAAGGAATAATACGCCGATTTAAACATGAAAAATTTTGCCAAATTATAATAACTTGTATATTATGTTTCTACAAAAAAAAATGTGTATAATAATATATTCGTCTATACTTAAGTATCCACAGAAATGTCGCATTTGAACATATTAATTTCATAATCTATATTCCCTGACACGAGATGGCGTCTTAGGAATAATTTGTTTTATTGTTAATACATAACACTTTTTTTATTGATTAAATATCTTATTAACCGATGAAAAGTAATTCCTTGGTTGAAATAATACTCGTTTTTACGGAATTTATCGCGTATATTTAACTTTTTAATACCCGACGTTTCGAGGGCTTTACAGCACCCATGGTCACGGGAAGGACTGAGATGTTTAACGTCCAGATCAAGGAACATACTACTCTCTGACGAGAGATGGTCCAGATGTCATAGTTAACCGCGATTACCATAGATTAAAATTTAACTTTTGTTCCGATCTACACAGTATGAACTTATGGTATCATGAAGCCTTGCAGTTGTATGCTTGGGTTGGGATTTAATTTTATTTATTATAGGATCCCAAGCAGATGGTGGCACCCAGCCATCTTCTCTATTGAAATTAGGGTGTTTTTTGATTTCAATAGCCTCGCGAATCATCCTTGGAAGGAATCGGTGTTCTTTAGCGAGGATGTGTGGTCTATCAAATCTGATGTAGTGACGGGGGCGATCCTGTACATGTTCACAGACTACAGACTTCCCGGAGCGTCGATTCTTCACATCAGCTATATGTTCTTTGACGCGGGTTTTAATTGATCTTTTAGTTTGTCCTATGTAGGAGAGACCACATTCACAATCAAGCTTGTACACTCCTGCATCTTGCACGTTACACTTGACTGATGGTAAAAACTGACCAATCTTCTTCGGTGGCTTGAAGTATGTTTTGATGGAAGCGCGCTTCAAGATGTAGCCAATCTTGTCAGTGACTCCTCTAACATATGGCAGTACAGCAGGTACACGCTCGACTGTGGCCGGCTTCACTCGTTCTCTGTGACGTAGGTGCGGGACCCGAAGCTTGTTGTCATGCAAAACTTGCTTGACGTGTTGGAGCTCGGCAGCCAGGTGTTTACTGTCACAGATCCCTCGTGCTCTCTGAAACAAAGATTAAATATACGCATAGAAAAAGTTAAATATACGCGATAAATTCCGTAAAAACGAGTATTATTTCAATGTGTAGTGTTCGCGTAAATATAAGAAATCATTAATTCCTTGGTTTTTACTGACATTTCTTGAATTACTCGTATTTGTGCAATATCTAAGTACACACGAAGGCATATTTTTATCAAGAGATTTTTTTAAATCAACACAACACGTGACAACTCTATAATCGCCTAGCGAGTGACTGATTAAAGTGCGGTGTATGCACTGCAGTTGAGTGGAACACGAGCTGAATGCAGTGTCGCCTCTAGTACGTAGTACATAATAGCTCAATGGCTCCATATAAAATTAAAATACCATGGTAATAGTGAAACTGGCGAGGTCAACTCGCAATTCAACTACCAAGTTTTAACAACAATTGGATGTCCCATTTCAAGATGTCCCTAAGTCCGTATTTACACTTTTGAGAAAATGCAAAGATATTTTTTAATTTTGCTTTTGAAATGCTACCTTAAGGGGATATAGTAAGTCAGCTCAAATTCTAATTTTGCCCTCACTTCCCTGCGCGTCGTATGCTCTGTACCGACATGTTTGTAATCACTAATACTGTAAGTAGATAGGTCGTTGGATACTTATTTCATTAGGTTTATCATATGTATGCCTGTTTCTTAACGCCAACCCAGTCGCTTCTTATTTTTATTACGGTTATTTCCCATTTTAATTTTATGTCGTCCTGTTGCGTAATGTGTATTCTGATCGTAAGCGACACAACCTCCCCCATCAAAGGCCGGAGCGAAACTGACCGAGCGGCAGGAATCAAGTTTCATTACGCCGATAGTTTAGGTAATTTAATTTAATAAACAGTGAAAATAATGATATTTAAAAAAAAGTAAATAACGTAAGCACTGCTTTATAGTTAGTTCAGTTAGTATGCAAAGTTTCATGATCTTATTTAAAATATTTTACGAATAACAGCGGTTTATTGTTGATTTTGGAGGTAATTTTGGATTTTTTTCTGTCGAGAAAATTTTACGGAATCGTGTTTTCGTCTAACATAGTCCTTAACATTAATCCTCAACTTTATCATATATTTATTTCTAAATTAATGCTGCAAAATTTTCAGCATAACGGAGGATCTTGCTAAGCCATTTGAGGTTATATTTTCCCATAAGGAATAAAAATATATATGTGACACCAAAATGTTTTCCGTAAGGACTATTTCGTATACATTTAAAATTAAATATAATCTTTTTAATTTTGTTTAAAAAATCGTAATAAGTTTCACGGACTTAGGTCATAAAAATCTTGGATTTTGGGCTTTTTATCCTGGACTTAGGGATTTTATACTGCACTTAGGGATTTTATACTGGACTTAGTGACATTCATAAACTGGGAGTTGGACTTAGGTTATCTGACAGAAAAACTAATTCGGAGTAACCAGTCTTGAAACTTTATAAATAAGCTATCTTGATACTTTATAATAAAATACCGTAAATTATTTATAATTTTTTTTATTGACCAACAAAGTGAAGATCAAAATTTTACTTACTTACTAATATTGTGCTTATAAACTAAAAACCCACCAACTGAAAAACTATTCCATTTCGTCAGCAACATCTTCAGCAGCGTGATCACCATATTCGTTACTTTCGATTATTTCTGTGTGAAAATTCCTTAAATGTTCGGGTACATATTCCAAAAGCTTTTTTATATCTCTCACTTTAGCTTCTTTAAGCTTTATTTGGCCATCATAGCAATCGACTGGCATTTCTCTTAAAATTCTTGAAACTCCAGTTCGGTATAGTGCAAAACGATTCAAGTTTTCACTCATCATAGATTGTGTCATTTCAGGCTTATATATATATAATATATTTTCACAGTACAGCAACAAAACACCCCAAAAAATAGAAAAAAAAACACTGTTAAACAAAAGGAAAGAGTGTTATTTTTTTTCAAATAATGACAAGGTGTGACAGTAAAAAGCACTTAGTGACATTTAGAACTAAAACTAGAGTTATTGGGACTAAGGGACTTCTTGAACTGAATCACGTGGACTAAGGGCATAAAATATATTTTAAAACTACCACTTAGGAACTTGTTACAAATGTCTCAAATAGACAGAACCATGTTTGTTGTGTGTGTGTTGTTATTTATTATGGTGATGCCAGTACATAAAGTCCCTAAGTGGACTTAGGGACATCTTGAAATTGGCCATCCAATTTTACTGAATCAGATCAGGACATCGCAATGGTTTTTGAGAAATATTTTACTGATATTCAAATCATAAGCGCTAAGTCACTGAATTCTTCTGCCGTCTCCGAATCATTATTTAAACAAAATGTAAATGCGTGAACGAAAAATTCTACGTTTTATAAAGTATCATCAAAAATATTGTAAAATATTTAAAAACTATTGTTATTGTTACGAGCTTGAGGTTCGTGACAATAAAAATTGCCGATAGAATTACCTAAATTAATACTTTACACAAATTAAAACTTAAAACACTAATAATTAAGCACACTAATTCACTTTATTCCGCTCCGAAGCTTCGCTTGTCTCGCCAAATTCAATACTTCCCCGATCGCACATTGCAGCGCCTATAAATACACATTAGTACCGAATCATCCAGAACATTCAGGCAAATACGCGCACCAATCGACAAAGCGCCGAAAGTTCGAGAGTCAGCTTCCAGAAGCTTATTTCTTCGTTTCGACAACAGATGGCGCTGTCGGTTGAAAGATTAGTGATTTCATTTTCTGGAAAGCTCTCCCCTCGCCCCTTTACCCGACACTAGATGGCGCTAGTGCCAGATGTCAACTTAGCCGCGCAACAATGTGATGAATTTAAAAAGACTCTTACATCTCGTACGTGACAATAATCAAACTCTGCCATTGATAATTTCGCGTTATGTTTGCGGTTGGTTTGTAAGGCAACGACCACAAATCGTGGTTTCTCTATTTGCGATCAAGTTTTTATAGACCAAGTATGTTTACGTGTTTTGGGTAGCATCCATTGCTACTCACATAAGTCCCAGGAACGGAATGCCAATGGAATAGCTCTATCTTTCTCTAAATGTTTTAATAGGCTTATTCTTTGATGTGTGGAACTCGCCAAAAAATTTTATTTATTATAATATCTTCTACAACTTCACCTGTATTTAACTTGATCGCATTAAGATTTGTATTGCTTCGTAATAATACTAACTCATGTTTACAATTAATTATAATTTTTTCATAATCTTCTGCAAATCCTAATATCTTGTTCAATGGTCGCTAGTATTGCTTGTTCCGCCAGTTGACCAGCCCCAAACTCGAGCACATTTGGATTCACTTTCATTCAAAGATAGGTAAGATTTATTGTAGTAGTGACACCAGCATTCTTAATTTTATCTATTTCTACTCCATTAGTTATATCGTATGTCTTGAAAAAGAAATAGCACGTGATTATTGACAAAATGTACGTTTGATACCTTTTCTTTTGTGGTTCCGTTATAAACGTTCACCTTTCTCTCGATATATAAACTACTGAGTGAAGGTAGTACGTACAGGTCACACTCAACAACTCACCTATAAAACGTGTCTCACATTTTAATTATCTGGGTCACTGAGGACCTGCGTGATAATATGGATTTCGAGCGGGAACGCAGGGCGCTGTCCATCCGATGTAACATGCTGGCCCGAAGGATTGCTCGTTGCAGTAGGCAAGTAAATAATACTATTTTTAAACCCAACTGCCAGTCTTTTTACACGGGCAACCTATGAGTTAACTATACGCAGCGCGTTGCGTATCCACATTATAATAATGGGTTTAGAATGCTGTTGGAGCTGCTGCGCTTTTGCAGCGCCTCAGGAATGCTTTCTGGAATGCACACTGATGGTTTCCATGCCATTATTAGAAAGCGTGCTGCATCGATGCTGAAGCATTTGCGGAGCAACATATGGCAGATAGGTGGGACTCACCGCTGCTTGAGCGTATCCAGTATACGGCTATATGCCACGGTATAAGACACCGGTACCCCCGTAGCGGCTGATCTCAAACATCTCCATTTATGTTTTTGATTATTATTCATGTAAATTAAATTGATTACTATAGAACGTGCCAAATCGATTGAGAAAAACGGACCATGACCTTTCGGTCGTTTAACCAGGGGCTACAAACCTTCAATATATACGCACTTTTTATAAGTAGTACTTTCTCTATTTATATTGATTTTTTATTTTATATTTTTATAATGATTGATATAATATATATTTATTAACTATTATTAAAAAGTAATGTAAAAGATCGCTGTAGAGGAAAAATCATCTATTGTTATAAAGTGCTTTATTCATTTAACAACAAAAAGCATTAATTTATAACACATATAAAGATTCGAGTAATAACGACACCGAATAAGTACGCACTTATTCAAAAGATAAAACTTTATTTTCAATATTATATAAGAACTTTATTTTTATTCGGTGCATGCGGACCGGCCCAAAAAATTTGACGCATCTCTGGCTGACATTGTTACATTCCTTTTGGAACAAACTGACGTAATGCGCGTTTGGTTGTATGTCACGTTCGTGCAAGAATCTTTGAATTTTGAACACTGTGTCTCTCTCAACTTCCTGGATAAATTGGCAGCAACGGTCTACCTCAATTTCTTCGTCACCCATAAAATATACTTTGAAAAAATTTATGTTGTACGTTTTTAGCTGGAAAGAGTGAACCTATTCTATGATAAATTCCCTTGCACCGTAAATGTAGGCGAAAATTTTCGGCATTATTATTTCCCGGTCAACTCCGAAGGACGTCATTTAAAAGCATGAGTTATATATCTGGATCCTGTTTAAAAAACGCCGTGACTCATTAGCATCATATAAAAAGAGAGTTTTCAAAGGTTCTTCTGGTTCCCCAGGTAACGGAAAAGACACTTTGCCGTTGGAACAGCACATGCCTGCGGTCTCATCTTTCCATTTTAAAGCGCTGCAAAATCGACACGCCTTGTCCATCAGTCCGATAACAACTAACTAAATTATAATTGAATGCTGCGTCATTAAAAACCGACCAATTATTTCTTTGAAAATTTTGTCGACGTTCAGCTTGGAGCTGTGCATTTGCATTTCTTCGCGCCTGTGTCTGTTCTGGTGTTTCAGATCCCCTTATAGTAGATTGACGTTCAGCTTGCTCAATGAGTCTGTGTTGAGTTTCATAAGGTGTTTCCGCGGCTCTTAAGGCGGCCTCACGTTCCGCTTGTTTATAGCCTTTGCTGACTTTGAGCAGGTGTTTCAGTAGCTCTTAAAGTAGATTGACGCTCTGCCTGTTCAAGACGCCTTTGCTGACTTTGATCAGGTGTTTTAGTAGCTCTTAAACTAGCTTGACGCTCTGCCTAATCAGACGCCTTCGCTGACTTTGAGAAGGTGTTTCAGAAGCTCTTAAAGTAGCTTGATGGTCTGCCTGTTCAAGACGCCTTTCCTGACTTTGAGAAGGTGTTTCGGAAGCTCTTAAAGCAGCATGACGCTCTGTCTGTTCAAGACGCCTTTGCTGACGTTGAGAAGGTGTCTCAGATGCTCTAAAAGCAGCCTGACGCTCTGCTTGTTCTTGCCTTCTCAGTTCAGCATATTCTAAAGATTCTAGCGATCGAGTTAATCTTTGCGCTTGTCTTTGAGAAGATACTCTTGAAAGGCTGGACTTACGTTTGCGAGGCATTATGAAGTAACAAAAAACCTATTCATAAAAAAACGTTAAAACACCTAAAAGGAATTAAATTTCCTTTTAAATATTTTTTTAAAAACAAAACAACAAAATCAATTCAAGACACAACACGAATCCGAAAACGATAGCCTAAAAAAATCGAATCAACTTAAACCAAATCACAAAACAAATCACACAAAACCGAAAATCGAAAGCAGTAGTCAATATAAATATAACCAACGAAAAAAGAAGTAAGTGTATAGGTACCGTATACACTATCTATACTATTAATATTCCTTTGAAATATTGTTAAACAACCTAAAATAACGAAAACCAATTCACGATTCTAAATAAACAAAATCCAAAATCAAAGCCAGAGTCTAAATATGTATAAAGAAATACCAACCAAATCAACAAAACCGATCCAAGAAAATACACAAATCCGAAAATGAAAGCCAATATGAATCTTTTCAACCTTAACCAAATCAAAAAGCAAATAACAAACAACCGAAATCGAAAGCAGGTAGTCGAATAAGCTACGAAATAGAAACAAATTAAGCGTATGGGTACCGTATGCGCTATAAGTTGACGCGCGGATCAACGGCGGGAGTTAAGTACATGTCAGGAAACATTTCGTCACCGCGTTTTAAAAACCTAGTAACGACATCTAGCGGAATCAATTTAAACTATGTATACGTTAGTTAAAGAACTCTCAAAAATATTTTTCATATAATTTTGGAAATTATAATATAATTAAATATATAATTAAATATATAATTAAATTTATAATTGTGGAAAAATACAGATACATACATTTTTTATCTTAATTTTGGTAAAAAGACATAATAATCCAGATATTCTGACCTTCTGTGTTCGTCCATCGTACCATCGTCCGTCTTGTAGAATCACGGTGGCGCCACCTAGCTGAATTTAATTTTGCAACTTATTCAATTTTCCACGGGAATGATATGTTTTTCCGCCGAAAAAAGTAGCCTATGTCACTCTACAGCCACCGAACTATCCCCATACAAAAAATCATGCCATGCCGACGCTCTGTTGCGATGTGAAAGAAGGACAAACATGTGCAACATATTCGATTTTCCACGGGAATGAGATCTTTTTCCGCGGAAAAAAGTAGCCTATGTCACTCTACAGACACCGAACTATCCCCATACCAAGATTCATGCCATGCCGACGCTCTGTTGCGACGTGAAAGAAGGACAAACTTTTGCAACATATTCTATTTTCCCATGGGAATGAGGCTGTAGAGTGACATAGGCTACTTTTTTCCGCGGAAAAACATCTCATTCCCGTGGGAAAATAGAATATTTTCTTTGAAAAAAGTAGCCTATGTCAGTCTACAGCCACCGAACTATCCCCATACAAAAAATCATGCTCTGTTTCGACGTGAAAGAAGGACAAACAAACAAACAAACAAACACACTTTCGCATTTATAATATTAGTATCGAAGTATAGATATGAATTTTTAGCATCTAACACTTCATCGTAAAATGAATCCACAACATATTGAACGCTTATATTAGCACTAAGATCGTGGATGACATTTTCTTCTTGTTCGTTAAGTTCGCAAATGCTGATTTTAATCAGACGATGACCTCGTTTATCTTTATCTCAGCGGATAATGTATGATGAAGATGATAATTCTTGAGAACGGTTTCTCTTCCTGTAATATTTCTTTGATTTCAATGGCCGCTCTTCATTAATAACTATTCTATTTGGTGGTAAATCGTGAAGCTGCTCCTTTCGGTTGTAATAATTTAGTGTAAATTTATCCACATTCTGTGCACAATAATACGGATTAGTGATGGGATTAGAATCATTGTGTTCATCAGTGTTGGCCATGATCTGCAATTAACAAAAACAAGTATGAAGTGAGAAAAAAGGTAATGGCGGCTGAATTTCTAAATAGTAAAAAAAATGATTAAACTCACCAATATAGATGATATTTGACGAACGTTGTAATCAACGTGCACTCGCTATGAGAATAAAACAATAATGAAACAATTGAGGGAGGGCGGGAGGCGCTCCTCAATCCAGGTAAGACGCATCGTTTAATTTAGTTAGCGGTTGGTTGCAAATTAATTAATATCTTTGTTATAATGGATTTCCGCAAATTAACGACTGATTCCATCAATTACATTAGCATAAGCCTAGCTTCGCACACCTGACCATAAACAGAAGAAATTATGGATGTTTTATATTAATACGATAGATTTTGCTAATGAGGTAATGATAATTGTAGTCAGGCAAGTAATAGGAGCTAACACTATATTAGGTATAACTATCCAAAAAAAAAAACGGTAATTAGCACTAACTACAATGAAGTTAGGCTAAAGAAGTTGTATTATTAGAAATTAATCATATAGATGGGTCAATACCAGCAGTATCTCGCAAACGCTCTGAATATAATGCTCAGTAACTCAACTGGAAAATGGAAGTACATTTGGTCCCGCAGGATAGAACTGTGAGTATGTAGATGTTACTTTGGTTAAACTAAAAATGTTGTACCTATACTGGAGAGAATTGGGGTCTTCAGCGGCATGTAGCTCGAGCGAAGCGAGATCAAGTGCCCCAATTCTCACCTACTGATAAACGACTTTTTCGAGGTTATATTTACTAAATAAAAATATTTTAGATTTAAGAGCTACTGAGCAGTTTAGCAGCACACTTCACACCGTTGACAAATGCTAAGTTCATTTCATGTAGCTGTGTCCTGTAGCTACACCAGCGCTGTTGTGGAGAGTTTTTGAACTGTTATTTATTGCTTACAGATGGACACTTTTTCAACTACTCTCCTATGAGAGATTATTGTCCTTAAATCTACACTCCATACTACATAATTGTGAACGAGTGTTCGTATTACTTTGCATCTTTCCCCCTTCCAACGTCACGGCGGATTTTCCTCTCAATAAAGAGTAAAAAATATATTGCGAAATGTTAATTAAGTTACTTAGGTGTAATGTGAAGTACCTATTCTGAGTATGACGGACTGACCATATTTTCGCACCTATGTGATTTGGTAGTACATTGGACGCCACCGATTTAAGACCTAATTCTGTACTGCAAACACTTAAAAAAATTAAAAATTTATTTTTGATCACATGTTAATTCTTAAAACAAATAATTTACTAACATAAAAATCACCAGTTTCACAAGAGGTTGCTCAATTCTCACAAGAATTTTGACACAATTACTTCTGCAATGGCTTTGGCGCAGTGGGAAGTGCAGCCCCCGTCCGCTGTAGCAAATCGCAGGCATCTACGTGGTAAAACCACGCTGTAGCTATAATATGGTTGTAGCACGAATGGGTCGGCTCCACCATGGAAGGACCACGGTCTCACAGAATACCAGCATAAAATAGCAGCTTAATACTGCTGTGTTTCATATGGTGAGTGTAGAGATCCGAAGACCACAAAAAGTCAAAAAGTACTCTGTGCCGGAGACCGTTTTTTACTGGAAACGAGGCATTCCATCTTAGTCCTCAGGGGTGACAATGCATCTGCGTTTTGATTCTAAATCGAGGATAAATGTAGTTGTTTATGGGCCACAGCATCTAAACTTACTTATATTATAGATGCTGTGGCCCAAATAATTCACACTTACTACCAGGTTAGGGATTATCGATGTTGCAGAAACATCGATGATGACATCGATGTTGGTATCGATAGCTTAACGTCGATGTTATATGTTTATCCTACTCAAGACATCGATGTTGGCTATCATCGATGTTTTTTGCAAATGTACCTTAGAACTAGATGAATAAGAAAATAGTCATGTAAATGGTATATTATTAATGAAATAAAAGAAATAAATAGCGATAGAGAGAAATTTGAGCGATTCGAATCATCGACGACTGAGTGAGACTTTCTAATCGGCTCGATTCACTGGCGCTGCGTAGGGATGTTGCATTCCTTTGCGTTTTCTATCGTATCTACCTCCCTATGGTACTGTTATATGTACTGAGAAATTGTTCGAATTAGTTCCAGCCGCCAAATTTCACGAATGCACATCGCGTCAAAATCCTGATACCATCCTCACCATCTGGATGCTCGGCGGTTTCTAAAAGGCCGGAAACGCATCAGCAATTCCCCTAGTGTTGCGGTTGATCATGGGTGGCGGTAGTCACTTGCCACTAGATGAGACGCATGCTCGTTAGCCCCTCTCTTCTAAAAATAAACAGTTCAATGTCAAACGGTAATTAAAAAAATGAGAAGTTAACAAATATCTGGTTAATTTGTTATAAAGTCCAATATTTTTGCCGATGGCGATAAATGTTATTATTTTGATCTTTAAAAGTTCTTATACACTCACAAATCTGGTATGAAAAATAAAATTACTCTGGGACCTAATTTACGACTTATAGGTTGTTTTTATATCTACTACTCCTAACTCCTATGGCGAAATAAAAAAATTGATCATAGAGAAAAAAAAATACAAACTACACCAAAACAAAATAATAGACTTTTCCTGTCACCTTTATTCACAATTTTTAATCAGGCAACCCAAGCTGTAAGTATGCACTCTCGCAGTCACACGGTCGAATGCACTGTGCAGTGAAATTGAATAATAATGTCTAGTTTCGTTTATGTGACAACCGACAACGAGCAAAGACACCACAGCGTAGACAGAGAAACCTATAGACTAATGATCGGCGTAGCCTCGAGTGAGAAAGAACGATAACGAATTTTTAGGTTATACAATAATCTTTATGACTTTTAAACACATTTAGATAAAAATTTTAATTGTTCTAAGAACTGAACTGAACAAGATTCACCAATCTTAAGCTCACAAAACACTTTTTTCCCACTTAAACCAACTTGTAAACTCCTTAAATCGCTACGCTGTTAAAGTTGTTTAGCAAACTGTAGACTTTGCTAAACAAAAAAACCGGCGCCGAGAAAGGGACAAACAATCACACCGCTCTATCTCATTTCTATGCAAGACGTATGCATAAATCTATCCTTTTCGTGTGCGAATGCGAAAGAAGGCGTCAATTTGTCTATAGGTTTCTCTGTCTACGCACCACAGAATAACAAAGCGAAAGCAGTGACAACTGTGACATTATGGAGTACAGAAGTAAGGAGTACAGACTGTGTATTAAAAAGTGTCCATAGAAAACCGTTAAATAAGGGTGGCGCCACTATAGCTACGGGCTAAATTTTAAAGAACGTGCCGAGAAATATTAGTGGGATAGACGACTTTTTCGAGGTTATATTTACTAAATAAAATTATTTTACATTTTAGAGCTACTGAGCAGTTTAGCAGTACACTTCAAACCGTCAACAACTGCTAAGTTCATTTCATCCCAGTAACATCGATGTTATATGTTTATCCTACTCAAAACAAGCCATGTTGTGGAGAGTTTCTGAACTATTATTTACTGCGTACAGATAGATGCTTTTTCAACTATTTTACTATGGGAGTTGGTACTCCTTACTTCTACACTCTATATGTGACATTTCAATTCTCATTTGACAGTTAAGTTTGACGCACCATAATGATATTTTTTAAAAGATCGATGCGTTTTTGGAATTCAAGTTTTTAATTCTTTTATAGGAGATGCAAGATTAAGTTGATACTAATTTCGAGGGTTCGCATTGTTCACAAGTTCCTATTAATCGATTATTGGTTCACTGACATCGATTTTTCAATGTTTGACACGTAGACAGAGAAACCTATAGACTAATGATTAGCGTGGCCTCGAGTGAGAAAGGACGATAATGTAGTTTTAGGTTATACAATAATCATTTTTAATTGTTATAAGAAATGAACTGAACAAGATTCACCAATCTCAAGCTCACAAAATACTTTTTTCTCACTTAAACCAACTTGTAAACTCCTTAGATCACTACGAACTATCAAAGTTGTTTAGCAAAGTGTAGTTTGCTAAGTAAAAAATCGGCACGGAGAAAGGGACAAAAAACCACACAGCTCTATCTCATTTCTATGCAAGACGTATGCATGAATCTTTTTCGTGTGCAAATGCGAAAGAAGGCGTCAATTTGTCTATAGGTTTCTCTGTCTACGGTTTGACATTTGGCATCGATGTTTCAATGTTTGACATGATTAAAGCATCGATGATAAAACATCGATGGTTTATTTTTAATATCGATGATAATCGAGCATCGATTGTCATCGAACATCCCTACATCAGGTAGACTGTGTGCTCGTTTGTCACTCTAATTCTATAAAAAAAAATCTGAGGCTGAGGCTGCTGAGGTGAGAATAATAATGTTTAAACTTGGCACCTAATTAGCACACAAAACGCCCCTAATTTTGGCTTTTCTAAATGCAAATTCCTGACTCGCATGCTGGCGAGACAGAGCTGATTTTTCGCATCCCTGCCCCATTTGTTAAAGGGGCGCCGGGAACTCGGAGCTGTTTCTTTTATTGTATCATGGTACGAATTAGGGGATGGTAGATTTTCTTCCGCACCATGCAGTGGGGAGACGAGTCTATCATTACGGCTTTGTCTTTCGTTTAGAACCACCCGAGGTATACGTGTAAGGTGGGCCAAGGTTTAGGTGATCGAAGCCTACGGAGTACGGACGCGAGCAAATCATCCTGCTCTTGATTGTAAAATAATTTGTATTATATATTTGGATAAACAACATAATATTGGTTAAAACATTACAAATTATATGCTCTTAATATTAAAAGCATGAAATTCTGAAGTTAAAATTGGCACCAAAAAGCTGAAAGCCGTGGTACCCCACCCAAAATTATGTTTAATCTGTAGCATAGAATAGACAACATTTTTGGTTGACTTTGCTTTGCCGATGAAATGAAACAAAAGTCCGCCTACGCCTATGGTCCGCCTTCCGCCACATGTCCGCCATATCTATTACATGCATTTTATTTCTAATAGTGACGTCCGTATTATTTTTTATTATATAAAACAGTTGTATAGACATTTGTTTATCATTCTTGAGTTTGTTTCAAACGCGGTGAGTAAAAACTGCTCGAAGAAATTTTAATATGTAGTTTTATTTGTAATTTAAACGCCGCTCCGTGCTAGTTATATTTTATTGTCATTTTTGAAAACCGTATTCTTATCATAATATATAACAGTCATCTAGTGAAATATAAACATGTTTTCATACTTTTCATATAGTTACTGAAGAGTGTTGTGACTTTTTTTTGATTAATTACAATTTCACAGTGTTCTTTCTCAGGCCTTGGACGGCTGATTACACTATGGAGTCTCCTAGAAAATTCAATGATTGTTATTTTTACTATTATTCTACGTGTATTAAGGTACGTATAAACATATCCGTCCGATGTGTATCTTGTTATCTAACCTATAATCATGTTAAAAACATTTCATTGTAATATGGCAAAAATGTTATTGTATCTATCTTTTTATGTTTGTCATTGGACGCCCTTGTGCAAGAATCCAAATATTGTGTCTAAAAATGTGCCTTCCATCACATATAAGTCTATCAAAAGTAAGTTGCTGAGTGTGGGCTACTATCATAGTTTGCCTCAGTAATATTCGCCATAGTTGCCGCACTTGCCAAGCGGGTTGACATCCCAAGTATTTTTTTATTATTTCGAGTTATTATCGGTAAGATATTGCTGCCCACCTTTTCTTATCCCATCTTCAAAAATATTGCAAAAATTAAATTAGATATTTGAGAAAATATGCATATAATAATGCCAAACTATGTGTTATGTACCTATACTAACTATTATGCTATAATAATATATAATAAAATTCAATTACCTCTATGAAATATTTCAGGGTGACAATTGTGTATTCCGTCATGAGCCATCAGCGCTAGGCTGTGAAACAATGTGCACTGCATGGCAGCAGGGTAAATGCCTTGACAAACGTTGTAAGCTGCGTCACATGGAGTTGAGGGTATGTGTGGAACATTATAAAAAATGTGCACTTTGTAATTTTCCCAGTTGTTAACTGCTTTTGGTGATGAGTTAAATCTTTCTTCGTTAAATTTATTTTGTGTAAAAGTATAGACTTAGTTTACACAATGTTGCATTAACATTATTAAAAACTATATTAACATATTTTAGATTTTTTTCATAGAATAAGAATAAGGGTGGTAATTGAACATGCAGTACACCTAATGGTAAATTTGTACTATGGTCCATACACACTTCAATTAAGAATCAAAATACAAATACACTCACTCCTGAGGACTAAGATAAAATGTCTCATTACCAGTAAAAAGGACCTTCGTTCTCTTTACTCTACTTACTATACAAAACAGCAATAGCTTCTATTTTATGTTGATATTATGTGAGAATGTGTTCTGTCTTCATATAGTGTATATGAATAGATCATGTAAATTAAATTTTGATTTATTCAATATTAGAGGTTTCCCAATTTAAACAACATTATTTTATTTATCAAATGATGATAATTACAATGTTTTCCTGGTTCATTTTACAAAGGTTTATTTGCACAAGGGATAATATTCGATTAAAGTTGGACATGCACATAGAGGCACTCACTCATACTAACATACTAATAATATCACAATTTACACTAATAAAAGAAGATTGTGGATATGCTGAGGTACAGCGTCATGCAGATATATAAGACATGGGGATAGTTGCAATACAACCGGACCTAAAATATCAGCAATTAGTGTTTTGGCACAAATGTTGTACCTGTTTGTTATTCATACCCAAGACTTATTTAGCTATGTACTCTGATAACTTGGCTAGAAATAATAAGCCGATTTATAGTATAAAGGAAAATGTGTTAAAATTTTGCTGCTAAAAACGTAAATTTTTATAGCATGAGTAATGGATATTGTTTCCGTTCCGTTGCATATGCTATGCCTATGGTGATTGGTTAAGAAGTTGAATGACTTTTATGGTATATGTAATATATTGAAACTGCAAATGTTTCTGGTACTAAGTGTGAAATTTCATCAGAATTTCCGGTTATTAACTTTTTTTTTATTGATTGCAATGTTTTGTTTTTACCTGTTATCAAAAGATTAATTCTTGTATTATAGCACTATAAATATTTCTGCAAATGTAGGTTGTTGCTTTTCTGTATCCAGTGTAATATTTTGTTAAGAAAATAGGAATTAGACATGAAAAAAGTACTAACATATTTAAACCTGAAAAATTATAAGTTAGTGCTTTGTTGCTGATGTTGTTGGATGAGGATATAATTATTTGTATAAAAAACATTTTGTATAATAAATTATTGCTACAGCTGGAAATCAATATAAAATATTTATTTCATTAGTTAGTACATTGAGTGCTACTTTAAAATAAAATTGTTTGAATTGATATAAAAAGACAATAATATTTTATTTTTAATTTATATTCCACTCATGTTTAGACTTAGGTGGCTTTTAGCATTAGAGAGATGTGTCAGGATTGCGCCTAATGGAAGACCATAGTCTCTGCCTATCCTTCTGGGTGATAGGCATGAGTATTTATGTATAATATATGTATTTATGTTTAGACTTCCTATTAATTTAACACACAAAAGCATGATTGGAGTAGAAATTTTTAATTATCAAATTAATAAAAATTCCTATAACAGTTTAATATCTTGCTAATGCCTTGACAATGATCAAGATATTGTATTTACGTAACAATGATATCTATCAAAATATTATAATCTTTTAAATGTTTAGTTACAAGATAACACATAATCATGTGACAAATTGCAGAAAAATCGTAAGCAAATCCCCTGCTACTGGGAAAACCAGCCTGGTGGTTGCCGAAAGAAGCATTGCCCATTTATGCACAAGAACCCCGATGCACGGACTGATGGTATTGCCCCCAGCCAGCCAGCACCTATAGCTGCTGTATGTATTTTTTTAAATTGCCGATTCATTATATTATTATTGTCTGAAAAATTAAATGAAATGAAAAATCTAACAAATCTCAATTATGGTCCAGACTATTGGACAGGTCTAATTTAATTCAAATTCATTTATTTGTGCATTTAGGTAATGCAGAAAAAAGATCTTAAAAATTATTATGTTTGCAGCTTGAATGCAATCTTATTATCATTTATTAAATTTAGTTAAAAAACTCAGTGTATACTAAATAAAAAATTTATTTAGTATACACTGAGTTATTTCTGCAATTCCACGACTAAGCACCTCTTTTACGTGTCGGTAAATCGTAGGTATACAAATACCAGAGTGAGGGAACAGAGAGTGTACCTGTGCAGTGCATCCACTAGGGCACTATAATCCCAACCTTCGCAGATGGCTAGTCTCCGTTGAGACTGGCTGCCGTGAATGAAATTCTGTCTGGAGGACATTATTATTATTATACAAATATCAACAAAAGAGATTCAGCAAATGATTGATAAAAATTCAGAGATCTATGTCATGATGATTATTTACAGACTTACGATGTGTAACGATTGGTGTTTATTGGAAATAACCTTGAATCAAATATTTTAAGTATACTTAATTTGACGATTGTGTTTTTAAAATTATGCACTTTCAATATTACAGGCAACTCCCACCAATACGGTTTCTGAGGGTCCAGCTGAGCAGCCCACAATGAACTCGAATGTTGCTCCCCCAGTTCCAGCTCCTGCTCCTGTACCTTTGCTTTGGCAACAGCAACGTCAAGGTATAATATTCACAACTTTATGATCTGGAAATGGTTTTTTATTAAAGTGTATCCTCTTTAAATGAAAAATAAAATAGAAATACCACCTGCCAAAAGTATGCCCACGAAAAATTAGAATATTTCAGAAAGTTTGCCCACCAAAGCTAGAACTTAAAACATAAACACTCACAACTGTCAACCAGAGGAGTCGGCAGAGACTACGGACTTCCATTTGGCATGACCTTGACACCTCTATTGATGTATCTTTTACATCCATATATAGGTGTATGATATATGGACGTAAGAACTTCCTGTGTATTATAGTCTCTAGTTCCCAGTATCTGCCGCCCCTTAATCTTGCTGTAATATGTGTGCATCTTTTTCAGTTATCAGACAGGGTACGAATATGTTTACTCATCTGCCTCGGAAGGAGAGTAATGGTTTTCCAGTATATGTATAGTCCCTGGCCAAATTATTAGATGCACTAGTTTTTTAATAATTACGTGTTGTGCACTAGTTTATATGCAATACTTTTATATTTAAACATAAATGTTAAGGGGTTTTTATTCAGGAGATTATTTGTATATTTCCTATTTGTATTCATTTTTCATGTATTGCATTACAATGTTAACCAATTGATAAACATAAACAAGTACAAGTTTTAGTTTTAGTAATTTCTCGCGTGTTTCAGTTGTGGACGTGTTTCTGTGGCTTTATGTGCTGTGTATATGTTTCGCAGTTTTATAATACGCAGTTATTTGTTCATTTTGTGTGCAGTGTTTAAATAAAAAATTCGAACATTTTAATCATGGGTAAAAAAGGTGATCTTTCACTAAGTAAAAAAGGTTGAAGTAAATCCTAAAATATTTTCTAACCGCGAAATATCACGACGATTGAAGGTTTCTGAAGCTAGCTCACGACGCATAACGAAGAAAATTGAGTCCAGGGGACGAATTGAGCCCGAAACGAAAGACAAGTTGCGGCGGAAAGCCTATTTTTACTCAAAAAAATTTGCCTGGGAAAAAGATTTGCACGTACAAAACTGATATAATCGCAACTACAAGATGCTAATTTGAATATTTCAGAGCGCAAAAAGTGTGTGAAATGTTTTTTCATCACTTTCATTTTGTAGACAGCAGCTTTGTAAGGTATCGAATGAGGCTCTTGCTTCCTTAATTGACACCTCTCCCAAAGGTTCTGACGTATCGTCAAAACGTTGATACAAGTTTTAACTTGTCTCAAAATGTACTTACAAATTACAATCTTTCTGTCTCTTTCTCTCTGCAAATTTGAATTGTCGAGACGCCAATGAGTTCGAATTGCCCCATATATACTTGGTCTATGGTTCGAATTAACGGGTCGTTTTGTTACGTAGCCATGATGATTATTGTTCGAAATACCAAGTGCATAAAAATGTATTGATTTAGTTCGAAATATAAAGAGATTTTGTTGGGAACTCGTGATAACTGAATTATAGAGAGGTTTATATTATCGCATGTTTGAATTAACGTGAGTCGACTGTAATAAGGTGGATAATAAAAAAATATACATTATATCTAGTAAAAGTGATAAAGCTGTATAGTATCTATCACCTGATGATTAATATTTTATGTAGAATCTTATAGCGTGTCTAATAATTTTGCCAGGGACTGTATGCCTGTTTCGTAGTCATGCCCGTACTGTAACCTAAAACTTGATTGATTTTAAAATATGTAGTATAATTAGATTATTTGATTTAGATTAGATCATTGTCTTACTTGTAACATATAATATATATATATATATATATATATATATATATATATATATATATATATATATATATATATATATATATATATATATATATATTAGGGCATATATAAAGTAATTTTGTAGAATTATTATGACAAATGAGCACACACTCAGCCCATCAAGATGGGAAGTGGATGCTGTGGCCCATAGACATCTACATATAACCTCGATTGAGAGTCAAAATGCAGATGCGTTGTCACCCCTGAGGACTAAGATGGAATGCCTAGATTCCAGTAAAATGGGTCTCCGGTTCTCTACACTCACCATACGAAACACAGCAGCATTAAGCTGCCTTTTTATGCTGGTATTCTGTGAGAGCGTGGTTCGTCCCCAGTCAAGCCGACTCTTTTGTGCTACAACCATAATATAGCTGCAGCGTGGCTTTTCCACATATACAAATGTTTTAACCATGAGGCTTTTTACCTATCCTCTGTGTTTGATCTAGTTTATACTGAACTTTATTTCTCATAAGAGTGAGTGGCCCAGCCCACATATATTGTTCTCTGGGCCACTGACAACGGACCACTCACAATCATCATTGGCTGTATATCTTTTGGGCAGATAGGGAAGTCTGCAAGAAAACCAAATCCTTTCATTTATGAGAAGCTTACTTAAGTCTAATAATTGTTGTAATGTCGTAGAATGTTATGTATAGAGTAATTTTTTTTTATATTTTGGAATGTTATCAACAGTTGTTCTAGATTCGGCGATACTTGGTGTTCTGCCAGCTTCAGGCGACTTGTTGGGAGCCCGTCGGGTCTTACCACCTCATGCTCATGGTCATCCCCATCCTCATGAAGCACCAAACCCCTATGCACCACTACCAGTCGACCCTCTCGTCGTCAACTTTGAGGAAGGTATGCGTCTCTACTGAAACTATATGTACTAAGCCCCATTTCAGCAGTTTGGGAACTCTCGTCATTACCACAGATAGTCGGCAGAGCAGTCATGTGAATGTATGTTGGATGATAGTCCATCAAAATGGATAGAATGTGTTTGATTATTGGTGGCTTAGTTTTACAATCGATTAATGAAAATTGGTCAAGGTAATGAATAAGCATAATGAGATTGTTGGACTGGTTTCCACATGGTTAACTAATTTTAAGTTATTTTAGGTGTCATTGCTTTTTTGTTCTCTAATAGAAAAAAAAAGAGATTCAATAAGATTTTAACATTATTTATCGATTCTTTTAATGTTTTGTATTATTTTAGACTATATATTTGAATTGATCTGAATTTTGGTGGACTTTAAAATAAAAACAACATGCAAAACATTCACATTCACTTTCTCAAACTGCTTGGGAGCTTACAGTCTTTTCGCTAAAATGTCTGTTTTTAAAACACCGAAAATGTTGATGTTTCTTGTGTAATAAATATTAGAGAGAAAATGTTTTCGAGGATTTTAAAAATATTCAGCGAATATGTATTTAATTACAGAAGCATGAATGAGTTTTCAGCTGATATTCCCAATATGCCTCTTTAAGTATTATAGAGATTGAGGATTAAAAAAAATAGTGAATTAATACAATAATGTGATCATATTATTAAGCAATTTCATATGAAATACAGGAAAATTGAACAAGTTGACAACTCATACATTCTCTACTTACGAGCGATTTGCATAGAGTTTAGATTTAACAATGTTTAATGTTCAACACTCACTATTATAAAGTATCACTTTGCTTAGGAGAGATGAACTCAATGAAGATTGTGGCACTAACGGCGTGTTAGATTCTGTCCTAGTGTTTAGAGCTATTCACATTTTCCAATGCGTGATTTATTGACAGAGTTTAATTGCCTTATTGTTAATTATGTGCCAATATATAAAGACCCGATACATGAATTACTCAAAAGGGCATATATTAGGGTGGTAGTGTAAAGGAATATTTATTTTCTTTTAGTTTTACTCACTAAGATTGTTTTATATACATTTCTGTCAGTGAACTGGGAAGTTTATTGTATACTATAGCAGCCCAATATTTTACTTTATATTATAAAAATGTATCGTTATGTTTTACTTCCTGGTTTGTAGTGATAGTATGCCTTATTGATCATTATTTTTAACTCAATTATAATTTTTTATTGACTGGTTGTCAATTAAAGTATTTATCAATGTGTTAGATTAGTTTAGTGTCAGATAAACATTGTTTCGTTTCTGTTTAACTTTCACCTTTGATTTCTGAAACAATTACACAAAAAAATGTAGTGTTGAATTTTATCTATAAAGTTACTGAATCTTAACAAAATGAATTATTTGATTCTACTAAACTATTGCCAGAAGTGGCAGCTTTTTCTTTGATTCCAATTTCATCTTTTTATATGCAAAATGCAATAATTATGAGAGTAATCAAATAAGAATGTTGAGCTCTCATAATCCCGATTTGAAAATGCTTTAGTAAAAATCAAGTCGGTATTTTTGTATGTGCAATAAATTATAGGCGATAACTTCTCTCATATCTTAGCTAATTAGATTCATAAATATATTTCGCTTTTTTATGTAAGATGATATAGCGTTTAATATAGTGTCATGCAGTCTTATTTTTAATCTATGTTGATGTGACTGCCAATGTTTTTTGGAAATACGACTGTGCTAGATTTTTTTATAGATGTTGATATAATCCTTGTCTATGATAGAAAAGTACATAATACATAGGTTTAATAATATATGAAAATACAAATAAAAATATATATACACGAATATTGTAACTCATTAATTATAAGCAGAAGAAAAAAATAAAAAAAAGCTTTATGCATTTTAAATTGATTGTATGTTAGTGAGTAGGAAGTTCAAGGGGCTTAGCAGTATATAAATTTATTCATCGCTAGTGAGCCCCCATATACTTAGTATTTTGCACCGTGAGGTAGATAGACATAATAAAATAAAAATTAGATATTTAAAAGCACAGCACTGCAATCCAATGACTGAATTTTTAATATGGCATGAACAGATTATTGTGCTCTCTAAATATAGGTTGAAATTTTTCTGCTTATTACGTATTACCAACATTAATAAAATATAGAAATACCAAAAATAGCAAGTCATTGCTTTGCAGCTGTTGGTAATACAAAAATGCTTCCGACCACCATGATTCATGAATAGTGCATTGATATAGGTCATGGTTACATTAATATAATATTCTTTCAGTTGAATAATTTTTATGTTTTTGCACTGAGAGAAAAGTTCCTATATTACTACGATTACAAAAACAAATAGCAAAAAAGGGAATCTTAAATATTTAAATTTGTTTAGGGTCCATTATATGCCTAGTCATTATTTATGTATGAAAATAATTATCAATACTATGAAGTTAAAAGCAAAGGATAAATACATTCGATTGGCGATGGTAGTTTGGTAAAACAAAAAAATCTAATTAGTTAACATTATAATTGCTCTTTTTCGACCATTATAATGTGAAAAACCCTGTATTCAGAGTAATATCAAAATATAATATGATACTAGTACATTTTGTGAAATTAGTATTTAATAGTATAAATATAGTAGTAGATTTCCAATGGCAGCGTTTTTATCTATATTGGTTTCGCTCATACCTTTATTGTACCAGTTGACTTGTACTTGTACCCAGTGTTCTCAGTATTTATTATGTTTAGTTTAGTTCTGTCGGGCCTCTGGGCGACTGTTGCTTGATGAATTTTATTACCTTATGTTAACAGTCGCAATATTTTACTAATGTTATATATTGTTAATGGTTTTCAAAAGAACTATTTCGTGTAATAAATTAGTCATGTCGTCTATTTTTGAGGATATAGTTTCTATAGACTTGTGGTATGGTTAGTGCTGTCTATAGCAGTGTAATCGGGATTCAGATTTTGATAAGGAAATTTGTATATCGAGACCTGGAATTTGTCGAATGAAAAAACAGAAAATCTTTAGACGTTTGAAAACCCAGCACTTGTTTGTACCTTTATGTAATAAAAGGTGTAAGTTAGGTTTTTACATCTTTCATAAGTAGAAAACACTAAGAAAAATGTAAAAATCTAAACAATATTTTTTATTGTGCTCATTGTCTTGTTCACACCATATGGGGTTGTTATTTTGTTAATTTAATCTTAGTCGTACGGTTATTTAAATAATTGAAAGTATGCTACGTTTAAAAGTATAGCTCTGAGTGCGTTTCACCATTTTGTTTAAGCTAGTTAACTTTCTGATATAGGAACTGCTATTGGAGGAAAAACATGTACACTTTGGCTTTGTTTTAATTCAGATTGTGTTTGATTTATCGAACGAGTAAATAAAAAAGTTTCGTAATATGATTTTTGTAATTATTTTTGACCGCCCCATCCCGCGTCGCTTTCAGAACGGCACCGGCAAGAACACACCGCTAGTAAACGTGACGGGTCGCATCAAAACTAATTACGAAAATCATACGCGTGTTCAGATCGCGTTGACGATTAAGCGGTTGCTTCGTGTGTTCTTGCAGAGTCGGATAATGAAAGCGCTCCCTCTTCAACACCCACTAAAACGATATCGCCCGACGACGCACAGAAAATTGCGCGCACCAAATCTCAGGAGCTGTTGTTGCTCGAGAAGATCCAAGCTGAGGCTGCAGCCTTCTACAGCTATGAAGCACAGCCGGTTATAGACCAGCCTAAAGAACGTAAAATTGTAAGGACCAACTTATCATCCAAATACGATCGGTTGTCACTAGACGAAATATCAGGTAAGAAACAGACAGCAGAACGCCGGAATTCTTTAGATTTTAAGGTGCTCTCGTTAGACGAAATTAGAGCAAGGAAAAAGTGTAGCGATACGATTCTACACAGCACACCGATAACGCTGAACTTGAGTAGGAAAAGAAAGTTATCTACTCATGAAGTCAATACCGCCACCGGTAACAAAATCATTAAAGTAGTTAGAAACAATTCAATAGTTTACAAAAAAGTTGATCATAATGCTTCTGTTCAATCTAATCAATTCAAAACAGAACAGAAACGTAACGAAAACGAAAGGAGAAAGCGTACTCTTTCTGAACAAAGTGATATTTATGATATGCAAGAAGACGAATTAGTTGATAACTGTTATGAATTTAAAAGAATTAAAATCGGCGAGCAAACTTCAAAACCTAGATTGATTAGAAATAGGCACGCTAGTAGTTGTACGACGAACAGCGATGGCAAAGATAATGAAGCGGATTGTAGCAATAAAACTGACATTGAATCAGATTCAGAAGTACAATTTGTTGGCATTGAGATGTCTGAAAGTCATAACATTGATAAATTATCTGATACAGAAATAATCGATGTAGAGTCTACTAAAATGGGCGATCCAGTTGATATCGTCGACTTGTGTGAGGACGTAGAGGAGAATGACGTAATTCTATCGGATCTTGATTTAGGTCTTGTTAAGAACGTACCTGATGTGGTAGCCAGTTGTCAAAAGAACTTGAGTAAAAACGATAGCAGTGAAAAAGATTTGCTTAATGACATTGATGCTTTATTAGATGACGATTTATGATTTATTAAAAGGTTAGGTAAAAGTGAAATCGTACAAATTTACAGTAGATTTGCATCGACATAAATAAAACTTTTCAGATTTTATTTTGTTGATTAAACTTGATATAAGGTACGTGAGGGTAATAAGGTTACCTTAAGCTTTGCCGCCCTATAAAACCAAAACTTGGAGAGGGACAGAGACAAAAACACAAAGTCGTATACAATAACTAAAATATTAAGAAAAAATTTGAAACAAGCTTTGGCAATAATTAGAAACACTTTGAAAAATCAACTTAAAAAACGTTACTACACTACTCCATAGTAACCAGTCGACTAAAATATTTACTATCATATCAACTGTCAGAATGGCGTCGATAAAACATCGCCCTTTTCACCCTTATTTGATTAACTGATGAAGAGCTATCGTATCACAAAGCCATCTATGCAAACAAGGCTTGTAGTTTTGAGTTAAAAACTGAGGTTATTAACCGGATGGCCATATTACCCTCACGTAATATATAAGAAATCTCTTTAAAGTACATACCAAGTGTTTTTATAGGATATAAGATTATTGTTTAGTTTAGTCTAGCTTAGTTCTAAAACAATCTACATTTTGTAGATTACTATTGTTTCCTTAAATTAAGAGTTTGAGTGTTCACGTAGATTTAGTTTGTCATTTTTGTTAGTATGTCTAGTAGAAAATTTTATTAAAATTTTTATTCTAAAATACCATTGACGAATGAAACAATTAATATAAGCAATATATGACGAAGAAATTTTCAAATTTTTGTAGCAAATTTACAAAGTATACTTTACTGTAGGTTATATATAAAAACAATGTCGTTTGTTGCGTTAATTATTTTTTAAGAATTAGTCTTTACTCTTTATCATTGAATAGCAATAATTCTAGGCACATTGCTGTAGAATGTTCAAAGCTTTAATTAAAATTATTTGTATAATACGGAATTTTTGTTTTATTAACCTATTTAAATTTTATAATATTTGAGGATCTGGCAAGTGATGAGTGCGGTCTCCTTGCTTTGTGCGACTGCGACTACGGACATGTAAATGCTTTTCAGAAAGTAACAACTGTGCGGAATTTAAGTGTACACGCTAGCACTTTGTATATACAGAATGGGTCCCACATATATGCAATAAATGAAACCACAAGTAATACTAGTCCGTAGAAGTGTAGAAAAATTAAATATTAAATTAAAACCCGTAAAATAAAAAAGTGAAATTTTCAAACAAAATAAATATTAAAATAAATTCAGTAAAAGTGAACACTCTGTTTAGACAACGTACCTTGACCCCTTGGAAGAGTGACAACGTTGCACGCGGGTAGCACGCCGACAAAAGACACCGCTGTCGATATGTCGCAATACCAATAGTTTGCACTGCGTGGCAACGTCGCTTTTTAATGTTTAAGGATTCATTCAAGTTCATTGAATCATTGACTTAGTGACCCAATTCTACAGAGTGTTCAAATTTGCTTAAAATTAAAACTCTACTTTTTGACCTAATTACTGGACCGATTACGTTCATTTTTTGTATATCGTCAGCAAAGGCGATAACAAGTATATGGTTTCATTTATTGCATACATGTGGGACCCATTCTGTATATATAAATATATAAATATATATATATATATATATATATATATATATATATATATATATATATATATATATATATATATATATATATATATATATATATATATACATATCTTCTTAGGGTTCCGTAGTTAAACAAGAAGGAACACTTTTCGTAATGTCCGTCCGTCCGTCCGTTCGCGGTTTTACTCTGGAGTACATCGTGCATTACAGCTTTGTAGCATCTTGGATGCTACAAAGCTGTAATTTGGCATACTATAGATATATTCATTTTTATTTACACATGGTAGAGCCATGCTGCAGTTATATCAGTAGTATAGCTGTAGCGCGAATGGGTCGGCCCGACCGGGTAAGACCCACGCTCTTACACAATACCAACGTAAAATAGCAGCTTAATACTGCTGTGTTTCGTATGGTGAGTGTAGAGATCCGGAGACCCTTTTTTACTGGAAACGAGGCATTCCATCTTAGTCCTCAGGCGTAACAACGCATCTGCGTTTTGATTCTTAATCGAGGATGAATATAGATGATGTATATGCAGCATTCACTTACCATCGGGTGGACTGTGTACTCGTTAATCACCCTTATTCTATAAAATAGGTGGAAGAAAAGTTTAATGGATAAAACGAAAATTAATACCAGAAGTTCTTCAATACGTGCAAATATTCAGCGCACTCGTCACTCACGCGATTGTGATGGTTTGGTGGGAGGTTTCTTATGTTAGCTAGTGTTAGCTAGAAAACACTGGTCCCCAGTGTTTTCTAGCAAGACGTCAAATCCGGTCACAAAATACAACAACATTATAGGACAACATTTGGTAACATAACTCCAGCTGCGCAACAGATTTCTAGAGCTGTGCAGAGGCCATAAGGCCAGGTAAAACGGCCACTCGAAAGCACCAGTCTTTCTGACTCCAACGGCGGATCAGCGGTTATTCTGTAAGAACATTTTTATAGCTCGAAAGCTGAATCCGCGGTGAAACATCAAACTCGCATTCTGTTAAATTAGAAAGCGCCGGTGGCGCCTCTCATCCAGCGTGGAATCAAGATGAACTGCTGTGAGTGAGAATATTGATATTTGAATTTGAAGTATGTAATTGGTATTCTCTAGGAAAATTCGAGTTTTGCTTGTCGAGTTTCGACGTGTGACGAGAGAGTCACAGGCGTAGCGCGAATTCACCTGTCATTTTAAAAGTTGTGCGGGAGCTATCGCGTTGTGGTCGAAGTAGTGCTTAGAATAAATTTTAACAGTGTAATTTAATGGTTTTATATAAATTTAAAATAAAAATGGTAGTATGGCTCATTCCTTCATATTATATCATTTATTCCAAAAAACATTTTCTTTGGATTTATATGAAAGTCGTCGTCAAGCTAGCAACTTTCGTGAATTTAGGATCTATCTATGGCTCCACCACAAACCAAGTTTCGGTGGCGGAGTGTAGGGAGAACGGCGTCTCGTTTTACCGACTTTCATTCGGTATTGCTAAGCTTTGCTGTCTGCCACAGTTGCCACTTGCCACTTGCCGGGTAGGTTAAAACCCGCAGTTACTAATATTAAATTTTTATCATTTTTATATTTTATTTGTTGGGAAACGATGCTGCTCATCTCCGAGTTGTTAGTTCTGTCGACTCTGACGGCACCGACGGTCCCATACGGAGTAGTGGATATTCTAACACATGCATTATTAAAGGCATTGCTTATAACAGATTAGGGATGTTTATGGTCGATTGGAGCTGGATATCTCGAACTGGACCTGGACTGGACCCGCGTCTCGACCACGCTGCTCCTCAACACAATACACTTGTCTGTATTTGATTGTAAGAAAATGTTACGGACGCGCTTTTAGTATTTAATAAAAAAAAGAACGTACAGGAGGCGTACTTCTTGTCCGCATTGCCGCTCCGCTCCGTCGACAGCGAACATTCTAGTCCCATGGTCCCATACCCATCCTGAACCTATTCAGTTAGCTTAGAGGGATGTCTTTTCATAGATACCTATTTCAAAATTTGGTTTGACGACGATAGTAGGTATTTGAAAGCGTTTCCAAGATACTTTAGTTTTGTTATAAATTATACATTAATTCAACCATTTTCGGTTTGCTAGGATTTTTTGCCTGGGATTGGGCTGAATCTGAACGAAATGGTGAGAAATTGTGTGATAAGAGAATAGTTACGTAGTGGTATTATTATTTGTTCTGTGGAATAGTGTGGTTTGCAAGATGATGTGACCGGGATTAAAAAAGGAATGCTTCCATGGTTTGGTCATGTGGAAAGAATAAACGAGGAGACAGTAACAAAGTTTATTGACCAAATTGGCGATATATTAAAGACGGGCCATATTAAGGGTACCCTTAGTCGACGAGCATGTATGCGTAGGTATACAGATGTAAAGGAGGCTAGAGAGGTGTGTCAAGATCACATAAATCGAAATAATATGACAACAGAAGTCGTATAGACGTGGGACCTTGCCGCTATGTGTTGACGAACATCATTCACCATTTTGTGATTTAGTTGCGCGGGAAGCGTCGTATGTGAATTTATGTTATTGTTGCAACTAGCGCCATCTAGTGTCAGGAACGAGAGCGAGGGGAGCTTTGCAGAAAATGACATCACAAATCTCTCAACCAACAGCGCCATCCGAAGAACTAAGTTTCTAGAAAATCTATACTCGCACACTCGTTCCTTCGCGCGCATTTACTTGAATATTCGGGATGCTTCTTTGCTAATTTAAATAAATAGGCGCTGCAAGATACAATCGGGGCAGAGTTGAACTCGGCGACACAAGCGAAGCTTCGGAGCGGAATTAAGTGAATTAGTGTGTTTAATTATTAGTGTTTTAAGTTTCAATTTGTGTAAAGTAAATTAAAGTGTTAATTTAGGTAATTTTATCGGCAATTTTTATTGTCCCGAACCTCAAGCTCGTAACAATTGGTGTCAGAAGTGGGATAAAATCATGCCGATTTTACCTAAGGAGGAAACGGAGGGTGTCCGTACCCGAAGTCAACGCCAGCAGGAGACGGACCAACGAAGATTTGGTGGTGCAACGCCGCAGACGTCGGAGGGCCAGCCACCGGCTGCAGGCCCGTCGGTAGCTCCTACATCTGCAGCACCTGACTTAGGTGCTCTGATGGTGATGCTGCAGGAACAGGCTCGCCGACAGGAGGAGCAGGCTCGCCGACAGGAGGAGCAGGCCCGTCAGTTGAAAGAGCAGCTGCAGAGCGGACAAGAGGAACAGGCCCGCTGGCAGGAGGAACAGGCCCGTCGTTTAGAAGAGCAACTACAACGCGATAAGGAAGAGCAGATGCTCCTCATGAAGGATCTTCACGCTATCTTCGGAAAAGAGATACGGGAGGTGAGGGATAAGGTTGCTCAACATGACAACCGCCTGTCGGAGGCCGAAACCCGAATCGACCAAGTAAACAATCGGGTTGACAACGTAATGGCTGACGTGAAGAAAACGCTGGACGACCTCAAACTTGGGGATGGAACAACAGCTCCCGTAGTAGCTACAACACCTTCGCTACGTGGATTCAAAGTGCCGCCGTTTGACGGTACCTCTTCCTGGCCAGCCTACAAGATCCAGTTCGAGGCTGTTATGAAGGCGAACGGCTGGAATAAAAGTCAGGCCATGACTGCTCTCACACTAGGCCTGCGCGACCAGGCCTTAACAGTTCTGGAAGCTCTCGGTCAGGAAGTGACTTATGAGCAACTCCTTGAGGCATTGGAGGCGAGATATGGTGACGCTCACCTGGAACACGTATTTCGTGCGCAGCTCAAAGATCGTGTGCAGCGCATCAACGAAAACCTGCAGCAGTGGGCTCTAGAAGTGGAGAAGCTGGTGCGAAAAGCATACCGGTCTGTACCTGTGCTCATTGAAGGGAACCTGGTGCAGACATTCATCGACGGCATCCGCGACCTGGAAGTCAGAGCTGCTGTGAGGCTCGGGCACCACGAGGCGCTTAAGGACGCCTTGGCCCATGCACCGGAAGTGGAAGCCGTGCGGCAGGATCATCGTTCCCATCGCGTCAGGGAGGTTGCAGCAGCTACAGTTCGCGACCGCAACAGAGGATACAGCCCTAGGTGCTATGGCTGTGGGGAAAAGGGCCATCTTCGATCCAGCTGCCCTAAGCGAACCCTAGAAAGGGACGGTGAACGATCTCAGGAGGGTAGTGCGGCCAACAGCACCGCCCAGCAGCAGCAGGGAAACGAGTAAAAGCCAGAACTGCGGGGCGGGTGCTGGCTGATGTTAAAAGAGCCCCCAGGATCTCGATCTCACAAACCCATGATGGGAACAGTCTAATCATCCCTTGATGATTAGACTGTTCCCATCATGCGAGGTCAACATAATGCCGTGTAAACTGACCATAGACACTGGAGCCTCTCGTACAGTTGTTAGTTCCCAACTTATAAGTCAGTTCCTTGGGGACTCCGCATACAACCTAGAACGCATTAATTTGGTAACAGCCACCGGTCAGCGTATACCCGTCCGTGGAGAGAAGGAGATGGAGTTGAAGCTAGGCAACGTGATCTACCTGCATAATGTCATCGTGACTGATATAATGGACGACTGCATCCTAGGCCTAGACTTTATGAGGAATAATTGTTGTGAGATCGACGTTAAGCAAGGTGTTTTGAAATGTGGACAGGAGGAACTTTTTATGGAAGGTGCGTTACCAGGGAACGTGTACAGCATTAGGAAGATTGTTCTTCCGCCTAGATCGGAAACGATTGTTCCGGTTAGTCTTCCTCGAAACGCTGGGCAAGCTTACCGTTGTGTACTTGTGGAAAGGGTAAACAATGACCTTCCATGGAAAGTAGCTCGAACCTTGGTCAGGACCACTGACATCTCAGGAGTACGTGTGCTGAACCCTTGCGACCGGGACCAGATTATAGAAAAAGGCACACTAATTGGTACTTGTGAGGAAGTGGATTGGTTACGTCGGTGCCAATATCTATCGACTGGGACCCCCAGCAGGGATGCAGAAACGAGAGTGAAGTTGTGGAAGACTGTCGCAGTGTTCTCTCCCCGAACGAATTGGTCAAGGCGAAGAAGTTGTTACTCAAGTACGCCGATGTATTCTCATCAAACGATGCTGACATAGGAAAGACTGGCTTAGTTCAACACAAAATAAACACAGGAGAAGAATTGCCTATCCGTCAGCGGCCAAGAAGATTGCCGGTAGCACGTGAAAAGGAAGTGGAAACCATGATTGAAGGAATGGTGAAGGATGGTGTTATTGAACCTTCCTCTAGTCCATGGTGTTCACCAGTGGTGCTGGTGAAGAAGAAGGATGGCAGCATGCGGTTTTGTGTTGACTACCGCCGTCTGAACGACGTTACGAAGAAGGACAGCTATCCCTTGCCAAGAATTGATGACACGCTGGACATGCTTACAGGAGTAAAGTGGTTTAGCACGCTGGATCTAAAAAGTGGCTACTGGCAAGTTGAAATTGACCCTAAGGACAAGGAGAAAACTGCGTTCTCGACGGGAAAGGGTCTGTGGCAATTTAAAGTAATACCGTTTGGGTTGTGCAATGCTCCAGCAACGTTTGAAAGGCTGATGGAGCTTGTACTTACTGGGCTAATTGGCGATGCCTGTCTGGTCTACTTGGATGACATCATCATCGTGGGCCGTACGTTTGAGGAACACCTTCAGAACCTGGAACGCGTGCTCATGAAGATTCAGAGTGCCAACCTCAAGTTGAGTCCGAAGAAATGTTCACTATTCAAACGACAAGTTAACTTTTTAGGGTATGTAGTGTCGGAAGAAGGTATCCGTACGGATCCGGAGAAAATCGCCGCTATCAAGGGTTGGCCGGTTCCAAAAGACAAGACGCAGGTTAGAGCATTTTTGTGGTTTGTGCTCCTATTATCGGCGATTTGTGAAGAACTTTGCAGATATAGCCAAACCTCTGCACAAGCTAACCGAGGAGAAGCGACATTTCTGCTGAGATGAAAGTTGCAATATCGCATTCCAGGAGCTCAAGGACCGTCTGTGCAAAACACCTATATTGGGATACCCTGATGCAAGCAAAGAATTTATAGTTGACACAGACGCAAGTGATATAGGACTTGGCGGTGTGTTGTCTCAACGGAATGGTGACCAAGAGGTCGTGATAGCGTACTTCAGCAAGTCGTTGTCAAAACCGGAAAGGAACTATTGTGTCACAAGACGCGAATGCTCGCTGTGGTAAAGTCGTTGCAGCATTTTAGCAAATATCTTCTGGGACGAAAATTTCACTTAAGAACTGACCATGCTGCACTAAAATGGCTATTGCAGTTTAAAAATCCAGAAGGACAAGTTGCGAGGTGGATTGAACTACTGCAGGAATACAACTTTGAGATCGAACATCGCAGCGGAAAATCTCACGGCAACGCAGATGCATTGTCAAGAAGACCTTGTCCTGAAGATTGCAACCATTGTACTAGGCAAGAGAGTAGGGAAGAGGTATCCGTGAGGATGCTCAGGACGGACCACCTCGGCAACGAATGGAAGGACAGCTTACAACATGCACAGCAGGAAGATCCGGACATCAAGCCGATTCTGGAATGGATTAAGGCCAGTGCTCCCAAGCCTAAGTGGAGCGACGTCTCAGCAATGAGTTCGACCACTAAAAGCTATTGGGCCCAGTGGGACAGTTTGCTGCTTCAGGATGGAGTTCTGTGCCGTAAATGGGAAAATGTTAGGGGAGACAGCTGTCATTTGCAAATGGTTGTCCCTAAAGCTAAAGTACCGGATGTTCTACAGCTGTACCATAATCATTGTTCCGGAGGCCATCTGGGAGTTAAACGAACTCTACTGAAGATCCGAGAACGGTTTTATTGGGTCCACTGTCGAAACGATGTCGAGGACTGGTGTCGTAAATGTACAAGTTGTGCGGCTGTAAAGGGACCTCAGACTCGTAGTAGAGGTGCATTGAAGTTGTACAATGTTGGTGCACCATGGGAGAGAATAGCCATTGACGTGGCGGGGCCGTTTCCGGAGAGTGAAAGCGGTAACAAGTATTTCATGGTTGTGATGGATTACTTCACTAAGTGGCCAGAAGTCTTCGCCATTCCAAATCAAGAAGCTTCAACAGTTGCAGATAAACTAGTTCATGAAGTCTTCTGTCGTTTTGGAGTACCTTTAGAGATTCACAGCGATCAAGGAAGGAATTTTGAGTCTCAAATATTCCAGGAAACTTGCCGAGTTATGGGTACTCGTAAAACAAGAACGAGTTCTTATCACCCGCAATCTGATGGAATGGTGGAACGATTTAATCAGACATTGGAGAGGTACCTAGCAAAAGTTGTAGACAATCGGCAACGAGATTGGGACAAGCACATACAACCGTTTTTGTTGTCATATCGAAGTTCTGTTCACGAAAGTACAGCAGTGACACCAGCTTTCGCAAACTTTGGAAGAGAATTACGGCTGCCTGCAGACCTGATCACCGGGATACCACCTGATGCCCCACGTAGTATAACCGATTATGCAAATGACTTGCGGAACAAAATGAATGACATTTATGAGCACGTCAGACATTCGGGCCAGCAAATGTCTGAGAAAATGAAAACGCGGTACGACCGCAAAATGAACAATAAAGGGTTCAACGAAGGTTCATTAGTGTGGTTGCACAATCCAGTCCGCAGCAAAGGGAAACCTCCTAAGCTTCAAGCTAAATGGGACGGCCCGTACCGGATTGTAACTAGGATCAACGATGTGACCTGCCGGATACAGAAAGGCGCAAGAGGGACTCCTAAGATCGTCCATGTGGATCGCTTGGCGCGTTATTAAGGGACCGATAATGCTCGGGACGAGCATGTCTTAGGAGGGGGCAGTGTTGCAACTAGCGCCATCTAATGTCAGGAACGAGAGCGAGGGGAGCTTTGCAGAAAATGACATCACAAATCTCTCAACCAACAACGCCATCCGAAGAACTAAGTTTCTAGAAAATCTATACTCGCACACTCGTTCCTTCGCGCGCATTTACTTGAATATTCGGGATGCTTCTTTGCTAATTTAAATAAATAGGCGCTGCAAGATGCGATCGGGGCAGAGTTGAACTCGGCGACACAAGCGAAGCTTCGGAGCGGAATTAAGTGAATTAGTGTGTTTAATTATTAGTGTTTTAAGTTTCAATTTGTGTAAAGTAAATTAAAGTGTTAATTTAGGTAATTTTATCGGCAATTTTTATTGTCCCGAACCTCAAGCTCGTAACATTATTATATAATAGTGAACTGCAGCATAATCAGGTGTAAAAACTTATCAAGGACGGTAATTCAACTAATAAAGGTATAACATTACATCGGTAAGTTAATTATTTACTAATTATCGTTGTTTTAACTAAATTACATCTAGATGAATACTTTACTATAATATTTAACTATGTAAACTTTCATTTATTACTTTTCGTATTTAGAATTACCATTGCTGATTTTGTTCTACCGTAATACGCAACGCACGCGACGTTGACAAACTCACCAACCAATGTAATGTGAAATATTAGATATCATTGAGGATTGCGTATGTTTATAATACGGCGACATCGGTTTTGGAAGTAATCGAGCGCTAATTCAATTCTATTGTCTTATTATTCCTATTTCTGTGGTCAGGGTTGTGTTAAATGGAAGTCCATAGTCTCTGCTTACCTCTCTGGGTGACAGGCGTGAGTATGTATGTATATGCTTTTGCCAGGGTTACAAATAAAACAAACGCAACGTTTTGATCCAAAAATGTGTTATGTTATATTATAATGTAATTTATTACAACGTTTTTCGACATCACACAGTTATTCACATATTTTTGTGATATTACGTATCTATTTATACAGTTTACATCTAATATTAATAAATTCGAAATTAATATCCTATTTAATTGAAACATTTGACGGTGGTGAATTTCATAGTTAATGCGACAAAAATTTATTTATAAGGGAATAATTGAACACAAAATATGTACACAATACAAAATATTATAGTATCTACACAGCACTAGTTAGTTGACTGTGACAGTACTCAGTACACCACAGTACATAGATATAAATAATAACCATTTTGTGATGTACTGGTGACGGGTGGCAACGTCAAAGGTGCGAGACTTGGTACCGTGATCCTCATCACCTACACCTACCAAGCCTAGCGATTATGGAAAATACTCCCTACAACCATCGAGATCCATGTACCACGCATAGTCGTAACTAGGATCGAATCAAGGGTATCTCCACTTGATTAGATGTTAGTGCTTTTAACTTTACAAGTAAAAAAATTCGAACACTGTTTTCGAATTTTTTTAGTGCACGACAAAGTTGGTTGTATGTCCCTTTGGATCCACCCCAGAAAATGTTGGCTATGCTCATGATCCAACAGCAGGTTTTAGTGGTGCTATGTCATTATTATTCGGACTGATGATGAAATAGCACCCATATTATCACGTGTTGGCCTCTCGCAGCAGAAATAATTTGCTATACCTATCAAATATTGCCGTTGGCAAACGGCATGCCAATTGCAGTACTGTAATAGATATCCTTTGACGCTGTATGCCATCATACCCTGCCACCTGTCACGATACAATAAAATTCTGGAATGGCCCGCAGTCGACACTTCTAACGCTAACGGACCGAGATAGTGTCATTAATCGTGGTATTTTTTTTTAAAAATTGGTAATTTTCTAGATTCTCTTTTTTAATTTTACACGATTTGAAAATTTTCTGAAAATTAACAAACACTAGGTGTGTTTAACACATAAATATACACACATAAATTCTATAAATGCTGCTAACGCTATATTATTGAGTACAAATAAGAATTTGATTTGTAGAATAAAATAATAATTTTGCTGAAAACAGATTAAAAATAATTTGATAAACAAGTAAGTATTTCATTGCTTCCTTTTTCAATTTTGAAATGTCATGTTTATCACAAACAATAACTGCAATTGGTAGTGTTTACTGTATAATTTATATATTTATTAGGACAAAGCCCCGTTTTTTAAATATCTAATTTATATAACATATTGTATTTTAAGTTTTAGGCGCGGTTTACATTTTGAGAAGTGACAAGTGTGAGTGGCAAGTGCAACTGACTAACGACAAGTGCTTAGTGCGCGTAAACAGGCAGTGACAAGTGATAAGTGTGAATAAAATTTGCACAAGCACTTGGCATTTTGTCAGTTGCACTTGCCACTCGCACCTGTAACTTCTCAAAATTTAAACCGGATCATACGCGCAATGATTTAAAAAAAAAATTGAGAACATTGAGCCCGTTTCACAAATACTTTTCAAAAGCGTTAGGTAAATAGAGCGAGGAGTAAATTTGATTATGGATACATAGCCTTTTAGAAAAGAGAGAAGTTTTTTTGCGCAGCTGGAATAAATATGCTATAACTTTTTGGATAAAAGCACATACACGACGATTGCACATTAAGCTTACAATATTAATTGGGTTAATAAAACGCTGCAAATTATGCTAAATTAATTAGACTATACATCATCATCAACCTTCGGTTATGCTTGCTTGATACTTGCTGATGTGCAATTCAGATATGTTTTAACAATCAAAAAATTAAATACAAGTTCCGAGCAAAATAAGATCGTAAAAAGGCGTATTTCATTTTGTTTATTTTAATATTAAATTTTGTGATCGTGTTGAGTTCATTAACCAAAACAAAGCAACCGTCCTGGTTTGTGTAAAATAAGACACTTCTACTACGATACTTAGTTGATTTGTATTTTGATGTGTCGTGTCTAAAGAGGCATTTTATATACATTTGTAACATATACAGTACGAATTATTTGTTTTAAAATTAACTACACTAGCTAAAAACTATTTTTTATTTTAAACAAATTTAAAATAACACCTATGTTAATGATTAAATTATTTCATTCAAAATTATGCACACATAAGTAAAGATATAGACTGAAATAAATGAGGCTCGGAAGAAGTTGCTCATTCTACTCGATAGGGAAAAAGAGTAATATCTTTGAATGAAATAGTTTAATTTACATTATATATAGTTTGAGCCTGGACTTTGTGCTCTGTTTGTTCTTTGTATGGATATGTTATTTCTTAATACTATGCGGTTTTAGACAAATAAGCGTTAAATAATCTTAGGAAATGCAATCAAATTGTTTGCCGACGATACTCATTTTGAAGGTAATCTTAATTGCCTTACATAAAATGTTGGAAAACATATTTGAAACATTATTTCCTCATTTAAGGTGCATTATTTACTTTTGTTGTTTTGAAAATTTATATCCGAGGCATGTTATATGAAAAGAAAAAGAAAACAATTCTGCCTATACTATAATAAGCGTAGGATTCATTTTAAACCTTATTGTAATATTTATGAAAACAAAAACCTTTAATATTTTCCTTAATTTTCACTTCACAAACATGTTATAATCCAACTGATAGTGATGGTCCTATTTTAATGTAAGACAGCTTAAGGCACTGTCCACCGCCGACAGGGAAGCTATTCGCTATCGAATATTTTATCGCTCAAGAAACGAACAGTAGATATAGATTCCATGTCAATAAAAGAGACACATATATTAATAGTTGATCGCTGGATGTTCACGCTGTAGGCAAGAACTCTATTCCCACTATAGTTCGTGCCGAATCGATTGAGAAAAACGGACGATGACTTCAGATATGAGCCGAGTGTCAAGGTCAAGGTGTAACTAACAAAATCTCAATTTAGATGTGATAACAATATTTAAATATTGATATTATTCACACTTCTAGGTCCGGCACATATGTTTTGTTTCTTAAATAAAATTGTCTGTGGTTCCTACAAACATCGTAAAATCTTACGGTACATCGCGAAAAATGTGTTATATTTTATATTTCAATTTATGGTAAGTAACGCAGCAATTCATTTAATAACAGTTTCATATTAAAAATATATTTGAAACAATATAATCACCTATTGAGCTTTTGCAAATTCATGCCTTTAAAATAAACAAAACGCACGTTACGTCAGTTCGTTCTAAAAGAAACGTGACGATGGCAGCCAGAGATGCGTCACTTTTTTTGGACCGGCCCGCATGCACCGAATAAAAATAAAGTTCTTATATAATATTGAAAATAAAGTTTTATCTTTGAATAAGTACGTACTTATTCGGTGTCGTTATCACTCGAATCTTTATATGTGTTATAAATTAATGCTTTTTGTTGTTAAATGAATAAAGTACTTTATAATAATAGATGATTTTTCTTCTACAGTGATCTTTTACATAACTTTTTATAATAGTTAATAAATATATATTATATCAATCATTATAAAAAATAACAAAAAAAATCATTATAAATAAAGAAAGTACTACATATAAAAAATGCCTATATATTGAAGGTTTGTAGCCCCTGGTTAAACGACCGAAAGGTCAATGTCCGTTTTTCTCAATCGATTTGGCACGAACTATAGTTTGTCGCGGCGACATGAGCTATCAAAGATAAACTTGCTCACCCATACTCGCTTGGCGGTCGGTACGCACGCCGATACACAAACCAGCGGTCATTCAGTGCGAATCTGAGTGCACGCATTTAGTATGTATTTAGAAACAACTCGTACATTCGCCTAATAGCCCAGCGACAAAACTATCGTGACTTCACACTCGCTTTTCGCTACTCGCCAACTCTTATCTAGTTCCTAGATATACTAGCTGCTCGTTCATTGCTGGCGGTGGGACAAGTGCCTAACACCGACACAGTATTTGAACGATTTAGAGGGCACTAGAGCTAGAGGGATGAGACAACTTGCTGAGTGATCAAGTGAAGCATGTGATGTGTGCGATGTGTAGTGCGCTAATGAGTCTGCGGCTAGTGCCACCAAGGTCACTGCAGACGCGACCAGTACTGTGCGTCATGCCCAGGTACGGCTAGAGGTACGGACACGCCTGCCCCTAAAAGACCGCCCAGCTCTGTGGAAATAATTTTTTATCATTGAATAAAGATCTAGAAGTAAACGCAAACATTCTTTTTCGGAGATTAAAAGTAAATAAAGGTATAAAAAAATGAGAAGACTAGAAGGGGTGTACGGGAAAAAGGGGTTGCGAAAGATGTGATGGCAAAAGAGAGCCCATCACTCAACTTCATCCCGTGGGAGCCATCAGAGGTAGCTATGGGATATTTTTTTGTGGTAGAGCAAGGCTGCAGCTATATTATGGCTATAGCACGAATGGGTCGGCTCGACTGGGGTAGGACCACGCTCTCAAAAAATACCAGCGTAAAATAGCAGCTTAATACTGCTATGTATGGTGCTTTCGTATGGTGAGTGTAAAGATGCGGAGACCCTATTTACTGGAATCGAGGCATTCTATCTTAGTCCTCAAGAGTGACAACACATCTAAATTTTGATTCTTTATCAAGGATAAATGTAGGTGTCTATGGGCCACTGCATCCACTTACCATCAGGTGGACTGTGAGCTCGTTTGTGATCCTTATTCTGTATATACGAGTATTCCGGACGTGGAATACTCAGACCGGTGACGGACAGCAGTGTCAAAGATACTGCGATCGTTGATCCGCTTGACAGGGTGAAGATTAATTTAAATGCAAGAAGATGATAAACGAAAATGCTTCTTCCTCCTGTTCTTACATATAGGAGAAGCCCAAGTACGGTTGTGGATTGTTACAGGCTCATGAAGATGAAATATGTAAAGTATGATGTGAAAAGTGGGACATAGGCTCATGGACGTTGCTTGCCATGTTAGAAGTATAGTTGTAGCACGAATGGGTCGGCTCGACCGGGGAGGGACCACGCTCTCACAGAATACCGGCGTGAAATAGTAGCTTAATGCTGCTGTGTTTTGTATGGTGAGTGTAGAGAACCGGAGACCCTTTTACTGGAAACGAGGCATTCCATCTTAGTCCTCACGGGTGACAACGCATCTGCATTTTGATTTGTAATCGAGGATAGATGTGGATGTCTATGGGCCACAGCAACCACTTACCATCAGGTGGACTGTGTGCTCGTTTGTCACCCTATCCTATAAAAAAAAATGTGATGGTAACGTAAGTGAATCAACATGGAATCCAACACCACTTTAATTTTAACGTCGTGTTAGATTCTCTTACGTCGAAATATTTAAATAGTTACATCCAGTTTCGTATTTATGGTTATGATTATACCATCTATCAGAGTTCATTAATTTATGTTCTCTAATAGTTCCTACTATCCTCTCCCAAAAAGAACTGGACGTAACTTTATAATATTTCTTTACGTACCATGAGGGCCGTGGTAGGTAAGAAGCTCCCGAGTTCGATCGCCGCCGACACCAAGGAAATTGTTACATAATTGCAATTTCAAGCGCTGATTTACTACGTGCTTGGCAGAGAAAGAAAATATCGTGACGAAATCTGACATAAGCCAATGCGCACTGGAGGAGCGTGGAGGACTAACTGCCATATTAATACCCTTTCGCAGTGCCCGTTTTGTTATTTGGCGACAAATAACGATAGTGTCTTTCTTTCTGTAAGGTCTTTCTTTGGATGTCTTTCGCGTTGCAGCTGCAATGGTAGCGTGGATTTGTCACGTTTTGTAAGCACCATTCATTGGACGCAGTGAGTGTAGTTAGTTTTGATCAGTACTTATCGTGGGCGAGGTGGGCTCGTGCTGGTAGTTGTGGTTGACGTAGGCGTGCGGCGCGCGGTAGCCGAGTGTGGCGAGGTGGATAGTTACCTGGCGTAGGCGAGCTGGGCTCGTGCTGGTAGTTGTGATTGACGTAGGCGTGCGGCGCGCGGTAGCCTGAGTGTGGCGAGTTGGATAGTTACCTGGCGTAGGCGAAGTGGGCTCGTGCTGGTAGTTGTGATTGACGTAGGCGTGCGGCGCGCGGTAGCCTGAGTGTGGCGAGGTGGATAGTTACCTGGCGCAGGCGAGGTGGGCTCGTGCTGGTAGTTGTGGTTGACGTAGGCGTGCGGCGCGCGGTAGCCGAGTGTGGCGAGGTGGATAGTTACCTGGCGTAGGCGAGGTGGGCTCGTGCTGGTAGTTGTGGTTGACGTAGGCGTGCGGCGCGCGGTAGCCTGAGTGTGGCGAGGTGGATAGTTACCTGGCGTAGGCGAGGTGGGCTCGTGCTGGTAGTTGTGGTTGACGTAGGCGTGCGGCGCGCGGTAGCCTGAGTGTGGTGAGGTGGATAGTTACCTGGCGTAGGCGAGGTGGGCTCGTGCTGGTAGTTGTGGTTGACGTCGGCGTGCGGCGCGCGGTAGCCTGAGTGTGGCGAGGTGGATAGTTACCTGGCGTGGGCGAGGTGGGCTCGTGCTGGTAGTTGTGGTTGACGTAGGCGTGCGGCGCGCGGTAGCCCAGCTCGTAGCGCGGGTAGCCGCCGAAGCCGCCCTTGCACAGCTCCGCCTCGCCGCCCTCGCATAGTGCCGCCTCCGATATCCCACCCCCATAGCCCATCGGAGTGAGGGGGCTGAAGCGAGGTCGAAAACAGTTTTAGTGAATGAAACTCCACATTAAAAAAGGCATGTGGTTAAAACTGAAAATTACACATTTACAAAAATCTAAATATTTGTAATTAAAATGTGGTAGTAACGGTTTAAGAATATCCGCTACCCCATATCGTCCCGTGGGTGTCGTAAGAGGTGACAAGGGGCATCAACCTAGAAAACGGGTAGCCTTGTCACAACTACAGATGAAAAAAAAACTATCCGGTATTCGGCCTATACGGCCTAAAATTATTATCCGACCGGATACCGGATAACAAACAGCTATCTGGCCGGATACCGGATTAAAAAACATAAAATATCAAATTTAGTTAAGTACTTCATTTAAGCCAGTTAACAAACATAATCAGTAATCACAAATTTTCATATTAAAATTTACAAAATTAGTACTCGTACTGCGCTAAGGCACAGAATTAATAATAGCTTCGTAGCTAAGGGCAAATTATGGTGAATAAATACTAATTGATCTGCATTGAAAGGTAACAAGCTGTTTCGTCTGTCTTCATAAACATGGCCAGCTTCAGAAAAAAGTCTTTCGCTGTATACACTGCTGCAGGGTGCTGAAAGATTTTGGCGAACTTTGATAAATTTGGGTATTGGAATATCCGGCCGAACAGCTATCCGTTTCATCTCTAGTCACAACAACTAGAAATTAAAAAAAAATGCGTTGGCTAATCCACCTGCCAACGTTTGCAAATTCCCCCTTTATGATGAGCAGTCTATGGGGAGGTACCTATATATTAGCTGTGGTCATTGATGAAATAGTATATGATGAGATCTACATTCAGCCGTGGCATTGATAGGCTGTCATAAATGAATAAATGAAATGTAAGCTAGAATAAGTAATAATAATGCACCAAAAAAGGCCACCACTTCGCACGTGGTATATAGAATATTGCTACGCAGATACCAGACCTATTCACATGAATAAATTTGGACAAAAAATTATATTTACTTGTAGAGCATATTTTATATTTATAAGTAATACTCGAATTACATTGCGTCTCAGCCAAAAAGCATAGCAACAAAGTCGCACCGTACCAATCATCTCGTAGACATCGTATCATCGTAAGTATAAAGGCGACAGAGGAAGATCGAAATAGGGAATGTGTGATAGCAATATCCTGAAAAATAACAACACAATAATAAAAATTAAAAAAAAAAATTTTATTACTTAGTAAATAACAAACCTGTAAGTATCAACATTGAGAGGCGGCTGATACGTCGGATGCGGAGGTTGCGTCGGATGCGACGGATGCGCGGGATGCGTTGGATGCGTGGGATGCGTCGGGTGCGTGGGATGTGTCGGATGCGTGGGATGCGTCGGATGCGTAGGCGCGTGCGTCTGCGCAGCGAACGCGCACTCGGGACTACGTCGTTGCGACCGGATCTTCTCCTCGCGCCGCCACTTCGCACGACGATTCGAGAACCACACCTTGAGGTCGGCGAATGTTAACAACACGCGCGATATTTACGCGCTTGTTTGGCGACGCATAGTATTTATGAAATAATATTTAATACTACGTTGCTATGGAGGGTCTGAAGTAAGTAATAATTGTATAATAGCGGTAAGCCTTATAATTTTATAGTTGTCTTTTTTAATGGACTAAGGATGAAAAACGAGCACACAGTCCACCTGATGTTAAGTGGATGCTGAGACCCATAAGCATATAGGTACGTCTAGTCTAGACAAATAAATAATCGAAATGCAGATGCGTTGTTACCATTGAGAACTAAGATGCTCGTTTCCAGTAAAAAGGGATCTCCGGTTCACTGTTGCTATTTTACACTGGTGTTCTGTGTGAACAAGCCGACCCATGATAGTTAAATCTATTTGATTTAACTATCATGGGTCAGCTCGCTAGATTATTAGATCTGGTTGAAAATTACATGGAGTCGCTCTGGAAATACCTATACTCTACTTTCAATAAATAATCAGTTCACTAATAATGTTCTCTAGATCAAAATACGGTTATGGCGGCCAGTCTCAACGCAGACTTTCCATATACGCTGGAAAGGACATACGTGCACATACGTGTACGCACATAAACGCAGCTTCACTTTCATACGAGTAGTCCGATCGGACGGTAACCCGTCATTACCGGGGAGAGAAGACGCAGGAATAACGTCTTCACGTGCTTCCCGAGACACGGGAGTAAACCAACGCCAACTTCGCCAGAGGGAGTCAGAAGACTCCCTACTGAGAATTTCTTTTGAGAAAAACCCAATAACTGATTCGATCTGAGATTAAAAGTTTATAAACCTCATGATCAGCAACTGCATTTTAAGGCTATTTGACCAACCAGGGAGTTTATTAATATCAGAAATTTAATTATTTCATGGAATGCGAGCAAAGCGTGATCGATTCCGGGGCCACAAATGTAATTGTCAATTGCAGCTTCTAGTGTTGATTTACCACGTACTTGATAGTAAAGGAAAACCAGAACAAATCCTGCATGTCTAAGAAATTAAGATTTTTTTTTTAAACGATGAAGTTGACAAACTAGCACACAGTCCACCTAATAGTAAGTGGATGCTGTGGCCCATGGATATCTACATCCATCGAATGCTGATGCGTTGTAACCCCTGAGGACTAAGATGGAATACCTCGTTTCCAGTAAAAAGGGTCTCCGGTTGTCTATACTCACCATACGAAACACAGCAGCATTAAGTTACTATTTTACGCTGGTATTCTGTGAGGGTATGGTCCTTCTCGGTCGAGCCGACAGACGATAAAAATATTTCAAATTTAAAAATGTATTTAAATGGGTGGATGTTTTATTATCCATCAGTGAGACCTATGGAGGCTGTCACTTTTTACGTATTACAGACTCAGTACTTCTGATATGATTGTTGTTAATCCTATCCTATACTATTAAACGAGCAATTCTTGTATATATATATATATATATATATATATATATATATATATATATATATATATATATATATATATAATATATATATATATATATATATATAATCGGGATCTCGGAAACGGCTCCAACGATTTTCGTAAAATTTAGTGTCCAGGGAGTTTCAGGGATAATAAATCGATCTAGCTAGGATTTATTTTTAGAAAATGTCTTTTTGTCCGTGTTTTTAGGCAATGAAAAACTGCTACAATATCGTTAGAATAAGAAGGTAAATTTTGACGGATTGTTAGTGATTATAAATAGCTTAATTGGTATAATGGTCGGTCACAGAATCTTAAAACTCCGGTTCGAGCCCAGACCGACCGACCGACTTTTTTTAATTTTTTTTTTCATGTTCCTATCTTTTTTGAGAAAATCTATTTTTTCGAGCCCTTTTTTTTAGTATTATTTAAAAACACGAAAATTTAAATTAAACTAATTGCACTCACGATTTTTATTCAAATAACCAGTTCAGTTTTTTCTATTATGTCGCTGAGATCAAAAAATATTATTCGTATTTCATCAGTATGCAATTTGTATCTAAATATAATTTCCAAAACACACGAATTAAAAAAAACCGAGCGAAAAATACCGAGCAAAGCTCGGTCAACCGGGTACTTAATGTAAAGCGAAAGTAGCTAAATTTTAGAGTGCGGCAAACTCAAAATGTCGTGGGTTCGAATCTGCCATTCGACTACTGTCGTGAACCACTCCTAACATGAACATAATACAAATATAAAAAAATTACATCAGGTTGAAGTTTTTGAAATGTTAAATAAGCGCGGATCTAAGGAGAGAGTCATGGGAGTCATATCTCGATCCCAAAACATGAGGCAGGTGATGAGAAGTCTGCCAACATGCACTGAAGCAACGCATCGGACTTTGCTCAATAATCCTCTCAGAGATGAGAGGCGGCCTGTGTTCAGGCGTGAGTAGTATAAAGGCTGTAGCTTTACTTTACTATTTAATTAGGTTACTTAAAAAACAAACTTACAGACCACCTGATGGTGGGTGGCTATTGCAGTTCAAGGACACCTGCTACCTACCTCGAACAAATAAGAATGTAGATGCGTTGTCACCTTTAAGAACTAAGTTGGAATGCCTTAAAGCCTGTAATTATATTGGCTCTCCCTTTAGACCGGTACACAGTGTTCCAACCGGAACATAATATTGTTCCGACCGGAACATAGTAGTGTTTCGACCGGAACACAACAGAATAGGCAGATAAGGAGTCCTATTACCTAGTAAACCTTAAAATAATAAAAATAATTAGACGAAAATGTGGCTAGACTCACCTGTATCCGAGCTTCAGGTAGACCTATTTTAGCTGCGAGTCGTTCCCGAGCGAAGACATCTGGATAGTGGGTTCGCTCGAACTCTGACAAAGTTTATTAACAAAATTATTGAAATTGTATTTCAGATTTGTTATTGAGAGAATTATTTTTATCAAGAGTAAACTTTTTTTACAAATACGGGTGAAAAATAAAGGCACAGTCCACACGGTTATTGGATGTTAGTACTAGCTAACTATGCTAGGACAGAATAAATAATAATATCTTTTTTTAAAGGGTAGAACCACGTTGCTTAATGCTACTGTGTTTCATATGGTGAGGGTAGAGAATCGGAAATCCTTTTAACTGAAAACGAAGGCATTCCATCTTGCTCCTGAGGGATGACAGCGTCTTTGCATTTTTAATCTTAATCGAAAATAGATGTAGAAGTCTATGGGCCATAGCAACCACTTATCATTAGGTGGACTGTGGACTGTGTGCTCGTGGGTCACCCTTATGATACTTCAAACAAGTGGTAAAATTAAAAAGAAATTGTACAAACGACTTCAATATAAATGAAATGAGAACATCATAAGTGTAGTCAAAGTCAATTAAATACGACTTATTAAAAATAACTTTAAACTACTGGTTAGAGCTTGTTAAAATTTATATGGGACTACACGAGAAGCACCAGCTTTCAAATAAAAAGAATCATCGAAATCGGTTCACCTAGAAAAAAGTTCTGAGGTAACACACATTAAAAAATACAGTCGAATTGAGAACCTCTCCTTTATTTGAAGTCGGTTGAAAACTAACCTTAGATACATTTATGTCTACCTGCCTCGTTTCCAATTGAAGCATCTCCGGTTCTGGTCACTGACAATACAATATACATACATAATTTTTTTAATATCATACTGACTTTTTACCATTCTTATACATAGTATGAACGAACACCAGGCCCGGGTGGTAACAAATATCGGTATGTCAAACACTTGCTCCGTGTGGAAATCGAATCTGCTAGCGTCACACAAATAGTTTTAGCGTGTTCTAAAATTAAACTTTACATAGTAAAGCGTAAAGCTTAATTAAAGCCAACATAAAAAGATACTCGTAGACGGAGCGCTGCGTAAATTTCAATAACACCGAAACCATTTCTGTTCCTAAATCTGTGACAAATAAACTTACAGTCCACCTGACACCTGATGGACAGTGACTCCTGCAGCCATAATAAGAAAGGCAACAGATGCGTTGTCACTTCTTAACTCAAGCACACATATTTCTTCTTTCTTGTTTAACAACTCGTAAAATTCTAGTGCTGGACATATGGTTAGAAGTGATTTCAAATGCGTTAGTGTGTGCTCTTACAATAAGTTGAGCATGGTTTTGGCTTGTTTTCGGCGTCTCTATAAATACTTATACGCCGCGCTCCCTCTATCTTCCTTTGTAATACTGAAGTTAATGATAATTAAGTAACATTCCACACCTCTTTCCAGGCTGTCGATCTGCTCATTAGTGAAGCTAGTGCGGTTCCGTTGTAGCTTTCGTTTAAGCCGCAGTCGCGCGGCGTCATCATCCGCGCCACTGGAGCCTGCATTTGAGTTGTCTCCCGAGCCCGTTTCATCGGAATGCAAGCCCTCTAGGCCTTCTAAAGCTTCTTCACCTGAAAAGGAATCAAAAAGTTCACAGTATAGTCACCAGATACTAATTAACTTGAAGAAATAGAATTGACTCCTTGGAATTTATTTGAAATTTGTCCTACAACCAAAATACAAAAAATAAATCAACTGTAGCATACGAGTACATAAGTAAACTCGCCTACGTCAAAATTCTCCGATTTGGCGGGTAGACGGAGTTTATTTTTTTTAAAAATTCCTACTGTTACATAAACCACAGTAATAAACCTAATTCTAAAGCTATTTATAAAATAAGATGGCTTAAGAATTCTAATTCTAATTTCTTCATTGCCGGCCGTATGAGGAAGCTCAAAGTCGCTCAGGGAGCTATGGAGAGGGCTATGCTTTGAGTTTCTCGGCTTGATAAACTTAGGAATGAGAATATCCGCAGTAGAACCAGAGTGACTGACATAGCCAATGGGCCGGCTATATAGCTCGAAGAACCGATAACCAACGGGGAAAAAAAGGTTCTCAAGTGGCTGCCTCGTATCGGCAGGAGAAGTATAGGGCGTCCCCCCACTAGAATTAGTGACGACCTGGTAAGACATGCAGGAAGTTGATGGATGCAGGTGGCTCAGGACCGTGCTTTGTGGCATTCTTTGGGGGAGCCCTATGTTCAGCACTGGACTTGCCTAAAAAGGATTTTGTTAAACCAATCAATAAAGTTATTAATTTTTCGTTTATCTCCATTTATCTTCATTGTTTCAGGGAGATGCCCTAAAATAAACTTTAACATTTAACAACCCGTTATAAAATTTAAAAAATATTAAAAATGTATTGTAGAAGTACAACATCGGTCATCGGACATCGGTCTGAGATGTTGTAAACACTTCTAATTTAGTAAAGTTCGAACAATAAAACTATTTTTTTCTGAATTCAAAGGATAGTTGAAGCCTGATCGTCCTAAAATTTTGCCATTCTATATTTCTTCTCATTCTTCATCAGTTCGTAAGAGAACACTGTTGGGCATAGGTCTCTCTCTTTGTAAGGATTACAAAGAACAATTGTAAACTTTAAATTGATTGTAAGTTATCAAAGAGGGTTTAAGAATTTAAAAGACTATCGCATGAAATCAAATTAGGTAAATTTGTTTGCTGCGCAGTTTCAGTAGACTCCTCGTTATCGGAGTACGCTCCACCTCATCCGCTCGCACTTTGCTATCAGATGCTTGTTAACTTGAGAGTTTGCAGTCATAATTCATCGAATATTTCACAACTAACTTTGGAAATAGGTGCTTTTGATTTAGTACTTCACGTTATAAACTTCGAAGTCAGCAAAAGTTACATAAATGTTGTCTCACTTTCGTTCACGTTGTTCTCGCAGTTGTACCTATTTGCTTGAATCAACATTTCATTTTATAAACGTAAAGATACTTTTGCAATATTATTGTATTAATTTTTTTTGCTTTAAGTATTAAACCTAAGATTCTTCCTGCATCGAGGATGGCCCGTGTTCAACTGTGGACCTTACGGACGGATAAAGAATAAAGAAAAATATTGAAATCATTGAAAAGGAGTAGTAGAAATCATCATCATCATTGTTGACCGTCACAAATCCAATGACGAAGAACATAGATTCCTACCTAAGAGCGCCACAATGCAGGGTAAGGTCTGTGTATGTGGGTCTCTGCTTGTCAGGTTTATGATAAAATTTAAGCTTAGGTTAGGTTAGGTTGGTTTTATTACAAAACTAAATCACTAGGTTTTTGATCAAAAACCTGATTTTATCATACACCTGCGATATATACAATATACAACATGGTCTCATCTCTTTCGTTCCCTAAGTATCTTGACAGGCGAGTGTATGATATACAAAACGGATTTAGCGCGGTTTTCAATAGACTGCGGTATACCCATGTCGTCTATGCAAGGCGCAAAATGCGCATAAGGATGACGAGAAGTAGCGCTATCGTCTGGTATTACGATTGTCAATCAGCCTGCCAAGCATGACGTCACGTCCTCGCATGACATCACATCCTCCATACAACGGGAAAGGTCAATATGCCTACAGTGTCCAGCAGAATTGTTCGTGCTAATGACGAAAATAATATAACAAGTCATGACAACCAGTCTCAGTGAAGACTAGCCTTGTAGGTACGTAAGTTAGGATTATAATGCAGGAGTGTGGGCGCAAGCACTGACGCAATCTCTATTGTTACCACGAGGATTATTTGTGAATCTTTTAATTTACTGAAGAGTAGAACAGTATAATTAACAATATCTGAGTAAGAAAATTAAAATATACTTCGAGGATACGTGTAGTCTATCAAACAATATCAGTTCCAGTGGATTTTATTTTGATTCATAAAAAAGGAAAAGCTGGTCATATCTCTCGTTTCTAAAAGGGTTTTTGTTGCAGAAAAGGATCTGTTTCCTTTTGTCTGTTGACTATCTGTCTGTCTTTAAAAAAAATTTACAACCATGCAGGTAGATTTCCTTCACAACAGAGCACGTAGTAGACTAGCGTTCACAATTGCAACCATCAGCTTTATTGGTGCGGGAATCGAACACGATTAAACAATATACTGTAAAAATTTTGTTGTTTTTTTTATACCATCCATATGTGAGAAAAAACTTGTGCAGTTGGAGGTTGGCTTTTCGGCCTACGAATAAATTAAAACGAAATTCTTGGCTAATTTCTATATTATTTGTTAAATTTTAATCGATATGCATTTCTATGGATACGTAAAATAATAACTTTCCAAAAAGTATGTGTATAAAGTTGTAGATACTGATTAAAAATTAATATTTCTATGTTGAATCAAAGAAACAAGGTATATCTATAGAATGGAGACCGCGGCGAAACTTCTCCTCGAAAGTTGCCCACGAAGTAAGCGCAAGTAATAATTAATTCCCAAAACAAACACTTGATAGCGGTAGGATTTATTCGAAATGTCGCGATTTTCATCTTCCATGTTGCTGCTGAGCTTAGAAGTTTTAAAGAAAATTTATAAATGAATTAAAATTAATAATATTATTCGTATAACTTAATTTTTAAATTGAATTTTGCGTATTTAATAAAACGACTTTCCAGATTTTCCAAATTTACTTGTTTAATAAATATCCAATTAATTTTTATTTCGTTAAATTAATATTTTGGAAACCATTTATTTTTACAGTAGCCCTTTAATGAAAGAATTCAACGAGTTCAGTGCTACGAACAATTTTGCATTTTTGCTATGCTCCACGAGATGGCGCTATATGTTGGAGCTTATTTATTTATATTTAGAACACACCTAGTATTTGGGTCTATAACTCCACATCACCCCACGAGTATTTTATAATATTTAAATGATATTCCATTTCGAATTGGCAACGAGATATTCTAAAGGTTCTTTTTAATTACCCTGGACAAAAATGGAATGGACAGGCAGACTTTAGTATTCAAACCGAAATTCAATAATGGATTCACTGATGTTTAGCGGGAGAAATAGTTAAGATTGTGTTTCTTACCCAGACGGATTTTAAGGCATAGAAGCAATCCCACTCATTTCTCATTCATAAGGATACGAAACAGAAAAGATCAGGGATTTTGACAGATTGTGGAAAACCATGCCGAATATGTCAGTCCAGACAATAATAGACTTTTAAGTTATGATTATGTATACTGTAAATCTGAAATAAAATGTGAAACTGAAAATGTAGGCAATTGATGATCTGAATTTGCCAAATCTATAATGCTTATAAATGTAGTATGTTTTGAGCTAATTATTTATTTTTAATTTGTTGTTTATCAGTGAAATAAAGTTTTTTTTAAATTAGTACTGTAAGTACATAACTTCTTTGTATGATAAATGATGTAGTTGCACTGTAAAAATTGATGCAGTGATTTAATTTACCTTTATTGAAAGAATTTAACGATACCCTCCCTGAACATTAAACGAAGGTTATGTATGACGTCAACTACGTTTACGCAGCAAGTAAGTTTCGACTACAATTATATTTAGCATAAAAAATATTTTTAGCTGGAACCTTTACCGGTTTGAGGACGCAAGCGCGAGGTTATGAATGGAGGAGATTTTAAGAGCTAGGTTATTCTGCGGCGTGTCCGCTTTAGTAATCCGCTAAGGAGAATTCGCGGGCCGTGCTGTCTCGCGCCACCCACTATCAGGGGACATGTAGCGCGACCAGACTGACGCGATATTTGAGTTTTTTAAAATCAGTTTCAAGTCTTCACGAAATTATGAGCATAATTTGATAATAATTCTCTTTATTGATCATATTATATTATATATTATACTGACCAGGGAAAGGCATGAGTAGAGTGCAATTAACATTTATTTCAGTAAGCCTTGATTTAGTTTCGGAAATAATTTTCATAAGTGTGGCGTTTCATCAATGCATTTCATTCAGAACTTTCAAATTAGTAGGTAGGTACGTTGATTACTGAGTCACATGAACGCTGTTGTACTTAATACATTCTTATGTAGGTATTTAATGGTTTACAGAATATGTTGTTAAGATATGGATGATACAACTTATGTTTATAGGATTACGTAAAGCAGTAGTTCCTAATGATTATTTAGAACTTTTATGCATGAAATTGAAGTGACTCTCTACATTATACGACGAACAAATAGAATTTGCAATAAACAATATCAACGTTTGGATATTGAATAATAATAATCAAAGCTTATGTTTTGTAGAAATGTTTACTTACGCGGTAGTTTCCATGATACCTAGCGTAAACTAAACTGAATAAATTAAGTTCAAGTGTCAAGAGTGCACGGTTTTCGCGACGCTACGCTTGGGGGGTGACAGGGAGTTAGCGGAGATGGAGGGCGAGAGAGGGAGGACCGTAACGCGCGCGTTCATGCAGAAACTGACGATAACGCGGGCCCGGCCTACCACGTAACCCTGCCGAGTGCGATAGCGTTATCGCGCGTTTAAAAATGTATGGCCAATAATGGTGTCGCGATTTGACAAGGTGCAATTTACTCACCGTTCGAGTGTTTTACCTTAGTTAGATAAGAACGGTTAATTTGAATTTTAGTGACTGAATTATTTTTCTTGGACATAATTTATGTCGAGTCGGTTAATATGAACTTTTTGTTAGTTGTATAATTAAGTAATTTTTAAAATTAATTGATATAAGCGTCTATCTCAAAGACACATATTCACACACAAACAAACATTCTTCAAGTTGTGAGGCTGTTGTTCTATGATAAGTGGTAAAATTAAAAAAAATTGTACAACCGACTTCAATATAAATGAAAGGAGAACATCATCAATGTAGATACTCGAAGTCCATTATATACGAACTATTAAAAATAACTCAAAAATTTCAGTCTTATCTTGATCTTTATATAGGACCAATAGAGAAACGCCAGTTTACGAATAAAAAAATCAATATTATCTAAATCGGAATACCTACAAAAAGTTCTGAGCAATAAAAATACAGTAGAATTGAGAACCTCATCCTTTTTTGAAGTCGGTTGAAAAATGGTATCAGTAAGTTAAAATGATATATGTAAGTGATTTCAATTTGAAATACTGATTGACTATGTGCTCGGAGTTAAATGTCTCATCATCATCATTACAGCCTTTCACAAGTCCACTGCTGAACATAGGCCACCCCCAAGTAATGCCACAAAGCACGGTCCTGAGCCACCTGCATCCATCGACTTCCTGCATGTCTTACCAGGTCGTCACTCCATCTAGTGGGGGGTCGCCCTACACTACGCCTACCGGTACGAGGCTGCCACTCGAGAACCTTTCTTCCCCATCGGTTATCGGTTCTTCGAGCTATATGGCCGGCCCATTGCCACTTCAGCTTACTAATCCGTTGGGCTATGTCGGTCACTCTGGTTTTACTGCGGATATCCTCATTTCTGAGTCTATCACGCAGAGAAACTCCGAGCATAGCCCTCTCCATAGCTCGCTGAGCGACCTTAAGCGTCCTCATACGGCCAGCAGTGAAGGACCACGTCTCAGATCCATAAGTCATCACTGGCAACACGCACTGGTTGTACAATCTAGTTTTTAGAGATTGAGGTATACCTGAAGAAAAGATATGTCGTAATTTCCCGAACGCTGCCCAGCCGAGTTGAATCCGTCGATTGACCTCTCGGTCGAAGTTGGACTTACCTAGTCGGACTATTTGTCCCAGGTAAACGTACTCGTCAACAACTTCGAGCATAGTGCTCCCAACAACTACCGGCATAGGTGTGACATGGACATTGAACATGATCTTTGTTTTGTCCATGTTCATCTTAAGACCTATCCGTTGGGAGGCACTATTGAGGTCATTGAGCATAGTGCTTAAGTCCTCCAGCGATTCTGCCATAAGGACTATATCGTCGGCAAATCGAAGGTGAGTGATGTACTCGCCATTGATGTCAATACCGTATCCTTTCCAGTCCAGTAGCTTGAAAACGTCTTCCAATGCAGCGGTGAAGAGTTTCGGGGATATAACGTCACCCTGTCTTACACCTCTCTGCAGTTGGATAGGTTTCGAGCTCTGGTTCTGTACTCGGATAGCCATCGTAGCCCTACTGTACAAACACTTCAGCACTTCGATATACCGACAGTCAACTTGGCACCGCTGAAGGGACTGTAGCACCGCCCAAATTTCGACGGAATCAAAGGCTTTCTCATAGTCCACATACGCAGTTAAATGTCTGACCAATTACAATTAAAATTTTTTTTAATAAATATTAAGAGCCGACTTCAAAGAACAAAAAATAATAAAATTAATTATGTTGCTTAATAGCTTCTAAAGTCAGTGCTAAGATATAGTGTATTGAATGATTAAGCGCCTTTTTTCGAAGTAATAATGTGAAAAATAATTTATTATTTTTAGTTATTTAAAGTCAGGTTTTAATTTTTCTTACCAAATTGGAAATTTTTTAACCTTTTGAGTTGATTAAGGAACATTGAAATATCAAGGTAACAACTAAAATGGCGTCTAAACAGTTACATTATAAACTTATTTTTATTTATTTATTTATTTTGTAGCATAGGGTGACAAACGAAATACAGTCCACCTGATAGTAAGTGGTTGCTGTGGCCAATAGACATCTACATCTATCCTCGATTTAGAATCAAAATGCAGATGCGTTATCATCCATGAGGACTAAGATGGAATGTCTCGTTTCCAGTAAAAAGGTCGCTGGTTCTCTACACTCACCATACGAAACAGAGCAGCATTAAGCTACTATTTTACGCTGGTATTCTGTGAGAGCGTGGTCCTTCCCCGGTCGAGCCGACTCATTCGTGCTCCAACTATACTACTAATATAACTGCAGCATGGCTCTACCACGTAAAAATAATCCCCTATTTTCAATTTTATGAGACCATCCAAAAAAAAATTTTCAAAATCGGTACACAATTGACAAAAATATCGCGAATCGAGAACCTCGAACCTCCTCCTTTTTTAAAGTCGGCTGAAAATAATTAATGCTGACCAAGTCGAGTAGCACAGAGGGGTCTTCTTATTTCCTAACCTTAGTAGTATTTTTTAATTTTCAACCAAAATAGATGAGGCCTGTGCCCAGCCGGAAGACGTATGACACTATTTGTGATTTATTTGTAAGACAAGAAAAAAACCGTTTTATAGGAACATAGTTAGGTAGTACATAAAAAAGATTGTTATATCAGCTTTATGCGACTTTAAACTAAAAGTCTTAAACCAAAACGAAACCACAATCTAACTGTTCTTCTGAATGTTCTTCTTAGGCTGTTACGAAACCATAATGGGTAAAAAATGATTTATTAATAGTAATATAGTAATATATACACCTGATAAAGTTTTCATTATAACTTATTTCGTGAATTTATTTTTAACAAATATAATCGAATTTACAACTAGCCACCATAAGGTTAGTCGATATTGAAAGTACAATCACGTGAAAGTACATATACATTTTTAATACAGTGAGTTTGTTGGTGTGATGGTATAATATAGCTCGCGTAGAAGGTTTTCCGCTGATCAACCCTCTCACTTCCATCGACCGCGTCCCACACTGCAACGCTTCCGTGTGCGCGTGACGACATGATGCTATCGGCAAACCTTGGATGGGCATTTAATATCCTCCAGCACATAATCTATATGTATTGAAAAATTCGCAAATAAAAAATAATATTATATATACTTATATTAAACTATGCAATAAAAATACCACCTGCATTGTTTTATTTTATTCTTAAAATTGTATTTAAGTATCTACGTAACAAATTAAATAGTAAAACCTTAGTCTATAGAGATGATGTATCTACAGCCTTCTTCGTTTAATGATTTCAGGTGTACTTACGTGGACCGCAAAAGCCATTTGTCATCTGGTTATCAAAAAAAAAAATAAATACGCTTGGTATTGTGACACGATATTCATGTGAATCCCAATCCCCGGGCTGAATTTGGAGATTTTAAAAATTTTGTTAAGTTTTGAGTTTTTGATGTCCGTACTTACTCTGTAGGTCAAGAATGTATTTGCGCAGTTTATAGTTTTCCTAAGTATTCGAAAGTTGATTCGTGCTTAAAATCGAGTAGACTTTACGTATAACAAGTGTACACTGTATTTTGAACACCCGTTTTACCAAATTTTAATACGTATATTTTACATGTACCTATTAGGCTTTAACGATTTTTATCTTTGTCTTTTTTCTATAAAAAAATTAAGTTAGCTACAATTTATGACCATTTGATCGCATTCAAGGAGACCCAATGTACTTGTAAGTTTATTCACTCCATTCGTTTGTACTTCAGCGTAAGTAAACCAGAATTCCCCTGGCAATTTGTTACGTCAACAGCTAGATGTCATTCGTTGTATCAGAAGCCTATCTGTCAGTGCTGGCGCGCGAAAACATTAATGTTTCATGAAGGCCCGCTACGTTATTATGTGTATAGATCCGTATCACATAATAGACGTGTCTCTATTTAACGTCACTCACCACAGGATGGGGCGTGATAGTAGCATTTCGGGAATCGGGTTGGACACAGATAATAAATATTTATGGATATCTGATAGAATGAACCACAGATTTAATTTCGTTTTAATCAAAATCAATTGCTTTACTTGATTTGTTTTTTAATTTAATAAAATAGTAGGATAACTTATACAAATTGAAAATTCTATTTTTTGTGTTATCTCACGTGACATTTTAGAGGCAACAATCTTCATCTGCTATTTTTTAAGTGAAAACTTCTTTAGAATTGTTGCGATTTGAAGCTTGAAATTAAAAAGAGACAAACATATATATCTAAAGGATTTAGCCTGCGAAAGAAAGAGATAGAATACAATATACAGTGTTTGTTATAAATTTATTTATATTATCATTACGTAATACAATACTCCTACTTCTGATGAAACTTCGAGAAAATGATCATTATCTTGAAGTTTAGTTTTTTGAAAGTATCTGCAGTGTGTGAACTTCACACGTTTTTATTCAATTGTTTCGTCTAAAAATTAAGTCAAATATTGTATCGTGACGGGAGATAATATTAAGGCTACGTGTAAAAGTCTTCATCCTTTTTTTCTTCATCATCAACCTGCAAAAGCCCCCTGTTCAACATGGGCCTCTTCAACTGAAGATCGGATTTACTTTGCCTTAATCATCACGATTGACCTTCGATTAATGTTTTTGATCGTAGCGATTAGCATTGCGATGGTCGGAGTAGCAGACGTCTCGTACATTTGAAATTATTGCTCGCCACTGGTTTTAATATTTTACTTTTGGTATTAACGATATTGTTAAACTGGCATCTAGCTCAATAGCAAAGGTGTAAAATTATTATAAAATAAATGATTTTTTAATATTTAATTGCTTTCTGTCATTAACTGCATGTTAACAAATATTGTGTAGTTAATCAATACATTTAGGTACTAATTAAGTAGTGAATAGTTGTGAATCTGCTTTTAAAATAACGCAATTTTTCAAAAGTTTAATAAAAAAGTTCATAATAACGCATTTTCAAGTTGTGATAATGAATTTTTGGTACCTAAATACAAGCAGATAAACGATTTAAAAGGAGTTCTTTTATATAAGAAGTACTTATACCTATATCAATGATCATACATATATTATCCCTCATAATTAAAGTGTCTATTTTTCGGCAGTGAAGAAAAGATGGCGGTCGAGCCATAAACAAAACGTGCGGTGTTGCCTTATCGCAAAAATGTCATCGCTATGACGTGTATTTCATTCGCCGCGATTCCCCAGTGCTTTCCCTCTGGCATAGGGAGTGAATGTTTTGTTTGTTTGATATATTTTACCTACTAATGTGGTCAGATTTATCCCTGAAATAAATGCGTACTAATAATAAAATTGCTTTGCGATACAAGTTTCATCATCGCATCCAGTTGTGCAAAATAATAATAATTTTTTTTAATTAAAATAAATAATACGAGAGATACTGAGTAAAGAATTGTATCGTTTAAACGTAAAACTTGAAAAAATTATCATAAAAGGGCAATAAATGAATTTTGCAACATTCGGATTCAAGTCACGTATCAGCCATTTTGTCAGAATATGGCGGGAAAAGGGCCAAAGAGACGGTTGAATGGGTACAGGTGTCACATACTAAATTGACTTTTACAAGGGAAAAGTTGGTTAAAAATTAATTTAAATAAAATGATTAAATATACTTATGTATTAACATAAAAATGTTTCTTGTAATGAAACTCATAATTTACCGAAAGCACGGTTTTATATGATACAAAAAACTTGCTTGAGAATTCATTTGTATTCGTGGCTAAGAACATAAACTCACGAAGGTTATATTAGTATATAGGTATTATTCTCAATGTCAATTATGAAATTGAACAGATTAGAATAGGATATGTTTATTCAATACAGATAATTAAAAAAAAACTGTTGTTAACTTACTTAGCACCGTTACTTCCTTAGTACTGTTATTAATTCCGTGTCGTTACTACATTTTACATAAAATTAATAGAGTGACAGGGTGTTACATGGAAGTGTACCATACAGCGACAGCTTGTGTACAAGTACATATATTATGTGTGAGTTTCGCGCACATAACCGTCGGGGAATATCCGCATATGTCATAGTGTAATTATATGTGTGTTGTTTATACACGCGGGCGGTGCAGTGGGGCGGCACTAACTCGTCGGAGGGGACCGCCTACGCCACTCCCGGCCTTTTTTACTCCTCTTGTTTGCCGTGTACGACGAATTATGTCGATAGCAGAACTAATGGGTGGCTTGTTGAACGAAAAATATGTTTATTTACGAATGTAGGTTTAGACTGGTGCGTCAGTTAGCTATTTTAGGTACCTAATACAAAGGATTTCCGAAGGTTTAACTGTTTTAAATAGATATTGTTAACTTAAATAATCGAACAAATTTTTTCTCATAGTTTTGGGCTTAATTGTTTGATTATATGTCAAAATTTGGAAATATTACCTACACTCATACGATTTTTAGTATTCTTTAAAATGGTTTGGTAGGCGCCGAACGACGTCCTAGCACACTTCATTGTCCACAGTATTACCGATCAGTTTAGGCTGCGTTTCTGTTTAGCAGGCTCGATATACAGCAAATTCGGATCAATTAGTAGGGTAATGTTTATTTGATATTAATATTTACATCAAATTGGTAATATGTATGATTTAATAGAGGATAGGAATCCTTTCCTGCCTAAGAATCCATCTGGGTAGGTACCACTAGGAATGGCGATTCTTTCCGAAAAAGATCGATTTTTAAATCGATATGAATCGAAATAGACGAATTGCTTCGATTTCTGAAAAATCGATCTTTTTCGATTTGCTTTCAGAGTTTATATTTACAATATCAAAAGATATAGGTAACAGAGTACAGATTACAAACGTAACTTAATTTTTATTTCTTTAAGTTTTAAGAAGTGGCGAAAGAAACTGAACACAGCATTTTTGCGAGTTTTCGATTAGAAAACTGTCATTCTTTACGAGTTTGGGTATATTCAACTAATTGTAAGTAATTTTATAGTTCTTATAAATACAGAAAGAGATTCGATCTTGATTTTTTAGGGTGAAATATCGATTCAACGGATCGATACTATAAGTATATCGATTTAAGAAATCGATCTTTTTGGCACAAGATACCGATTCTTCGATTAATCGATCTCAGATCAGTTCAGGTCTGAAGGGTAGAAAGAGCGTGATTTACGGATAGTGTAAAGCATTCCATCTTAGTCCTCAAAGCTGACAACGCCTCTGTAGCCTTCTTTGATAGAAGCTCGTTACAGGTGTTCATGGACTACAATGGCCAGATACCATTAGATGAACTGTAAGTTTATTTGAAACTTTGGTCTTAGGTATAACTTATATATTCCTAGCGATAAATAGATTGTCGTGTTGACGCACTACCGTGTTCTTTTTTTTTATAGGATTGGGTGACAAACGAGCACACAGTCCAGATGGTAAGTGGTTACTGCGGCCCATAGACATCTACATCTATCTTCCATTATGAATCAAAATGCAGATACGTTGTCACTTGTGGGGACTAAGATGGAATGCCTCGTTTCCAGTAAAAAGGGTCACCGGTTCTCTACATTCACCATATGAAACACGGCAGCATTACGCTTCTATTTAACGTTGGTATTCTGTGAGAGCGTGGTCCTTCCCCGGTCGAGCCGACCCATTCGTGCTGCAACTATACCAGTAATATAGCTGCAGCATGGCTCTACCACGTATAAAATTATTTTAGCAAGATTTGAAGGGTAAGATCTCGATTATATTTACAGGCTGTTAGATATTTCATCATAGTTATTAGAAGTGTCAAAGTATTTATAGCTTTCTTTGTTTGAAATTGGAAGCTGATGTCCACTCGGCTGCAGTTATAGGTTTTTTTTATAGAATTATGGTAACAAACGAGCACACAGTCCAGATGGTAAGTGGATACTGTGGCTCATAGACATCTACATTTATTCTCGTTTAGGAATTAAAATGCAGATGCGCTGTCACCCTTGAGGATTAAGATGGGATATCTCATATCCAGGAAAAAGGATCTCAGGTTCTCTACACTCACATTAGGAAACACAGCAACATTAAGCTGCTATTTTAAGCTGGCATTCTGTGAGAGCGTGGTCCTTCCTCGGTCGAGCTAACCTATTCGTGCTACAACTACCTATACCAGTAATATAGCTGAAGCATGGCTCAACCAGGTTAAATGGTGATAGGTGGCTACCTTAAGGTTAACTGTCAGCACATTTGGCATTCTAATGTCGTCAAATAATTTATTAGTGTCTTATTCTAAGCGTTCTAATATAAATTTACACATAAAGTTATAAATATTGTAGAATATTTGAAGTATACTGTATGTAGTGGTCATGGTCGATAATGTAAAATAATGTTCGACGTTGTCCACGCTTTGTATACATCATCGTTGTAGCTATTAAAGCCTACAATTTTTGACATGCGTAGTATTTTGTACGTTTATATAAGCACTGTAGGTATTATACGCTTCTTTTTATAAGAATCAAAGAATTAAAAAAGGCTTTCATTTTTTAAATTAAGGTAGAAAACGAAAACAGTACAACAGCGACAATAGCCTGATGGTAAGGATCGGACTGGCAACTCAGAAGTTCGTGGGCTTGAATCCGCAATTCGACTAATGTGGTAAACCATTCTTTACACAAGCATTTCAAAGCTTACTTGGAGTGGTTCAAAGGAGGATTAGTAATAATTATAGCGATATTCTTTTTATAAAACAAAAAACTTTATAAAGATGTAAGACATTTTTCAGTAAAAGAGAAAATATTTTTTTAAGTAACCAGAGTTATTGGTTGTAAATTATATGGTTATTTAGTTCGCTTTCAGATTAAACACAAGTAGGCAGACGTCCCGTGAGCAAATTAACAGCTATAATTACATGTAAAACGTATGAACGTTGAGGGGACCCACCGAAACCGCCCTTTAGCGAGCGTTTTCATGTTTTATAATCCTGTTTCATGCGTTATTGGCCTCGGTAAACCCTTTGTGCGGTCCGTTCGCTCGGACACGCTGCGGTCTTTGCTTAACGCGGAGTGTACAATATACAATATTGTCATGAATGGGAGAAATGCAAGTTCCTAAAAAGTTTTTAAAACTGTATCTTTATTAATATGTTACTATTAAATTGCACTGCTTTTAAGGTTTTGCACTTGTTCCTGGATTAACGCATGAGATACAACGGAAAAATAAAGTTGATGCAGGAAAATGGACGCAAGCAGTTCTGTTTTCACCAAAGCCACTGAAGTTTATTTTTTTTATATAAACGTTACGTCCACACTAGGATTTTCTCCTGTATCGTGGAGGCAGTTTACAAACATAAATTTCACAAACAAACATTCAGATCCGGAACAATTATTTGTAGGCCAAACAAATACTTGTTCCGTGCGGGATTCGAAGCCACTGCGCCACGGAGAAAAGAGAAGTATGAGACTAGTATAAAGTAATCTCTCAGAATAATCGATAACTTTGTAAAATCAGTCACATTTGGTTTCTTGCTATTTCTATCTATAACTGAAATATTTTTGAATCAGTATAGTATATAAAATAGTACGGCAATAAAAGTTATGAAATTTTGAATAAAAATGATAGAACCGTTTTATTTTTCTGAAAATTAGAACATACCTTAATCTATTGATATTCAACAAGATAATTTTAGGAAATTACTCAGGAATCACACGCTGTATACGAAAAAAATTAAAATTATTTACAGTAGTGAATTAACGGAATCATAATAACGATGATAATTGTTTAAACTTTTCCACTTATATATCTTGGAAAGCTATTACAATACAAAATGAAAATATAACTGGTAAAATATTAAGATTACACACATGGGCTCCCTTTAAACGCTCACCCCTTTTAGTAGAACATAGGATACCTCTGAAAGGGTGACGTAATGAAGGCGGATTTAATTGCTATTTTGCTCGCGTGTATGGCTCCGTCCCACTGAGGGTCCCAGCTCTTTCATACCGTTTCAACGGGTTTTGGAACGTATCCGGTGCGAGGCTCTGATATTTATTTCATTTGCGAAATTAGATCTTGTTTATGTGGTATTGATATCGCTATTATTGCGTTTATTTATCTTAATACGAGTATTTATTTCTAATTTAAGAGACGTTGGGTGTTTCTTAACATTTGACTGTCACAAAAATAAAATCTAAATAAATTTCCTTTGATAATGACAAAAGGACAACCTCTGTTTCTTTTTATAGAACGAAGCTTGACAGTTTCTTTTTCTCACAAGAAGCTTTACTAACTTAGTTACAAAGAAAAATAAAAGAAAATTAGATTGTCATGTAGTTTAATAAATAAGGAAACCTGTTTAAAATAAAAGTTGACGTTATATATCAAGACTTTAGAAATTTTAGAGTCTGCGAACATCAAAGACTATGTTTACTACATTAGTGTACATAGAAGTCTTTGTTACTACAAAAACATGATTTCATTAGTGAAGATCACTGACTCCCATATCATTGGGAGAACCTAAACGAACGAACCTAATCTAATATAAAGCTTTCAAATCTGCCACTACCAAGATTATTTGAGTTCTTTTACTAATTAAAAGCTGAAGGTAGCCTGTGTTAAATACGACATTGCGAAACTACAGGAATTAAAATAAGTGTAAACATAAATGTGATAAAAAAATAAAACTAATTTTATTTATTATACCGGCTGACATTTTTATATCGTAAAAAAGGTGTAATAGGCGAACGGCGTAGAAGCATGTGGCAAAGATATTATACTTTTTTGAAGTAATCTTTTAATTTGAAAAATGAAACAGACTATATATTAATAAATTTAAATCATATGCACCTAACTTTACGCGTGGCAAGTATCAATGAATTCGTAACACACCTGACTGTAACTTGGTAAAAGTGTGTTTCAAATTAGTAGTAGAAGTCAGTGTATTTAGTGATAGATTTAATTTATAAACTATCAATAAAATAACAATAAATTTAAAAAAAATTACGGGGTAGAGTCACGCTGCAGCTATATTAGTTGTAGTACGAATGGGTCGGCTCGACCGGGGTAGGACCACGCTCTCACAGAATACCAGCGTCAAATAGCAGATCAAGGCTGCTGTGTTTCGTATGGTGAATGAAATGATGAGCCATTTTACTGGAAACGAGGCATCCCATCTTTGTCCTCACGGTTGACAACGCATCTGCATTTTGATTTTTGATCGAGGATAAATGTAGATGTCTATGGAGTATGGACCGCAACATCCACTTACTATCAGGTGGATGGTGGTACATCTATGTGCTCGTTAGTCACCCTTATTCTATAAAAAATATCTATGCCATAGGTTTCTATGCCGTTCATCCATTACACCCATTTTCCCCCACGGTAAAATAGTCAGCCGGCAAATTATTCCCGTAAATATAAAAAATCATTTGATTTTTTAATTAAAATTTATTGATATAAAGAAAACTGAAGCGTGTTTTCTGTGATGACTAATTGAAGAGATGAAGTTTCATAGTATTCAATGTGCTCGGGGTATCTGCTTGTTAAACATTCCGTAACGCTAATATCCGCAGCATAATAGAACAATTGACCAAGCATAAAGATTCCGTGGCAGTAGTAGCAATAGACTGTAGCAGGTTTGTTGTACACTTACTTGTTCTGTTTTCTGTAATCGCTTTTGATGTTTTATTACTGATATAATAATAATATTTAATCATTATTATTTAATTAATATTTAAAAATGCTGTCAAATTAAAATACATTGATTACGTATTATTATTCCGATCTATTTGTAATTAATACAATGACACAACTAACGTCCAAATTAGACCTTGCCGCAGTACAAAATGACCTTGAAAACATTATTCTAGACAATAACGACCTCCGTTCACAAGTGACCAATCTTATCAAAGAAAAAGCCTTATACGTATATATATTTAGCTACTTATATACTTTTTAGATCAATGCATAACTGACTGTTCTTTTCTACCCATGTTGTAGTCTTTATCATCATGAGTATATTATAAAAATGTGTGTGTATAGAGCCATTAAAAAAAATCTAGGCTAATGTTTTATATAGGTACTTACTCAACGCTATAGTTTTGGAGTTAAAAGAAAGTGACCATATTACCCTCACGTATTATAACAAAGATATTTTTGAACCACACGGTGTGTTAGTTACTACACAGCAGAGATAACCGTCCTTTAAATCAATTGAAGAATGATCAAGATTATTTATAACTATGATGTAAGGAACTGCTAAGGAGCTTGGCGTCCGTTCAGATCTCTCCTATTTTATCGGCGACGTCGACAACCCCGATCGTCGTCTATACCAAACTTGACTCCCTTTTCACATTTATGTTTTGTGCGATGTGTTTCACATTTTTAGTCAATAATATTGTTATGAAACAGTATGCGCAATATAAGCTTATATTTTTAAATTTAATATTGCCATTAATAACTATAATATTTAAGATTCGAATCTAGATATAATATAGATATACATAAAAAAGCAGTCTAGGTGCGACCCGAAATGACCAGAAGACTAACTTCCCAGTGGAAAAATTAAAAAAATATCATATGTTTTAATTTTTTTACAATTTTTCATTCGGCTCAAAAAACGACTCGACCGATTTTGCTCAAAATTTAATGAGGTCTAAGTTACATAGTTATGCGTTTAATGAAACTGGTCCCATATCAATATCAGTCTTTAGTCTCGAGATAAACGAGGCGAAAATTGAATCCGAACATAAATACATATATACGTAGGTACATGTGCACACACGGACATCCTCTTAAAAACCATACTATTCGACTCTAAAGACCTTGAAATGTGGAGATATGTTAAAATTTCCGATTTGCAAAATCGGACCCATTACAATAACTTCCCACTGGGAAGTCAATAGATAGTTAAATGCAACAGAGTGGAAACGCTTTGCAATACTTCAATCAAAATGATTTATTTACACAACATTCAAATATGTACAAGTTTATTAACACAAGAAAAAAAAGCTAAAATTAATAACTTAAGACGTCTTACAGTTCTACTCCCAGCGGATAATAATACGTAAGTTAAAGTATATTATTATATTTTAATTAATATAAAATATGTAGGTAGGCACTAAAATTGCTGGTCATAACGTTCACTGATGAAAAAATGTCCGACTATTTCTATGAGAAGAATTTATAATATACTCAAGCATCACATAGTTATCACTATAATTTATAAACAAGACAGACGTAACCTATGTAAGTTGAATACATAATGTACATGTTTTCCGTATACATTATATATCGGCACGTTCAAAGCGCGGCGGCAAAGCGGGAACGGCACTAACCCTTTGATCTACCGTTCATACGGTTTAGGTATAATCTGAACCTAAAGCTGAAAGCCCTTCTATTTCGGTAGACTGTCTTGGGGTTGCTTGGTTAAAATTATGCTTATGTATGTTTCAGAGGTGAAATTCACTCTGTTTTATTCCTTTGGTTATTAAAAGATCAGTTCTACCGTGATGCTCATATGTTATGTATTTAAATTAATCTTATGAAAGGATGTATGCTTTTCATTTAGATTGTTAAACAGAGCGTTTATTTTGTTATAAAAATTACCCTCACCTGATTTGCTATCTTGTCTTTCTATTTAAAATAGTTCAGCTACTTTTATAAATTTCATCTTTATAAATTAAATAAATATTATAATTCTAATACATTCGTGGGGAGGAACGCAAAAAAAGGTTTAATTTCTCCTGTTTTAAACAGACCACTAAAATTATTATACTCTATTTCTCTATAGTAGTACATATCTCTGAAACTCCTTCTCTGTTACAGCTGTACGACTCTGGAATGTGCTTTCCTTTAGCAATAAGGCAATCCCCTAACAAGTGGATTTTTAAAACAAAAGTAGAAGAACATTACTTCGGCTCATCTGACACATAAATATACTAATAGATATATAAGCGCCAATATAAAGCGACTGTTCAGACCCGTCCAGCTACAGGCCTATCGCCATCACTTTCTTGTTCTACAAAATAATAGAGTCCAATATAAATTGCCAGCTCGTGAGGTACGCTCGAAGACCGCTACGTATTCCAGCATTGCGACGTGGCAATCGTGGTCGAAAGCTTTCATGGGCTCGGGAGCATTTACCATGGAGTGACGAACAATGGTCTTTGGTGCCGTTCCCCGATGAGTCCCTGTTTGGATTTATTCCGGATTTGCGAAAAATACACGTTTGGAGAACACCAGGGAGAGTTAGCCGTCTACGGCACCCTCAGGAGGTCTACTCATACCAAGGCGGGACAATCATGGTGTGGGCAGAAATTCATCTTAGAGAACGATCTCAGCTCGTTTGGATCCAATGCAGCATGACTGCATAAAAATACCGATCAAGGTAGAGCCTGTCATTATTCCACTCAGAATCCAAATGGGCCAGGAATTCCTACTCATGCACGATAATGTTGCGCGTCTGGTGTCGGCCGCTCTTCTAGACCACGATATTCCCGCCAAATTTGGCGACGGCACAATAACTTTACGAACATTTGCAAAGAACATGGGATCTCATACCGCAGCAATACATTGACAATTTAATTTTAAGTATGAACAGCCGATGTGTAATTAAAGTAAGAAGTGCCAACACTGATTTAATAATTAGACGTTATAAGACTTTTTCAATTTTAATTAAAATTGAAATTAATATAGCAAGAAATGAAGTTTTTTATCATATTGATTTTCTACGGCGATTAAAAAAATATTTTTTTTATTTAAAACAAAAAAGTCGCGAAATGTTTTCTATTTTTTATTAAATACCTTAAAATAACCAGTCATTCTTCCGTTACATCAGAAAATTTTTCATTGATTTTTAGATATTGCCGTGTAGTGGCGGTTGAGAATATCCACTACCCCATGTCTTCCCGTGGCTGTCGTAAGAGGCGACAGAGGGAGACAGGCAGGATATAGGCAGGAGCATCCTCCTGATAACAGCAATGATGTAATAAAAAAACTGCGGTTGCCAACCCGCTCGCCAAGCGTGGCAACTATGGCAAATATCCCCCCATGAGTGACGACGCAAACAAACGGCCCCCAGTCCCCGGCGGCCCCGCTATTCCTGGCTACGGTGGCGACCATGGTAACGGCGGGGCAGGGGGTGCTAAGAAAATCCGGTGGAGGTTCGGTTGCCACCTACGACGACTCGACCTGACAACATATAACGCACGCACCCTGAGGACTGACGAGAAGATACTGGAGTTGGAAGAAGAGGTAGACAAGTTGCGCTGGCATATTATTGGGTTATCCAAGGTCCGAAGAGAGGGGGAGGACACGGTAATCCTCGAGTCCGGCAACTTGTTCTATCACCGGGAGGGCGACCATCTGTCCCAAGGAGGTGTCGGATTTATCGTCCACAAGTCTCTCGTCAACAACGTTGTAAAGATTGGGAGTGTGTCGACGAGGGTCGCGTACCTGATACTCAGAATCACCAAACGGTATTCGCTGAAGGTCATACAGGTTTACGCACCAACCTCGGCACATCCCGATGAGGAGGGGGAGGAAATGTATGAGGATATTTCCAGAGCCATGCATTCCTCCAAAACCCACTACACGGTGTTGATGGGAGACTTCAAAGCAAAACTAGGCACAAGAGAAAGCGGTGAGCTGAAGGTAGGGAAATTTGGAGTAGGGCAACGGAACCGTAGGGGCCAGCAGCTGGCCGACTTTATGGAGAAAGAGGGACTCTTTATGATGAACTCTTTCTTCCAGAAGCGGCCCCACAGGAAATGGACCTGGTCGAGCCCCGACGGTTCGACAAAAAATGAGATGACTTCATTATAACGACCAGACGCCAAGTGTTCAGTGATGTCTCAGTGATCGCAAGGGTGAAAACTGGCAGCGATCACCGAATGGTTAGAGGCACACTGAACCTAAATGTTAAGTTGGAGAGGTCTCGTCTAATGAAGTCAACGCTCCGTCCCCCTCGTGCTCTAATCCAGAATCCCGAAACCTTTCAGCTCGAGTTACGCAACCGCTTTCAGTGCCTAGAAGATTGCAATGCAGTGGACGATATGAACGACAAGCTCGTGGAAACTGTCCATGCGGTCGGAGCTAAGTTCTGCAAGACCGGCCGCAGAAGAACACAAAAGCTCTCCGATTTCACTCTTAATCTCATGGCTGTTAGACGGGAGATGAGGCTGCAATCGTCAACAGATTTGGCAGCATACATGCAACTGAACAGACAGATCTCCAAATGCATGCGGCGAGACTTACGCAAATTTAATACTGCTCGTATTGAAGAAGCGATTGAGCGGAACCAGGGCTCCATAGTCTTTGCCAGAGATCTGTCTGCCAGTAAGAGCCAACTGTCAAAGCTGAAGACTGAGTGTGGCAGCATCGTTTCCGGGACACCTGAGATTCTGAGTGAGATTGAGAGGTTCTATGAGCAGCTGTACACATCATCGTTGGAGCCACACGCAAGTGTGAGTAACGATCCAAGAGCAAGTCTTATCCGACACTATTCCGATGATATCCCGGACGTCAGCCCGAGCGAGATTAGAATGGCTCTACAGCACCTTAAAAACGGCAAGTCCCCGAGCGAGGATGGAATTATAGCGGAGCTTCTGAAAGCGGGTGGAAAACCGGTACTTGAAGTACTTCAGAGGTTCTTTAATTCCGTCTTCCATGGTGGCACTACTCCGAACGCGTGGAGCAGAAGTGTGGTGGTCTTGTTCTTCAAGAAAGGTGACAACACCCTCTTGAAGAACTACGGACCGATATCCCTTCTGAGCCGCGTCTACGTGCTGTTTTCGAGAGTCATTACGAATCGTCTCGCATGCAGACTCAACGACTTCCAGCCTTCCGAACAAGCCGGTTTCCGAAAAGGCTTTAGTACCATAGACCACATACATACCCTTCGGCAAATTGTACAGAAGTCCGAAGAGTACAATCTGCCATTTTGCCTGGCGTATGTGGACTATGAGAAAGCCTTTGATTCCGTCGAAATTTGGGCGGTGCTACAGTCTCTTCAGCGGTGCCAAGTTGACTGTCGGTATATCGAAGTGCTGAAGTGTTTGTACAGTAGGGCTACGATGGCTATCCGAGTACTGAACCGGAGTACGAAACCTATCCAACTGCAGAGAGGTGTAAGACAGGGTGACGTTATTTCCCCGAAACTCTTCACCGCTGCATTGGAAGACGTTTTCAAGCTACTGGACTGGAAAGGATACGGTATTAACATCAATGGCGAGTACATCACTCACCTTCGATTTGTCGACGATATAGTCCTTATGGCAGAATCGCTGGAGGACTTAAGCACTATGTTCAATGACCTCAATAGTGCCTCACAACGGATAGGTCTTAAGATGAACATGGACAAAACAAAGATCATGTTTAATGTCCATGTCACACCTATGCCGGTAGTTTTTGGGAGCACTAAGCTCGAAGTTGTTGACGAGTACGTTTACCTGGGACAAATAGTCCGGCTAGGTAAGTCCAACTTCGACCGAGAGGTCAATCGACGGATTCAACTCGGCTGGGCAGCGTTCGGAAAATTACAACGCATCTTCTCTTCAGGTATATCTCAAAACCTGAAAACTAAGTTGTACAACCAGTGCGTGTTGCCAGTGATGACATATGGAACTGAGACGTGGTCCTTCACTGCTGACCGTATGAGTATACTCAAAGTCGCTCAGCGAGCTATGGAGAGGGCTATGCTCGGAGTTTCTTTGCGTGATAAACTTAGAAATGAGGATATCCGCAGTAGAACCAGAGTGACCAACATAGCCCAATGGATTAGTAAGCTGAAGTGGCAATGGGCCGGCCATATAGCTCGAAGAACCGACAACCGTTGGGGAAAAAAGGTTCTCGAGTGGCAGCCCCGTACCGGTAGACGAAGTGTAGGGCGACCCCCCACTAGATGGAGTGACGACCTGGTAAGACATGCAGGAAGTTGATGGATGCAGGTGGCTCAGGACCGTGCTTTGTGGCATACCTTGGGTGAGGCCTATGTTCAGCAGTGGACTTGTAAAGGGCTGTAATGATGATGATGATGATTTTAGATATTTGAAGAAATATAAAATATCCCTCGATTCTGTTTACTCATTTCAGAAAGGGTTTTTAGGGCAAGGGTTTGTCCATCGCGCCGTTTTAATGTCAAAGATATAGTCTATATATATATATATATATATATATATATATATATATATATATATATATATATATATATACATATATATATAAGTATATATATACGTGTGCGTGTGTGGGAGTGTGATACCTAGATACCTACCTAGATGGACTCTTAGGTGGATAAGTTAATTAAAGATTCAGTGTGAAGATTATATTATGTCTAAACATGCGTGAATTATTAATATAAACAAGTAAATTTTTTATAATTTCGAAACATCTCAATGACTATTGATTACCATTTATTTTATCAGTCTCAAGTTTTGTGTAATATTGCATACACTTAAATAACTTGATATTATTCTTAGCGTAATTACATATTTAGATATTAATAAAGCTGTCATGTTACGTCAAATGTCATTTGTATCACAAATATATTATATAAAAAGACCACCCGCTATCATATGCGCTACGGCGACGTGAAATGGACGATATACGTAGTGGCGTGACTTTGTTATAATATTTCCCGGCTGTCTGTACGTCGCTCGTCGCCTGAGGACGAGGCAGGTTCGCCACGTGGTGAGTTTCACGCGGATAATTTATTGTTATAAACTGTGTAAACTTCGATTAAATCCAATAGTTGCAGTATTTTTTTTTGGTAGAGTTATATGCATAAGCACTATAAAGGCTCTACATTATTAAAAGCTTTGTATAACACGAATAGCTCGTCGACATTAAATTCATGCGAATGCAGAAAAATAATAATGTTAAATTGTACTGGTCAGTTTTGTTCGCCCTTTTAAAACTCCATAAGCTAACGGACATAGGTTTTAAAAAAAAACATATTTTGCCAATATATATTGTTGCTCTATCATATAAGGTCGGGGAAAAACTTTCTTCGTATTTTATGAACAAAATCAAGGTATTTTGTAATTATAATATATACCTGCCATTTCGTTCGATAACTTGTTGCCGTCTTGTAGTAGTAAAATAATCCCATTGCTGTAGAAATCTTGCCACTTTTGACAAAAAAAAAAGTTTTGACAGTCCTTTCTCGATATTAACTTAACTCTACCCAAAGAATTCTGAAGAGACCGAAACAGGTGAAAATCTGAGAGTGCAAGGTCAGGACTATATGGTGGTTGCATTAACACTTCCCAACCAACCTCTCTAAATTTTTTGCTGAGTGGCCAAAATGTGTGTGGTCTGGCGTTATCATGATGAAAGACCACTAACTACTTTTCTGCTGATTAATTCCGGTCATATTTTCTCAATTTCCTGTTTGAGTCTCATTAGTTGTTGGCAGTAAGATCCAAATCGATGGTTTTGCTCGGCAGTAAAAACACGTAATAAACAATGTCTTTCCAATTCCATCATACACACAGTATCACCTTATTGCCAGTTAATCCGGTTTTTGCTACAGTCTGTGGAGCTTGGTTACCCTTTGACCATGATCTTTTACGCACGTTCTTGTCGTAGGTGATCCACTTTTCATCACCAGAGATCAATCTTATTAAAATGGTTCGGTTACATTACGTTTCTATAGAGAATCGTAAATGAGTACCCGATTCATTAGGTTTCTTTCAGTGAGCTCGTGTGGTACCAAATATCGAGCCTTTTTTATAGCCAGACTTTTTCAAGTCTGTTGTCTCAAGTGTTTTGTGGTCAATCCTCAATTGCTAGGCTATGTATGTATGATTTTATCCATCTTTCAAGCATCTTTGACATAAAAATTCCCGGACCGAAAACGCTTGAGTCAACTTTGTGCTACTCTGTACATATTAATAATTAAACCAGCAAAATACAAACAGCACAGCAAAATAGATATTACTTCAATCTTATACGAATAAAATACGAAGAAACTCTTTCCAGACCTAGACCTATTATTATCAGTTCATAACAAACACATAGACAGAGAAAAAGGTAAGACTTTGAGTTAAGTTATAACAAAATAAATCGAACGAATCCAACGGTAAAAACAGTTAAAAAACAGACTGCTTAAAAAGTTTACTGAAAAAAGAAAGCTTTATATCCTATGTCACTTCCACAACTAATAAATATGTACAATGTCAAGCCGTTTAGGATACAGAGCGTGTTAAAATAATAGACATAATATATACATACACGCAAAAAAAAAAAACATTAACTACTGAACACATGCCTCCCCCATAGATTTCTTCATAGTATAGTATATATAAACATGACAACTATGTCAGATATAACATCCTCCATATTTGACATAGTTATCATGTTTGGCCCAAAGATTTGAATAGTTAGATGCGCCTTCATCTTGAAAACTGTGGCATTATTTTTGTATGTGTTCGTTTGCAAGACGTTGACGCACTCACACTAATGCCATAGTGTCATCTCTTATTATCTTATAGAAATTGTGTATACTACTTTCTCTGTCGCACAAATGAGCACTGATTGTGAATGAGTGAGCTCACTCATTTGAAAATGGACACATTTCGGAGTGGCCATACTATGGTAAGGGCGCATCTAACTATTTAAATCTTTGGTTTGGCCGACGGGTTAGTAACCTGGGTATTTTTTTATTAGGAAGACTCTGCTGCCCATCTTCTGGTATGTTCCTCTCTATCGCCTTTTACAACACTCACGGCTAGATGGCATATACTTTAACACCGCCACTATCAGTATGATGCGAATAAAATGTTGGAGATCAGAAAATAAAAATTGGATATCACGTGATCTAATTTCTGCACAAAATTTTTTGTAAGGAAAATGTATTCTTCTAATTTTTCACTTTATTAGCGTAATAATTTCGATATTCGTTGGAATTAGTTTAGGGTAATTCTTAACAGATAATAGAAGAGTTCTTAGTTCTTAATTGGTTAGAGTAGATCTTTTAGTGGCTGCATCTTGAAAATTTATAGATATTTTAATATTATAGACTGCTAACGGAGTGTCCTGTATAAGATGTAGGAGTTTTGGTAAAATGAATGCTATTTTAAACATGGCTGGTACGGAAAACCTTAAATTTTGGGTAAGGTTACATCCAGATGTATACTTTTATAAGTTATATAACAGGCCAATTTATATTCATTCTAAATGAAGAATTAAATTATTTTCACGCATTATAATTATAGACAGTTTCTTTGCTTCTGTACAGATAAATTTTTTCCTAATCTATTTGAGGATTTCGACTATTACTGATGACGTATAAACACATTAAAACTTTTACAACAGATAGAAAGATGTCGAAGCGAACGAAAATTCGCTACTAATTCTATCCCCAAAGTGTCGCAAGTGATATAAATGGCACTCAATCTCCCCACATCGGCACACCGACCAACGATCTTTGTGGCGATAACTTTCGTGACCAGTAAATAAATATTCAACACCGTGCCATACATCTCACTAATTTAGCACTACGGGACCCTATAATAACCATCTATTCCAGGACCCTGCGAATAAAATATCCCGCGACATTTTTCTTTGCCTTATCTCGAAAGACCAGACGCTAAGGTGACAAGGCGACATGAAGTTATGAGATACATAGGTATTTTTTATATTAATAATGCTTTAAATCAAAACAATACAAATGATGAAATAAAATTATTCCAAATTTACAATATTTGCAATTATTTTACATGAACTTCAATGCATGTTAAATCGCTATTGTTAAATCGCAACATAACTAAATGATCTGTGAGGCAAAACAAAAAAAAATCACCTTAACAGCCTTTCTTATGTACTGTTTTTAGTTCTTTTTAATAAGTGCTAGAACTCTTTATCTGTCTTCAAACTGACATTTGTTCCAGCAAACGCCATCCTGACGGTGCGCACAATCCTTGGCCTGTTATTACCTGACCTGAAGCATATCAGTCTGCCGATGAGAGCCCTAGCCTTTGCGATACGCTCCTCAATTTTTATTCTCCAGGCTGGGATAGAGCTACCTTGACCAGTAGCGCCTCCAGCCGTGGAGAGCTTGGCGCCTATAATACGACAGACTGCCAGTGCGGCGCCAAAAAGAATTGAGTCCGTCTTGCAAAGGCCCCGGCTGGCTTCCGAATATGTCATCAGCGTTGAGGTCAGAGCCCTCACGACAGCCCGATTCCGCTTGCTTGGAGCTATGCGGGGAAGTCACGGTCGATTTTCGAGGGGGGGACTGCGCGTTTCCACAATCGCCTCTTCCAATGTACTAGTTTTATTTGCTCTAGTTCTACTTTCTGGGCGACTGTTCCACCATCGTTTGAATCAACCACAACTGGGGTATTTACGACGGCATCCACGAGTGCGGGTTGTTCTGCAACTTGTGGCACCGCATCCTCATCTCATCCATCGTAAAATGGTGACAAAGGATTTGTGTCCTGCCATATTTGAAGATAGTTGCACATGAACATATGGTGTGGTAGCCACTTAGCATAAAGCGATTATAGATCTTATGCAAATAAAGAAAAAAAGTTAAATTACTTATGATGTTTAAAAACATTTTTTCAACATATGAGTATGCCATCAAAATTCTAAAACTTTGAAAGTCTTTTCTAAGTTTCCTAAATCAAAAATGTAAACTGTAAAATGTGGTTACAATAGTATATCATCTTTCTCATTCTAATATACAGATGTTGGTATTTCACCTCTCTGTTTCGTAACATTTATCAAGCTGCGACTTGCCGCCTCCCTTAATTCAGTGCGTTTTATTTAGTTTTCGTCCGAAATGGATTTATCTGGCGTGCTTTGACCTTTTCCGTTTGTCTTTTAGTTTGCTAAGTTTGTTAGGATTTTGGGCTTTATCGATTTGACCTTCGTGAATTGTGAATCGATTACTTAATTGTGTGGGTATTGTCAGCCATTAGGATTTCACTTTTATGTATTCATTTGAGAGCCGTGCCAGCTCAGAGGCTGAGCGCTCGCGTAAGTTTGGCAGGACGCGAGCTACCCGCGCTCGGTTCCCGCCGGCACCAATGACATTGTTAATTGAAATTTAAGTGCTGATTTACCAATTTTTCGGTGGTGAAAGAAAACATCATAAGTAAACCTGCATGTCTGAGAAATAAAAAAAATCATAGAGCAACGCGGCAGACCAATTTATTCATAACCCTTTAAGAAATGCAAGGGGGTCATGTCCAGCTGTGGGACGTATCAAAGCTGTGACTTTAATGTCAAATTTTGATACTATTTTTATTTAATTAGGTTTTCGATTTTTAAAAATCGAAACGAAAACGAAATGGTTTTACTGGCATCAAAGGCCAGAAGACTATAGGGAAATCTAGAAATACTCATCATAGTACAGCACAGTGTGATGGATTTCCTTACGCTGCTACATGGCGACAAAACTTCAAGTTTTGGAGTAATAAAATCTCAGAACAATAACTAAAGCATATTGTTCTGAGCATAAAACAATCTCATTGTATATATATTTTTAATATAATATAGGCAAATGGACATGAGACACCGGTCCTTCTATGTTACCCGTTTGGGGAAGCTCAAGGTCGCTCAGCGAACTATTGAGAGGGCTATGTTCAGAGTTTTTTTGCGTGAAAGACTTCATATACTATTAGACTACAGCGGTCATATTTTTTATAGGAGTAGGGTGACAAACGAGAGTCTACCTGATGGTAAAGTGGTGCTGTGGCCAAAAGACATCTACATATAACCTCGATTACGAATCAAAATGCAAATGCGTTGTTATCCGTGAGGATCAAGATGGAATGTTTCTTTTCAATAAAAATGGTCTCCAGCTCTCCACACTCACCTTACGAAACACAGCAGCGTTAAACCTGCTATTTTACGTTGGTATTCTTTGAGGCTTCGTGCTACAACTGTACTACTAATATAGCTGCAGCATGGCCCTATAATGTAAAAAATATAAAATAATATGGTTCGAATACTCTACAACCGATGGTGAAGAAAGGTTGTCAAATAGCAGCCTCGTACCGCTATATAGAGACTAGACCGAGTGAGGAGGTCCTCAGGACTCCTCTCTCCAGGAGTAGGAGTTGTAGAAGTTGATGACTGCAGTTGGCTAAGGACCATCCCTTTAGGCATTCTTTGGGGAGATATATATTCAGTAGTAGAATCGTGAAGGGCTGTAATGATGACAATTATTTTCAAAATGATCTCGTTTTCAGTGCAATTATTTTAATAAAACCTTTAATTTGAATTAAATTATTTTAAACTAGACTCTATCTATGAATAACTAATTTATTCACATAGACCTCCGTATTCACCACTATCAGAAGCACAAAGCATTGCCAAGCCTGCTCTTTGCCAGTACAAACGGTCGCCTGCGGGCACGCTTTGTTATCCTAACAATTACCGGCTCGATGTACACGTTTTGTTTTGTGGTGTGAGTCAATTATCTGAAATACATACGATTTGGTACAATACTAATTTCATTAGATTAGACAATAATCTGTGAAAACATAATACCTAATCGTAATTTATTTGGTATGTAATATATTTAATCTGTTCTTTGTGTTTTGTTTTTATCTCTGAAAAAGTATTACATCAGGGTTGACTAGCAGAGAATGCCATAAGGTATGAAATCCGCCCTTTGAAATCCTTTTTCTTAAGGTAACAATAAAGTGAAAATATATGAAATAAAAATAAATTATATTATCAAAAAGTTATTGTTAGAAATGAAATTTTTATGAAAGGTAAAACAATATTTCGTAGTTGGCCATGTCCAAAAAATAGTTTAGAACAAGGATCTGTTTATGCATTGAGTCTAAATCTCAATAGAAAAAGAGATTTATGTAAAAATCTATATTTGATACACATATTTCCTATATTCTTTTGTATAATATATAAATAAGATTACACTAAACCAGTAGAGCAACACGGGACACCGGCACGGCAGACTGGATAAGACTAGCCAGAGAGTTTTTTTCCGATACATAACTGTCTGTTATCGGGGAGAAATCTGCACACACAAAAACCATCGTCTGTCACTATGAAACTCACACAGAACAATTAAATCAATAAACTAACAATTTAAAGCACACATAGATATATTATAAGAGTATTGCTCGGTAACAGTGAGAGCTTGAATGCAGACTCGGATCAGTCACTCGACCGATCCGCATATTGTATGAGGGCGAGCAGCTTGTGTTGGTAAGCAAATCCGAAACAACACGACCGTTATTGTTGCAATTATTTAATTTCAACAAGAATTAAATAGCAATAATGTGATTAAAATTACTTGTGTGTATATGAAAACAAATGCAATCTTTTTGGAGCAAAAATTGATCCGCGCAAATATACTTAGTCTAGTGAGCAGTGCAGCTGTAATAGGTTTTTTGTACGCATAGGACCGCGTGGACTTATACTTTGCTAGGTGGGAACTTACTACTCTTTCTGGCTACTCCCCTCGGGGATAAACAAATGTTATGTTAATTTAAGTGTCATACTAGTGAGTTTTCTATCTATCAGATAAACTAAATAAAAATCCACATCATTATTTTCTTGACAATGGCGCAAAAAAATTGGATTACATTTTTCATTTTCATTTACATTAAGATAATGCTTTACTTTCCAAATTTGTCTAGATAGAAAGAGAATTATTTTTTTAACGCCGAGTAAAGCTCGGTCGCTCAGGTACTAGTCATTGAAGCGTGCAGCAGCGATCGCCTTACCGATTTGCCGGCACTTTCACGCTCCACGGTCTTGCCCGCTGTCGACGATACCTGTCACTGATGACAGGTGTTTTTTTTTTACATAATTTGGTGACAAAACTATTATTTATTCGGCAAATACGTAGATTTGCAATTTTATATATTTTTAAAATTTTAATTTTGCTCTCTGTGATAAAAATAACCAGTACTGTTACCTTGTTGAATGACACATCATTTATTAAATGTGTGGTTAAATTTCTTACTGTTTGACTGTCTGTTATGTGGATTGAAGGGTAAGAGGTAAGAGAAAGGTTGAGTAATAATATGTACTCACTGAGATGGTAAGACAAATTCAAGAAAACAAAGTTCGATATATACGCTTAAATGTATGCCATTGTCTCTATTGATGACGAATATCCCACCTGGTCGTAAGAGGTGATGCAGTCGAAGATTGCGATTGAGAGTGCTTTACCCACGTTTTAATCGGATGAGAACATCTATTGAACATTTATAAGTACATCTGAATAAATAGATTTAGGTCGAAATGTAAGTCGTCCAGTCTCCAAGAAACACATTAGAGATATCTAAGAGAGATGAGAGAGCTAGGTTACTGTTATTTTTCCTTAATAAGATTTCAAATCAAAACCTTTTTCAACGAAAAACAAAAGGCGGCTCACAAAGAGATAATAAGGTTACTGTTACTCTGTTGTTATAAGAACGTCCCAGGCTTGCTAATCTTTCCGATCGAAATTAAAATTCCATAACTCCTATGTAGTTATACTGTACTTCAAGAAAAATGCTCAAAGCCACCTAATTGGATACAGACTACAGACCACTACAAAGGGGGATGTTTGAGATAAAAATGAAAATTAAATCTTCCACGCGGATGGGCAGAGTAATGTTTTTGACGGTACTGAGGCGGGATTCCATCCCCCCCCCCCTCCCCTGTTGCCAGTCGGGGGAGGATGCCGCAAATCGACTATCAAAATGCTGGTAAAAAAAGTTATGTTTCCACGCAGACAGCGCGACCGGCTGTTGTAAGCTTTCTGTCCTTTTTGGCGGCGGTTTGCGGTGTTTTTTCAATTATTTTTGTCTGACGCTAGTGGAGAGGAGGCTATTTTTTCAGGCTATAGGGTTTCTAATTCCTTTTTAGATGTAATAAAATGTGAAATATTTAAAAATCGCATGACTTTGAAGTATGCAGTATTATTTAAAAAAGTTGTAATTAAATGCACCAATTTCAACATTATAATATTATCAATTCGTTTTAAGAATCTTAAAGGCAGATTCTACTGTTTATAAGAAAATGTCGATGATGTGTGTGTATGTATGTGTATATTTTCGTACAAGTATATGTTGAACTTTCTTGAGAACAAATACGTGTATCGACAAACAACAAAAACACTTTCATTCGAAGTGCATTATAATCACTTGATTATGTTTATTTATATTGGTTATTTTTCAAAAATTATGTGATAAAGTCCCAGCAGATTCCATCAGATTCCTTTCCTTCGTTGCGGATATTGTCTTTAGTATCTAGTTTCTAAGGGCACAACGAAGGCACTTACGAGTAGTATTTACTTAATTATTTAGACATTTTGGATTATTTTGGAATTGTTTCAAAACAATATTCTACTTATTTATTAGCCCGTATTAGTCCAGTGCCAGAATAGAATAGTATATTTATTTATTTGTATTGAATGTATGTAAGGTATTTACGTTAAGGTATTGATAGAGTACATAAGAGATCCGTACATTATGACATTTTGGCATGCAAATATTAAATTAAAATTTGAATAGATATGAACGTCTCCAGTTAGAAGGAGATTAATCTCGCTCAGTAATATCTTAAAATGTTAAGTATTTTATAAAATGGCATTACGATTTCGCGACTGCTCGATATCCACTTGAGCTATTACGATCATTAACATAGTGTCTTATATTGTAGCAGTTTTTCATTGCCTGAAAAGACGGACAAAAAAACATTTTCTAAAAAAAATCCTAGCTAGATCGATTTATTGCCCCCGAAACTCTCTGGACACTAAATTTTATGAAAATCGTTTGAGTAGTATCCGAGATTCCGATATATATATATATATATATATATATATATATATATATATATATATATATATATATATATATATATATATATATATATATATATATATATATATATATAGAAGAATTGCTCGTTTAAAGGTATAGGATTAAAATCCGTCCGTCAACACAGCGAATCGGATTTGTAGTAGTGATTAACTAATAATACGACGTAATTGCTGGTATGTGTGCTCCCGGCGACGCCTATCCTCGTACAAAATAAGTTTAACAGACATTCTACTGTGTATTACGGTATTCTATGACTGATTTTGATTAAATTTTGTGTGTGTGATTAAGTTGACTCGAGAATGATTTAAATTCACAATCGGACCTGGTAGGTCGCTGTTGTCGAGATCCAGAGACCACCCGCGAGAAGCCGGGTCGGATCGGTAGTAAACTTACTATATCTATCATCGATTTAGAATCAAAATGCAGATCTGTGATCATCCCTGACGACGAAGATAGAATGCCTAGTCATTAGTTAAAAATAAATAAGACTCTAAAGTAAATAATTTTTGTTAACTAAGACTCACCTTTCTTCAGCGTAGGTATATCCGAACCGCAGCTGATAGTCTGTGGGCCGGGACTTAGGCTGTGTAATTGATATGGCGGAGTCCTAGTGTCGATCTGCGCTGGCCAAGGCGCTCTTGGCCACGCGGGCGTCGATCCCGGAGCCCCAAGCAATCGTAGACGCTCGTATACAGGAGTGGAGCAATCGGAGTTAGTCTGCTGGTTACTTGACTTCTCCTTCTGCGCCGCCAGGTTGCGAAGAACTCGGTTAATTGAGGATACCTGATAACCATGTAAGTATTATGTTACAAACTAAAAGTTTTAAGTAAAACTGTTCACTTAAAAGCATTAAGCATAAGAGAATCTATCACCTCTGCTCATCCAGTGGGTGTCACAAGTAACGGCTTAAGTTAAGGAACGAAACATTTTGTGGTTTTCGACAAATGGCGGTACAATCATGAAGTATTTCCACCAGATGTTAAATACCCGGTCTGACGGTGGGAAGCAACATCATTAAAATTGTATGTCTGTTTTTGTTTTTATTTTCTTTGTGATTTTTATGTTTTAAATTTAAAAAAATCTAAAAGTTTGGTAAAAGTTTTTCTCTTCGCTTGCCTATCAATTAAGCCTTTTTATACGATATTTATAGAAAGTCAGCGTGTCGAAACGAGTTAATTTATTTAGAAATCATTGTTGATAGCTAAAACTGAGAGTGAAAATGGGCGAATAAAGATGAAAGGGATCATCTACGCAGCAGCCTATACCGTAATCTGAAAGAAAAAGCGTTGGTTTACGTTTCGGTGAAAGTTAAAATATTTTGTGACGCAGACAGCATCTTCTACTAATTGGTGAATTTTTTTAATCATTATCAAATAACAATAATAATGATTTGTCAGATTAAGAGTACCCTTAACCGCCTAGCATGTATGCGTAGGTATATGGATGTAAAGGTGAGAGAGGTGTGTCAGGAATGAAATGAAAGTTCGTGATATAGTATATGATATTAAATAACTTAGTCAAAAATTTGCTGTGTATTCGAACTGGAAGCTCTACATAGATAAAAACCAATTAAAATCTAGGATTCAAAAGTAATTTAAAACATTATATTTTTTTGATTAGACATGATTCTTTATTATTTGTTGTCGTCACGTAAAAACATGAACTCGTATGACCGCAGGGATCCTGTTATTATTTCAACGTTTTTATAAAAACATCATAAATATAAAATTAATACTACGAGTACCTACTAATCTAGGATAAATGTTAATAACTATTGCTTACTTTAAAAAAATATAATTTAACTTATTACACTAGTACTAGAGTTTGCTTAAATAAATAAAAAGCATTTGGAATTATTTAAGTACAAAGTCTACCCTTTTCTATAGAATACGGGTGACCAACGAGCACACAGTCCGCCTAATGGTGTGTTGCTGAGGCTCCATAGACACTACATCCATCCTCGATTAAGAATAAAAATCCATATGCGTTTTTACCCCTGAGAACTTTAATCATTTTCTACACTCACCACACGAAACACAACAGAATAAGATGCCATTTTACGCTGTTATTTTTTATATTATAATAGGCCGTAAACGAGCACACATGAAAAACTGTAACACCAGAGGAATTGCAGATGTGTAAAGTGGTAATCATTTATCATCAATTTAAGAAAAAAAAAACCACACATATTTCGTCAGTTCCGATAACTAATCTTATTTATCCTTCAACAGTTTCTTAATTTCTTGTCGGAGATTTTTTTTTTATTTTTTTTAAATTTGTTCTTATAAAGAGTGTACATTATTTACATTTTAAATTTTGCCAAACTGTAAGCCAGTTTGTCGGCAAAATGTATTATAATTGTATTATAGAGTAGCATTATTATTTTTTCTATATTTATTACCATCTAAATAGCTTGTGGGGACTTTGTTTATGTATGTATTGATTTAGATTTGCATTTAAAAAGTATATAAGTAGTCAAAAACAGGAGTCCATTTATGGTTTTGTTAGGAATCAAAAGGACAATTTTAATATTAAGAGATATGAGATAAGACTATGGCTTCAATGTCCATCAACTATAGTTCCATGTTTCTGCCAGCATTTTGTCATCTCTGCCTGTATGTTAAATAAATGTGTATTTGTTATCAGATTAATAACATTAGTTATTAGTTACGTAAATAATGTAATCGTCTATTTATATCCATCCATCCATTATAGCCTATAAAAGTTCACTAGTTCATAGGGCTCCCTCAAAAATTGCGTCATGGTGCGATTTTGCCATAGTTGCCATGCTTGGCAAGCGAGTTGGCAACCGCAGTTTTTTTATTATTTTCAGTTGTTATCAAGAAGATGCTGCTGCCCATCTCCAGTTTCATAAATTTATATACAAACAATATTTTCTTTTAAAGATTAAGAATGTTGCCTAATAAAAAATAAATGTGGTACTTTTTATAACGGAAGATGCGTTGACAATCTTGTGTTTAAAAGAATGGTCATGTAATCCTATCAGACTAATAAAACAGGTAAGTCTCTAGGCAACTGTGAGCTACCGGTATTTAAAATCGAATTATAAGGACTATTAACTTAATGCGCCGTGAACACTCGAAAAACCATAAAAACCTATTTAAACCCAATCGAATGAGAAACACACAATGGTAGGGGATATTGTTTATGTGCAAATCTAAAAGAATTAATTCGTGTAAACATATACAAACAAATTTTAGTAAAAGGGTTATTTACTAATTGGTGCATTAGGCGAGTACAATCGCAGAAACCAGTCAATGGATGTGTGTAATTCGAATTAAGGGACTGTTTACAGGTCTGTTTCTTATATAGAACTTTTTTTAAACGGCCAAAGTACAGATGTATTTCACACATGACCACACCTTTGCGCAAGTACGCCGTTTATGTTATCGTATTTTTTATTTGTTTGACGTAAGTTTAGTAAAAGTAATAAAAAAATGAGCATAATTACGCAATATTATGATTTATTTTTCAAACAAAATAGAATAGAATTATTTCAAATACTAGTGATCAATACTAGCGATCTGCCCAGTTTCTCAGGGGCGATATCTGGATTCTACAACAGCGCCATCTACCGGGCCCAACTATGCTTTATAAATTTTTATATATAGTATTAACAGAATGTTCGTCACAATTGTTGATAAAACCATTTTTGTTTTTGCGTACATTCATTAAATTTTCGTAATTAAACTGAGAAGCAAAAGTTAACACGAGTATATTTATTTCTTTGGAATTTTCTCTAAGAGATTGCTTCGGACGTAGGTAATAAATTGATTTTTTTAAATAAGAAAGGGTGACAAACGAGCACACAGTCCACCTAATGGTAAGTGGATGCTATGGCTCGAAGACATCTACATCTATCCTCGATTACGAATCAAAATGCAGATGCGTTGTCATCCGTAGGGACTAAGATGTAATGCCTCGTTTCCAGTAAAAAGGGTCTCCGGTTCTCTACACTCACCATACAAAACACAGCAGCATTAAGCTATTATTTTACGCTGGTATTCTGTGAGAGCGTGGTCCTTCCCCAGTCGATTCGACCCATTCGTGCTACACTTTACTACTAATATAGCTGTAGAACAATAAAACCACGTTTTATGGCTCTCTTTTGGAAAATAATGTTAATTTCAACGTCATTAACATTACTCCAAGATTCTATACTAATGATATTTTTCGTTTCAACATATTTAAGGAGTTTAATCTTTTACAGCATAATGTGCTGCAGAACTAAATTTGATAGCTGCTTTAAATATATCTTACGTAGTAGAGCCACGCTACAGCTATATTATAGCTGTAGCACTTTTATTTGCATTTCGATTCCTAATTGAATATAAATGATGATGTCTATAGGCCACAGCATACACTTAACATCAGGTGGACTGTGTGCTCGGTCGTCACCCGATGCTATAAAAACAAAATATATGGGTGCCCCATTGAAGCTTAAAATAGGAGATTAATGGGGTAAAATGAAATAAATATATATATTTAAGATTTTCTTAAACAGATAATTGGACGTAAACATTGATTAATTGTTTATACCTTGTTAAGCGGAGTAAAAGAGTTGCTATTAGCAAACAACATTTAATAGACACAAATCATTGGCCTCTAACTCTTCATTAATTCCTACAGTAGCTTGTTAAAAATTTCCATTTCATTTTGTCAAAGAACTCGCGACAAATAATAAGCCTTTCAAGGAACGTTCATATTTCTAGTCGGACGGCTAAAGTAACTCTTAAGTATACTTATTTTCATTTAGGCACCTTGTTATAATTTTCTAATCGAACAAATATATCTTAACTTTAAAAACATCTCCAGCCTTTTAGATGTCATAAATTTGCCGTTATAACTATTATTTCAATATAGGAAAAGGTAAAAAATCATCTTATCCGACTTACTGAAAGGCCTTTGATTAGCTTTTAAGGCGTGTCATGTGTGTAGTTTGTAGCATACGGAGCCACGGTAGCTCAGCGATAAATCGCTTGGCGTTAATTTTACAGTACGCGAGCATAATATTGGGTTTGAGTGCTATTTACTTCGTGCTCGGCGGTGAAGAAAAATATCGTGAAAGCCTACGTATCTGAGGAATAAAATATTTCAAGGACATGTGAAGTTCACAAATACACGCTGTAACAGAGCAGTGGACTGAAGGCTCCGTTATCCCTTTCGGAATGAAAGTAGGTCTGTGCCCAGCAGTGGGACTTAGATAGACTTACTTTACTGCGTACTGTATGAATTATAGAATGAGTGTACTGTACGCATACTGCATAAAATTCGCATCGTCACTTCAGTCGAAAGATCTGAGTCAGTTAGTCAAAAGATCTATAAATCCTTCACGTGCTTGTGGCACCAAATTATGACCAGCAATTTCATGTGAGGCTGTAATATCTTTGAATTTACTACAATTACAACGATTTGATCTCCTCCTGCGTTTTGTACAGATGCTTTCATAAGTGGATGCAAGGAATCTAAGCTCGAAGACGGAAATAAATTCGAGGGCTAGACCTAGAAGTCAAACTTATGAGGAACAAGAAAAGGGGTTTTCAATAGCAAGGACAGAAAAAAAGAATAAGCAGTACCCTTGCTCACCATTATCATCAGTCCACAGCTAGATCCTTGCTCAAATCGGGACATATCCAAGAACGAACAAGAGATATGCAGTTATGAAAAAAAAATTTGTTAAGTCTTGAAGACGCAATAGGTACCTTTTTATGATCACTTTTGTATAAGTTTATGGAGCGAAGCAGGCAAAAAGAAACAATAATTATTTCAAAATTTAGAACTCATTTTCGATCTACAATTTGTATCATTAAAACTCGGTATTGATCGGATTAAAAAAAAAGTTAATCGAAACTGTCAACTGTCAAGGCGATCATAGAAAAAAGTTTTTGTTTTTTAAAATCCACATTCGTTCGTCGTACGTGGCGCGCTTTCTCGGTCCATCGGGCATCGCGTCAGCTGCCACTCACCGCGCGGCGAAGACCACCGCGCGATCACGTCTCGTGTTACCATCTATCGTCTTACGGCCTTCCTGCCCTACGTCTAAGTTACGCGCTACGTCCGTTCGGCGCGCTGTCATATGTCCGTATGACAGTTGGTAGACTGGTGGGACATTTTTGGTTTTCCTTTACCTTCTGGGTTTGGGTGGCCTGTCGTATCGCAAATGATATTTGCTTTGTCATTATACCTTTAAATTTTACTTCGGTTAATTAATTTTATTTATAGCAAGCAGATATTTGTTATAGCTTACAAAGCCGTTGTTATTATTAATGATTATGATCATATTACATTTACAATTATGTCATAGTGATAAATAGTTGGCCAACGCTGTGACAGATCAATGGCAAGAAGTTTTTACGTCGAAATTATTTCCAATACAGCCACCTCGTTATGCGGTTGCAAAATAAAATTTTAATTATAATAATAAAATGCCTTTATTGATTAAAACTACTTTTAGGGATTTTATCGCGTTTAATATATATAAGTTTCAATTTCCGACGTTTTAGGTGCTTTCCAGCATCCATGGTCAGTCACGGGGGACTGAGGTGACTGACCTCTTGATGTCAGTGTTAACCCGGAGTACCTTTAGCTTTTTAATTATTATTAATAATGGTCCGCTAGCGTAAAGATTCAAAATATCTAAAGATATTTTGTATTCTTATATAATTTAATTATCTAAAAATTAATGGACAACCAGGGGTTATTTTCATTTATATATTCTTTGATATTATAATACCATTTTTGTAAAGTTTTTCTTTGATAAGACATTTAAACTTGATTAATGACAAATTCTGTACATTTTCTGGGATTTCGTTGTAAAAGCGTATACATTGCCCCATAAATGAATTACTAATTCTGTGGAGTCTAGTAACTGGTATTACAAGCTTATGTTTGTTGCTAGTGTTTAAAGTACGAACCTCTTTATTCTTAAAAAAGCTGTTTATGTTTTATGTTCTATGTACACTGACTCAACAAGCCTGTTCACTTTTGACTAGAAGACACCCACATTGTAATCGGATGGAAAGATATATGCTGGCAATTTATTCCACTCCTTCGCTGTACGCATGAAGAGTGATGAACCGTAATGATATTAATAGTCAAATGACAATCAATACACACCAGTTTGCCGTAAGGAATCATTCTGCAACTGCTGTAAGTTTTTGTTACAATAACAGTTTGTAACCTTAAATATTTAAAAAAAAATAAGGCAATCGGAAAGAACCCCTTTCCGATCGCCTTATTAGGGGCATTTTTGCAATAGTTGCCAGGCTTGGCGGGCGCGTTAGCAGCAGCAGTTTTTATTCAGTATTGTGAGCGTACCGACTGTTACGACATCTATGAGATAACATGATGCAGTGAACTGCGACTATTGTTTGTATTCTTTTTTAAATATTTTATTGTAATGATTTTGTTTCTCAACAGTTGTGTTATTTTTTCGTTCTTGTGCAGTTGAACAACCGACCATTTCTCAACACACTTCTTTCCTTCCGTTTATATCTTTTATAAAATATAATTCATTAATTACAAATCCGATATTGATACTTCAAAAACTGATTAATGCAGGACTTTCTGCTTGTTAATATTTTCTAACTATTGCTTTAAAATCTAAGAATTTTCGTGTTCGCAATTATTATAGATACTAATTTATTTAGTATTGAATTCTAGTTTCAAAAAGAATTTAATTATGACATCGCTACTCATACCTTAACAGAGTTTTCTTATCCCCTTGAATATAAGGACGTTCTTCATTAAATTATGCGAGTTCTATGGAAACCCGTCGTGATTTCGTTCATGAGAACGCACCTAATAAATAAATCGCCGCATATCATTTCACTCTCAAATGATTCCGAATACACAATTGAGTAGGGCCGAGCACCTTAGACTGGAGTAATACTGTGCCCCAACAGAACGCCCCCTGTGACGCGTCACAATAATACACATTTATTGACAAACTGCCTATAAGTCTCAATCAAACAATGGAATTTCTGTATAAATCTATTGACCCATTTCTTTGATTGCACACAACAATACTTGAATCAACAATTAAATTTAAATTTCACATCGTGGGAATGGCGCGAATTAAGTGAGTTGACTCGCGCTGTCATCTAACGTCTGAGCGCCTGGATTCTTTTTTTTTTCTTAAACGATGGGTGTGTCACGATATACTTGCGGTCTTTCTTTCTAGACGGGGCGGTATGGTGGCATGCTTTATTTTAATTGTTCGAAATTTTATTTTCTCTGAAATATTTTGAATTTATTTTAGTATGTGTTCTACATTCCAGAGAATGCATTGTATAAAAACGTATAGAATATTTTAATTAATTAAAACTGAAATATTATAATTATCAATACAAAAATTTAGTCACGAATTGTAATAATTTTAAAAATAAAATTTCACCTTTTATTGTTAAGTATTAAAAAATAAAGGCCAGTAAATCGTCCGAAGATTTTGTATTATTCATTTCATATCTCGCCTGTACTGTTAAATTAAAAAATTATTGAAAATATCCGTAAATCCAGTGTTTTGTGGTGATAAAAAATAGAAAAGAGTTGCCATTTGCTAATAATAGCATTTAAGCAAATTGTTAAAAAGTATCAACCGTGCAGAGGCGGTACGGTGTTAGAATATCCACTAACACTTATCTTCCCATAGGTGCCGTAAGACACGATAGATGCAAATGAACCAGGAGATGGGAAGCAGTATATTTCCGATAACAACTCAAATAATAAGAAAACTGCCGTCGCCAACCGGCACTGCAACGCGAAATGGCCAAATCCCGCCTACAAGGCAATAAATGGGGGAAGCTTATGTTCAGCAGTTAATTTTATAGACTGTAATAATAATAATAATGTCCTCCAGACAGTATCCCGGCCACGGCGGCCAGCCTCAACGCAGACAAGCCATCGGCGCACAAAAGGATTATAGTGCCCAAGCGTATGCGCAAGCACAAGTGCACTCTCTATTCCCTCACTCTCATAATCCGATGAGACGGTAAATCGACACGACCGGAGAGAGATCAGGCGCATGACCAACGGATTTACGTGCTTTCCGAGGCACGGGGGTGTGACACCGCCAACTTCCTGACTCCGGGCAGCTACTGAGAATTTCTTGACAGAAAAACTCAATAATTAATTTTTTGGCTCGACCCGGGATTCGAACCCAGGACCTCAGGATCAGTAGTCGCACTACTACAACCACTAGACCAACGAGGCAGAGTAAATATTCGATTAAAATATTTCTTCTAGATGAGTTAAAACTTAATATTACCTTGGGGTGCAAAAACACCCATCAACGTAAAACTACACATTGTGAGTCGAAGGCTGTATTAGTTGTAAGTTCCATGCAATACTTTAGGTTGTTATCGCATGCTTTCAACTTTCAGGCGTTGCCCTAATTGGGTTTCGATCGTACGATAAAAGATGCGATTTCATTGCGTAGTGGAAAAGATCATGCGATGGTCCAGCAGGTGTCTAAAAGAACTAATAGCTAATAGCGGGATTCGCATCGAGTGATGACGCTACGCCGCCAGGCCGTCACCGCAACGGCGCCATTTTAACTGGCTGTTTATTGAGATGCATAGTTTTTTTTTCTCTTTTATGTCTCATAAGTCTCTAATCGTCTCTAACTCGACTCTCCGGTGACCTTGCGTTGCTGCGCACGCGTGATGACGCGTGACCAATTTGGACACTCAAAAGAGATTTGTAACCTTTTACATAGTAAGGTATAGTTGCCGACACGAGTGGTGAGCACAGATAAACTGTGGTGGGAGGTAGGTACACTGTTGGACAAAATTTTTGGGTACCTTTATTATTTCAATTCGTAATTGAATATTTTCGCCGACTTTTATGAAAATGTTTACTCGAACACATCAACTTTTACTTTGATACAGTAATGTTGCAGATAATCGTGTCCATTATTTTATTATCTACTATAAGGTATTTAATGTATGTCTGGTGGGTAGAATTGATTAGTTTATTAAGAAGAAGGAAGAGGTGATATGCCTTCCATAAAATCTGGTGTTGCAGTGCGCCGTACAGCAGCTATTGAAACATTAGTCGCCTCAACAGTCTGTTTATATACGTCTATGATGGTTTTTCGCAGTACCTAATTTTTTCGTGTAACTAAACACTGAATAGACAATTTGTCGGATTGTCTATTTAACACCGAATTCTTCCTTCTCTGCATATTTAGACCAAAATCTGAACACTCAAATTATAACAACAAAAATAATTAAAAACAAGAAATAACAAAAACAATTAATAACAAGGAATACACAAACAACAATTAACAACGAGGTAACAAAAACAATTAACGAAAATAAACTAAAAAAGTTATCACTAAAATTATTGCTCTGAAGTGTACGGAAGCCGAATGATACGTTCGAAACCAATAGACGACGAGAATCGACTGATGAACCAATCACGTTGAACGTCAGCGTGGTCAACGTCGTATCGACCAATAAAAAGTGTGCTCAAGACTTATGTGGGCAATTATACGTGAAGGTAATATGGTCACATTAAGCTTCGCTGCCCTATAAAATCAAAAGTAAGAGGAGAACAGAGACAAAAACACAAAGTCATATACTATATATAACTAATGTATTAAGAAAACAATAGCAAATAAGCTTTAGCAATAATTAGTAACACTTCGAAAAATCAACTTAAAAACGTAACTACGCTACACAATACTAAAATCGACTAAAATATTTACTATAATTTCAACTGTCAAAATGGCGTCGATAAAGCAGCGCCATTTTGACACTTCATCATTTGGTTGACCGATGAAGAGCTATCGTATCACACAGGCGTCTATGCAAAGAAGGCTGTAGTTTTTGAGTTATAAGAAAGTGACGATATTAACCGGATGACCATATTATCCTCACGTACTTTACGATCAAACCCATCGTACGATTATTATTAAGCATTTGTTGTGCTTGCGCGATCACTTTTAAGCTTCAGTTAGGACACTCTATAGAAATGTGTGTGTTTAATCTCGTCGTGCGACGAAATCGTATCGTTTGCTCGTACGATCGTAGCCAATTAAGACAACGCCTAAAAGGATGCTATCGCAAGCTCTCAACTTTAACAGGATGCTACTGTATGCTATAAGTAATCTATAGTAGCTAAAAAGAATGTAATTTACTATCGCCCTTACTCTTACCGTTACGGCCTTTCACACGTTCACTGATGAACATAGGCCTTTTTCATACATTGCCTAATTGGTATTTAGCCATGGTTAGGGGGGATATTTGTCATAGTGGTCAGTTGCCACGCTAGGCCGGTGAGTTGGCAAGTTGGCAGGTTTTTTAGAAGTAATTAGAAGGACGCTGCTGCCGATCACCTGGTTTGTTTCTCTCTGGTGCCTCTTACGTCACCAACGATATTGAAGGATATAAGTTATATCCTTCAGAGATGAAATGGATATCCGGTAACTATCCGGTATTCGGCCTATCCGGTCTAAAATTACTATCCGGCCGGATACCGGATAACAAAGAGCTATCCGGCCGGATTAAAAAAAGAACATAAAATATCAAATTGAGTTAAGTAATTCATTTATGTCCCTTAACAAATATAATCAGTAATCACAAAATTTTCATTTTAAAACTTACAAAATTAGTTCTCGTATGACGGTATCTTTACTCATGTGCTCGTACTCATTAAGGCACAGAATAAATAATAGTACGTAGCTAAGTGCAAATTACTAATTTCTCTGCATAGAAAGGTAACAAGCTGTTTCGTCTGTCTTCATAAACAAGGCCAGATTCAGAAAAAAGTCTTTCGCTGTATACTGCTGTAGGGTGCTGAAAGATAGATTTTGGCAAACTTTGATAAATTTGGGTATTGTGTAGCAATACTTGCCCACGAAATATAAGGGTCAGGATCGCGAACAGTTTGGACTGACTTTACTTTTCGCTTATCCGGCTATCCGGCGATAAGACTGGCCAAATATCCGGTATTCGGTATCCGGCCAGACAGCTATCCGTTTCATCTCTAGATATAACTACTATGCAAAGACAGTATTGACTGGTATGGTAACGTGTTCCAATGTATACACCTCACATTCTCATAATATACTGATATCCATGCTCACAGGTGATCAGGACCATTAAGATATGTTCGTTTACGTAAACAAACGTTCTAAAAAGATCGATTAAAACATGCTATTGGCAAATTTGATGACACCCGTAATTACCTTACAGTACATTGAAAAAATAAAGAACTAAAAGGAACAATCATGCACTCCAATTTTGCGATCTAATTCAAAACTAGAACAAAATAAAAATTGATGAAATGCAGCAACAGAACAACATAAGGGAAGGTGCGCAGTTGTTCGCTTACGTGGCAAGAGCTTGAAAAACATCTGAGAAGAGTAAAAGTCACCCAAAATATTGACTCGCAAAGTGCCGACTTGGCGCACAATAGACCCAGCAGGTTGCCTTTTGTTAGCGACCCTTCTATAGTTAACAATGCTTAGAGTAATGCACTGCTTTTTATTCGGTGCACATCAAAATTACGAGTGAAGCAAGCGAGCGTTGTATTGGATAGTTCAAATTTAACCTTATTGCTAAAAATATTTTTTATTTCCTAATTATTTTTATTTCCTTTTCGTGCAAAATGCGTAGTTTGAGTTGAAACTAAAATGTTAGAAAGTATTTCTGTTTAACAGCAATTTATATTAAAACTAGCGATCCACCCCGGCTTTGCATGGTAATTTCTGGAGCTCAACAATAGCGCCACCTACAGGGCCCAGTATATATAATAGATGAATTTTGTGTGTTTGAGTAAAGCCATCCAGGGATTTACTCAAACACACAAAATTCATCTATTTGGTCCAGCCGTTCAATTTCAAGTGATTATCTTTCACACATACGACAATTGATCTTTGTTTATATAAACGTCAATATATTAAAAGCTATAATTGCTTAAAAACCCTATTTATTGTAAGTACATAGCTTTTGAACTATTTCGAGAGTTCGATAAATGTACAAACCATACATTAAAACAAATTGAACTTTATAATTTTTACTTGCCTCCTTGTAATGAAGTTTTGTATGTAAATGGAATAGATCAATAAATATCCTTTATTATAGCATCATCTTGAGGCGTGGAACGTTTGGGCAAAACGCTCGGCATCGAAACGCTCGATGCTACAAAAGTTGCGAAATAAAAAAAAACGCTCTCTAAGCTTATTGAAAAGTATTCTCGCCCTACGTTCACGGCGTCTGAGCAAATATAAGATAATTTTCCCGCTCCACCTCACACGGTATTTAGGGGGCACCTTTCATACTTTTTACAGTGCCGTTTGACGGTAAGTACGTCGCTAGGAACGCTGCGATGTAATTTATTTTGAATTCGAAACACGGATTCACGGTTTTGTGTTTTCTTAACTTAAAATTATTTTGAGATCATTGATAGAAAAAAAAGTCAATTTTATAAGCATTTTTAAAATAAGAATAGATTATAAATGTAGATACTATTTGCACATGTATGAATATAATTTGGTGTAGTCATTAAAACAATATATAATATAAAAACGGACACAAATTTGTTACTTTTAGGTATCTATTTGTTCTAATTATAATGTGAAATCTCATAGCCTATAGACATCTCTCAATCTGTATTAGGGTAAAGGTCTACTTTCTTTTTTGAGAATAATTTTGCGGAGAAAACCATGCAATTCGAGTGCTGTTTAATAAGCTTCCATTGTCGTGGACGTTTCATTGCTGAGACACGCAGGCATAACCTAACCTAATTCCTGGTCTATCGTAACAGGGTAAGCTGAAATGTATACAAACGGTATTACATATAAAAACGGTACACCTACTGTTGTTTCGAACCACATATACTATTGTCATATTGCACCAAAGTAGTGTTCTTTGTTCACTTATAGATTGACAGGTAGAGAAAGCTTTAAGGCGTTATTCCGTCTTTGTATATTTTTGCGCAACAAAGTTGAAATAAATAAATACTATACTGCTTGATTCTTTCAAAGCACATTTATTAAAATAATGTCCTGATTATATTTCGGTTACAGTGACCAGGCATTTGTGCAGGACAGGATTATAGTGCCCGATTTCATGCGCAAATGCAGGTGAACTCCCTATTCTCCCACTGTCATAGTCGGAGAGACAGGTACGTGGTACAGCCACGCTGTAACTATGTTATGGTTGTAGCACGAATGGGCCGGCTTGATCGGGTAGGACAATGCTCTCATAGAATACCAGCGTAAAATAGCGGCATAATGTTGTTACGTTTCGTATGGTGAGTGTAGAGATCTCTTTTTACCGTATCTTAGTCCTCAGGCAACAGCATCCACATACTACTTATCGGGTGATTGTGTGCTCGTTTGCCACTGTTATTTTATATAAAAAAAGATTTACGTGCATTACAAGGCATGTGGTGGAAACAACGTCAACTTTCTGACTCCGGGTTGCTAGGAATTTCTAGACAGAAAAACCCAATTACTCATTTTGGCCTGACCAGGGACTACATGATCAGCAGTTGCGATTTTAACCACTAGATCAACAAGGTAGTTAATAAGAAGAGTAGAAATCTTTTAAATACAAGATACCATTTCTGTTTAGTTATATTATATTAATCGGGACTGAATTAAGGTTTATTAATTAATTATTTTTTTAATTTTCCTTTCTCTCATTTTCACATCAGCCCCGAAAATTATGTTTTGGATGAGACTTAACTAGAATTTAACGTGCGTGCTATGGTAGTGCAATGGTTAGTTAACCACAGGTAAACTAACATATTGATGATGGCTTTGAATAAGGGGTAATCCCCTTATTCAAAGCCATCATCAATATGCATGCTTCACAATAAAATGCCGCACTATTGTTTAAATTGCAAAAAACATAATTTGTTTTCATATGCAGGTATTTTAAAAAAAAATCTTTTTAAGCTAGTATGCCCCCATTTTCCGCGTTATCGTCTAAATCTTTAGTAAGTATAACAATATTGCATGAAAAGCTTTTAGTCTTATTTACACTTAAAATAATCGGATAGGTACAATCGTTGTCAAAAATTTTAATAATAGAAGGTATTTTTCGTTAAATAATATTATTTTTATACAATATGCGTGACAAACGAGCACACAGTCCACCTGATGGTAAGTGGATGCTGTAAACAATAGACATCTACATTTATCTTCAATTAAGAATCAAAATGCAGATGCGTTTGCAGATCTGAAGACTGAGATGGAATGCCTCGTTTCCAGTAAAAAGGTTCTGTGGTTTTCTACACTCACCATATGAAACACGGTGGCATTAAGCTGCCATATTACGTACGTGGTCCTACCCCGGTCGAGCTGACCCATTCGTGCTGCAACCACAATATAGCTGCAGCATGGCTCTACCAAGTAACTTATGTATGGGTTTTCAGCTGTAAGTATTTTATTTTAATAGTTTATATTTTAATATGGTAAATGTACGAATTTTCCCCATTTTATTTTTAACAAACTCCTTAATTGATACTTCTAGTGCATAAATTAACAGACAGCAATGTGAAGAATATAAGCCCTTCACTAAAAGTATTATTTTTTACTTTAAGTTCATTAAAGTATGAAAAGTAAAGTTAATATATATAGTTTCTAAAACATGTAGTTTTTCATGATGCTTTTCCTCACATCTGATCACATGAAAAATCACATTTTTTTTATTTGTGTCGACGAGGGACAAACTCGGTTTGCTTGCTTATTTTGAAATTTTATGACCAGTTATCCATCGTTCTAAAGTACTATTTTAAGTGTAGAATATATAAAAAATATGTGAAAAATCTATCATGATATCAAATAACAAATAACTGTGATTTCATACTGTCGTCTTATTCCGTTTGTGTAGACCGCCACATTTTTCCACTAGATAAGTTGTTGGAATAAAATCATAAAAAAATACTGTGGACCGAACGGGCTGGCGTAAAATTGAATTATTGATTTATTTTTATATCCGACATTATATTTTGGGGAAGGACGGGAGATTTCTGCGCAGTACGCGTCGTTGGCGAGAGATAATAGGGCCTGAAGTGCGACGAAGTAATTGTCACGGTTATGAACTCGCGAAGACATGTCGACTTCTCGCATCATCTCTTTTTGATTGCTCTCGTATAAGATGCTGTACTGAATACAATTTACGTGTTGCATTATACTACTGAGTACAAATATTAAGATATTTTTTTAAATTAACATGTATCGACTAAAGACTTAATATACTGAAAGAAGTTTCCAGATTTTTTTATGTTATAGGTACATCTATTTAACATAGTATAATTAATTTATTCTGATAGGTATATTAATTTTCACATTATTTAAATGGCATGTTCACATTCACTATATTTATTTTGTAAAATATATTATATTATTAAATTTTACTTATTTATTATATTTTATTTCAAAGTTTTTATTTTATTAATAAAATCAAAAGAAGTAAAAATAGCAAAATAGAGAAATGCCGTATCGTATTTACAGTGACTTTTCTCGATCTCTAAGTAAGATGCGTACTGGATAGATTGTCAAAAGGTATGTTACGTACGTAAAACATGCTTTGCTTTTGTGCAAATATAAAGTCACTAAGGACTATTCTAAATAAAATTTCGAACAATAATGAGGTGTAAACAGTCGAAGGGTCAATACAATTAAATACCAACATCTTTGAGAGTCAACCAAATGGCAAAAGTCAATTGTGTTTACTTTGTGAACCGCTCTTTCGGCCGTCAATAATAATAATTTTATTTTAATGACAATAATCGTCGCCATTATTATTATTTTAAATAACATAATAGTGTATTATTGCGTTCGGCACGGGGATGAACGCTCGAATGAATCAGAATGTCAATTTCGTAACGGTTTTTGTGTTACATTTTTTAATATCTGCTACTTTTGAATTTAATGAATGCTATTAAATGATATTAGCTTCGTACACTAAATTTCACATATATTAACACTGACAGCAATTATATATGATAGCCTTTGGACTGCAAGAATGAGGAAAGCACTTTTGATGATGTTCATCGTGACTTGTTTGTGATACTAGAGTTATGTGTTATTTGGTTATATTTTCCGACATTGCCAGAATTTCATTTGTTAATTGGTTGGTAAGTTAAGTGAGGTAAGCTACGAAAAAAATAACCACCAAGAAAACTAGCGGGACTTTAAATAACAGCTTATAATAATGTATGTTAGAATTAACAACACATAGCAAATTAGAAATAGCTTGGTAGCGATCACCCTTCCCAGGGGCTATTATCATACAAGAATTCCATAATTTTATTATAACCCTTTTTATACAAACTTAGTTTAATAGTTTTTGAACCTTGGGCAGGTCAAATATTGTATATTTTCTGGGATTTGTTGTAAAAGCGTATACATCACACCAAGAATGAATTACTGACTCGGTGGAGTCGAGTAACTGGCATCTACTACTATTATAGCTTGTGTCTGTTCTATTTACAGAATGAATATCACTTTTTTTGTTTTATTTCTGTGTTCACACACACACACACACACACACACACACACACACACACACACACACACGCACACACACACACACATATATATATATATATATATATATATATATATATATATATATATATATATATATATATATATATATATATATATATATATATTTGTTTATTTGCACCTATTTCCTTGGTAAATTTCTTAAGTGGCAGTAGTAAGCTCTCCACTAGCGACTTTGTCAACTGAACAGTAAAGTTGGTGCCACTATAACCAATTGTAATGAAACGTCAAGAACAGATAGCGTTCAATGCCAGGAGTGATCTAGTTATATTTGTGATTTGTGATTCTATTATATTTTATCCGAAAAACTTGGAGGTTGTTTTAATATATAATAGAAATAAAGGATAAAATAAAAGGTGATTAACTGTCTGAAATGTAAATATTTACCAATTAATAGGCCTGGAAACACCCAGATAAAACAAAACTTTTTAGATTGAATTCAGTATAAAAATCCAAATTTTTTTTTATATATTTTTGTTTGTAATCCATAATTATCAATTACAATGGTATTTTGAAGTTTTATTATAGATAAAATCATTTTTAATTAGTCATCAACTATGCAATAATATCTCGAAATGCAAACGGACAAAACGCAATGTAAACATTTTAAGGAAAATTGCACATCGCACATAAATTTACCACCACATTTGCGGTGTAATTACTATGATAATTATAGACAACTGACACTGCGTAATCGCTAAATTAAATCTAGCATTGGATGCATCGAAAAAACCCATTAATATTCAAGAGCGTAGAGATCTCGATAATGCTGTTATTACATATTATACTCACCCTCTTACAACAAAAACTCGACAAGGACATCGTTTAAATACATAAAAGAGACAGCAGAGTGTGGACGCCGCATAAAATTATAATAAATATTCACTGCGAGAGGGAACTATGCTTTGGATAATGTGACAAAAAGAGACAGTTTTTGGTCATTCGAAGTTCACCATGCTTACTGTTTTTATTTTAAGGATTATGTTCTTTAAAGTATAAAGAATATTAAAAATAAAATTACGACCAAAAACTTTTATTAATATATTTAAAATGTACAATTTTTGTAACCCCTACACTAGGAGTTTACATTTTTTACATTAATAAATGGAATGGAATAAATATTTCTTCGGCATAAAAAACATTTGTTTCTCAAATGTCATTTATTCCCTGATATATTACGGTACAAAATGAATAATGTTCCTCTGAATTGTACCTGGACAAACATTCAGACACGGAAAAATTATTCGTAGGCCATATAAACATTTTTTTCCATGCAGGATTGGAACCCGTGTTTTAGTTTCAAAGCAATGCGCTTAGCCACTGGGTTAATGAGTCGTCAATCATTGAACATCTTATTGTTCATTGAGGAGCATAAGTGCAACTTTAGGTATAATAATAAAATTATATATTAAGTGATTATATAAGAATGATTTCGTTTCGGAAGTTCTCAACTGCGCCGGATATGTTATAGTACTATACGGGTATGTGTACCTTCACTGTAACAGTATTTACTCTAATTTTCCTACTTGAGTTTGATTTAAGGCTTATGCGATTATAGGTAAACTGAACGACACATGGAACAACGTCATAAGATAATTGAAAACGAACAATTTGTGTTTGAAAGTTTTTACTTTACGGTCTGGTTGGAATAAATAAATGGCCAATAAACCTTTCGATCATCAATCTATTAATACATCGATGTGAAAAATAATGCACTTCCTGTACGACTGTATATATGGTCACTGTAGGCCATCCCTATTTAGTCTGTGCAGCGTTACCACAGACGTAAATCGCATAGGTGACAATGCATTGACATGTCATTTGATTCGCACAGGGGCTATTACATGTCGCACGCTGTTTGGGGTAGTAATAAGTCATAACTCATGTGTTAACTCGAGTAGGGTACTCTAGTAATGACTGTGAGTTCAGATTCAGAGCGTAACGCGTTTTGGCGGGATGCTTGACGATGCTATTGTAAATGTGACATGTTGCAGGTTTTTGTTATCTGTAAAATGACATTTAAATATGAAGTATTTATAAATGTATCCACAATCACTATATAGATTTCATGGAACAATTTGTTTTTATTATTCATAAATTATTTTATAAAAATGGTATTTAAACCATAAAACTTATCAATTATAGTCATTAGCGGCATAATAGATTTCATCATCCCATTTCGTCTCCAAGGTTACGCATAAAGGGTCTAAGAAATCCCAAAAATATCTCATGGGTTATCATAGAAGGCGGGAGAAGCCAGCAGTGATCTTTTGCAGCCTGACAAAGAAGAAGAAGAAGAAATAAGTTCTTACGAGATGTTAAACATAAATTTTACTTGCAGAGAAAAAAGTACAAAAACTGTACTTGGCATTAGTCATTTATGAAAAAGTAGAAAAAGTAGGTATAGATGGATAAAAACTGATTTAATAAGGTTTGTAAATTTCAATGCTTTGCAGAGAATAGTGCCCCTTACACTGGCTGATTTGTGTTGCAATTATTTTGTTTAAATACCGTTATTTAGTTGACGGCTACTTAGCGTAGTGGCTATGAATTGGTTACGGCGCTGTCAGACCGCAGGTGTTTGTATGGTTTACTAATAATAGTTCCGGGTCTACATGATTGTCCATGTACAATTTATGAATGCAAAACGCTTTCACGATGTATGAGAAAATACTAGTGTAACGCTAAAAAAATGGCAACAAAAACCGATGACCTCTTTGTGTAATATTCGTATTATAAAAAATATTTTGTCAAGTACTGGCTTAATATAAATTAAAAAAAAACTTCAATTATCGTACAATATACGAAAAAGAAAAAAATATTTTCGTAGGTGAGAAGCGATTTATTAGTAGTCTGCTACGACTTGACACATATATCAAGTCGTAGCAGACTACGCCGTAACATGCTTCGCTACGTAAAGGTGCTTCCAAATTAATCGATTGTATTAATGTTTGTAAGTTAAATTGCAATGATATTCTTGAAATCCAATAGGTGAATCATATTTAATGGTGTTTAATTGTCATTATCTCATTAAAGTCACGACTATTTTTTCCATTGTATCAAAGCTGCCTGCTTTTATCGTCACACATGGAAGGTTGACGAATGTAGCAATTGACGCTTTGCACCGTTAATGCTGCTGTCTATCGCCGGTCTGTTTATTTGTCAGGTGTCACACATACACGCACACATACTCTCACACACACACACACACACACATATATATATATATATATATATATATATATATATATATATATATATATATATATATATATATATATATATATTGTAACTTCCTAATGTCCAATTCAAATAAACTAAATCCAATTTTATATGTTACACTCATACACACACACACACACACACATATATATATATATATATATATATATATATACATATATATACATAGAGAGCAGTATAGGTATATTATATTAGTAAATGTTTTTTTTTCTAAATACTTCGAAGCTTACAAATATTATACCAATATTATTATATTTTTAAAACGTTACCCCTACACTAGGATTTTCTTCTGTATCGTGGGGGCAGTTTACAAACATAGATTTCACAAGGACAAACATCCAGACCCGGAACAATTATTTATAGGCCATACAAATACTTGTTCTGTGCGGGATTCAAACCCGCGATCCCCAGCGTAGCCACTCATTGCTAAGCCACTGCGCCACGGAGTCATCAAAACCTACTTTAGCTCCTGGACACTCAGTCATTTGCCAGATACAAAGACGTGGGTGTGAGAGTTTAATCGGCCTAAATACGTTTGTCTGTGGTGAATACATCCGTTAGCTATAGTCACAGCGCGCGTGGAATGCTAATCCAGATTGGCTAATGAATTACTACGTTTGTTTATCCATCTGCGTGCCACAAATAGTTTCGCAGCGCATGTCAGTCGCTAACTGTTAATAAGCCAATATCGGCAAACGCTTTGTGCTGGCGGAACAAATGAGATTTTAGGTCTATACACCAAATGTAAAACTTAGTTTTGATGCTTTAATAATTCAAGTGTTTGTACTGTTTAGGCAGTAACGCATCAAATGTTCTTTTATTTTATTTTATTGCATTAGGTATATCGTTGTCAATTTGCTACGATTTTTATATTAATTTTAATTATTGCTTTGATACAATAGGATTTATTAATCTTATTACTCTCTTTATTCCAAAAATATTTTATAGCAGCGTATATATTCTAAATAGTTCAGTACCTACTTGGGCAACTGCTATTTACACGGCGTTGAGAGAAAAATTATAATTTTCTCAGCGTTGAAACCTATATAAATACAGTTGGAAAGAAAAAAAAACTAAATACAAAATTTTAGCCTTATCGTAATACATGCAAGAATTGCTCAATTAAAGATAGGATTACAATATTTTTAAACAAATCTGAAAATATTGTTTACGTCAGTAATACACAGATATAACATAAGTTTTATGTGGCTCTGAAATACGTCAAACCTACACCTAAACAAGTGACACAACAAATCGATAACGCGAACGTAATGAACAAGCGTGTCTCATATGTAAAGTGCAGAGAGTGGATTAAAATTAAAACTGCGTAAAACGCACAACATATGTCGATATTTTGAATGCGCCGCGTCAGGGGACGCACCCCACTGGCTAAACGTGATTTTATTCAAACGCACTTCTTGGTTGTAGCTAGCAGTTTAAAAACAAATAAAATTAGAAGAGGGGCTTAAGGAATTCAAATTTTCCTGTTTAGCTTTTATTACATATTTGTTGTTACAAAAAAGTTTGCAGATATATTAAGTCAACTAAATCGTTATTACGTGTAAATATACTCGTAAATTAAGGTTTTTGTAAACTATCATCATGAAATATTAAAAAATATATTACAGTACATAAATAAGTGTTTATAAAATAAAATAAGGATCGCAAGCAAACACACAGTCTACCTAATTCATCCTATCCATCCACATTCTACCTAGGCATCTATATGTATAAAATATTTTACTTATTACAATTTATCCGTATTATGAAACACATTAAATTACGAGTATATATTTACATAAAAAGTATAAGCAAATCACAAGCTGAGGGTAAAACCCAACAAAGCAGCTACAGGCAAATTAAATTCTCCCCTGAAGACGTTTATGTTGTCTATCAAAGAATGCCTTAAACGGCTGATTATGATGTTATGTACTGCAAGGAGAAGTTTGGGCCGTTTGATGTGCAGCCATCCGTAACGGCCTAAGAATGCCTTGTAGAACCCGATCAACGTCCCAGTCTTTTGCTTATGTTACATAAACAAATCAGTACACTAGCATGCCTGTGGTGTTTCTTAGATCAAGCTATAGGTCTATCTTTTCAAAAGTTGAAAATAATAATAATATGTATATAAAGAAGCACAAAGTCCCCCTGATGGTAAGTGAAAATGCCCCTGTACACTTCCATCTATCCTTGATTGAAAATTAAAACGAAAATTGTCACATCGTAGAACTAAATTGGAATGCTTATATTTGAATTAAATATCCCATTATCCACTCTTCACTTAGATATTGCTTTTTGCCACTACTTTAGTTTTATGTGATTTTAACAATTTGAGAATAAGTGTTCTCGCATATATTGAGAAACCTAACACTTCCCCAGCAATTTTAATACTATAATTGCAAAATAAAGGAGATAATATGGTATAAAATATTCTGTAAAATACGATTTAATGGTCACCTTAGCATGTGTTCGTTCACTGTAAATCACTTAGCAAATCAACACTTCAATTATTGTTATTAATAATTTCGGTGGTGTCGATACAGATAGGATTCAGTTTACTTGCTTAATACAAAATACTAGGATAGCTAGTTGAACCTGAGTTACAATAGATCTAACTTGAATTAACTTACGAGTTGGAAAACTAGTTAAATTTTTTACGTATAAAAGAATTCAACGTTTTCTCAAGTAAAGTAAAATTTTTATAAAGTGCATTTAATAGTTTATAAAATAACCTGTATAACTTAATGTTAGAGTTTAGCTATAACATTTAATTTAATATTAAAAACCGCAAATAAATGACAAAAAATTAGTTTTATTACACTACACAAATATCCCCTTTTACACACATTCAAAAAGTTAAATTAAGCAAAGTACCCCAATATGTTAGTATAAGTAAATACTAATCGGGTATTTTATCTTATCAAGTATCTGTGGATGTTATATAGCTTTGGATCGGGGGGATGCGAGTACAGTGACCAAAACAAATTTCCTAGTATTAAGATGAATTAAATAATAAAAATATATATCTAGTGTCATTATTAATCCTATCCCACCGATTTCTCGATTTTTTTATGTAACTCAATTTACAAGTACTATGTCTAAGATGTACGCACACGCAGTCCACTATATTTTTATTTTCAGTTTGCGTTTAGTGATAACCTTTTTTAGTATGTCTTAATATTATGGCAAAGTCAAGTTATTAAATTTACGTTTTTGTAAGTTATACGTTTTTATATTGTTGTGTATGTCAATGGGTAGTGCCAAAATTAAATGTTATTTCTTTCTCTTTCTGTCTTTCTATATAAGTTACACTACCATTATTTGGATATGAGACCTATTTAAGAATATGCCAACTGACTACTCATTCTTTTCAACTGGTATTTCATCGAGAGTCTATTCATAATCAAATATTACGCGTACAAGAGACAGCAATGTAAAAAATGAAAGACAAAAAAAAACACAAGCTGATGACATGAGAAGAAAAGTTAGCATATTCTCCATTTCATTTATACCAAATGACATATGACGAGGAGGAGTGTCAAAGATACCAGACCTCTGGTACTACGTTTATGATATTTAAAATGGAGGATTTTTAATTGAAGTAAGAAATGAAAAAGCACACATTTCCTCTGATAGTAAGTTAAGGATATGGTGTATAGACACCTATATCTATTCCTTATTAACAATTAAAATGCAGATGCGTTGTCACCTCTCAGGACTACGACGGAATGAGTCGTTTCATAACGGGTCTCCAGTTCTCATCAATCGCCATAAACAACACAGTAGTAGCATTATCCTGATATTTTATTTGTGCTCTAATATTAATGTCCTCCAGGCCGACTTCTCGAAGGTCACGGCGGCCAGCTTCAACGGAGACAAGCAGTTGGCGCAGGACAGGATTATAGTGCCCAAGTGTACGCACAAGCACAGGTGCACTGCACTACGACCGGTGAGAGATCAGGTGCAGAACCAACGGCTTTACGTGCTTTTCAAGGCACGGGGGTGAGACATCGCCGACTTTCTGACTCCGGGCAGCTACCGAGAATTTTTTGACGGAAAACTAAATGATTGATTTTTTGCCCTGACCCGGGATTCGAACTACATGATCAGCAGACCCACTACTACCACCACTAGACCAACGAGGCAGTCATTTTTGTGCTCTACTCATAATACAGCAGCAGCGTGGTTTCACCAAATAAAATCTAAAAAAAAATAGAGTATAGAATGTTGAAGTGCCGTTAAGTGGCGGTGTAAGAAAATCTACTAATGTACTCATATCCTGTGGGAAGGAAAAGAAACAGAGGATGGGCAGCAGCATCTTCCTGATCTTTGTGACTCAAAATAATAAAAATCTGCGATCTCCAACTAATCTGCATGGCAAATTTGTGAAAAAATCCGTTATATGCCCCTCAGGCAATATATGGGGGAAGTGTATGTTCAGCAGTGGACATTGGTGGATGTTACGAGAGAAATACTGAAGTGAATATTGCAGGTGCTAGACTAGTACTGCAGGCGTTAATGCCTGGGTAGGGTAAGGCTCATGTCCACCAGGGGTGTTGTGTTTAAAGGCTGATTATGAAGGCTGTAAGAGAACCAATGGTTTGTTTGTAGCTTATTACGTGGTAGAGCCACGCAGCAGCTATATGGCTGTAGCACGTATGGGTTGACTCGACCGGGGAAGGACCACGCTCTCACAGAATACCAGCGTAAAATAGACTTAATACTGCCGTGTTTCGTATGATGAGTGTAGAGAACCGGAGAATTTTATTACTGGAAATGCCTCAGCATTTCAGTTTGGTCCTCAGGGGTAACCACATATCTGCATTTCGATTCTTAATTAAAAATAGATAAACGTGCCTATGGGCCACAATATCGATTTATCATCAGGTGGAATGGTTCATCACCCTTATTTCATAAAAGAGCTTAATTTAGTTTTTGTTGCGGTTTTATTTTCATTCAATCTTACGAGTAGTCCTCAAGGGTGACGAGCTTCTGCACTTTGATTCTTAATCGAGGATAGATGTAGGTGTCTATGAAAACAATAGTCGTGATTGTTCTTAATATAGCGAATAAATTAGTGCGTAAAACATCTCTATTTTGTCGTTTGTACAGAGAGGGCGACGCATTACGTCAGAGGAGGCGGACGCGGTGGGACTTGGCATTAATATACGCAATCCGTTTCTGGAGAGCGCGAATTACATATAGATACACTAAAGTTTACATTTGAAAGTAAAGACACACCACAACGCACCATTGCAATAGACGTGAAATTTATTACGATTATAATTTTATATATATATATATATATATATATATATATATATATATATATACATATATATGTATATGTTTAGTAACAACATAACGTAACTACTCCGGTTTTACTGCGGATATCCTCATTTCTGAGTCTATCACGCAGAGAAACTCCGAGCATAGCCCTCTCCATAGCTCGCTGAGAGACCTTGAGCGTCCTCATACGGCCAGCAGTGAAGGACCACGTCTCTGATCCGTATGTCATCACTGGCAACACGCACTGGTTGTATACTTTAGTTTTCAGAGATTAAGGTATACCTGACGAGAAGATGTTGACTCAGATGCATCATGATGATGATGATGTAGATGATGATATATATATATATATATATATATATATATATATATATATATATATATATATATATATATATATATATATATATATTTATATGTTTAGTAACAGCATAATCTACATCTTGATCAAAGCTCACAGAATACAAGCGCTGCTGTGTTTCACTTGGTGAGTGTGGAGAACTGGATACCACTTCTAGTGGAAACTCGGCATTCCATCTTAGTCTTTAGGGGTGACAAGGCATTTTCATTTTGATTTTTAATCGAGGATAGAAGATGTCTATGAGCCACAGCATCCACTTACCATCAGGTGGACTGTGTGCTCGTTTGTCACCCTCATTCTATAAATATATCTCTATGTTGGGCTGAAAAGTTCGTATCGTTTTATAGAAAAACACATTTTTTTGGCAAAATTCGATTTTATTATTCAACATAGTTGCCATCGAGGGCGATACACCGATTATAGCGATCTTCCAACTTTTTAGTACGATTTGTGTTTAGCCTCAAAATAGGCCTCTGTTTCGGCGATTACTTCCTCATCGGCTTTAAATTTCTTTCCAGCCAGCATTCTCTTGAGATCTGAGAACAGGAAAAAGTCGCTGGGGGCCAAATTTGGAGAATACGGTGGATGCGGAAGCAATTCGAAGCCCAATTCATGCAATTTTGCCATCGTTTTCATCGATTTGTGACACGGCGCATTGTCTTGATGAAACAACACTTTCTTCTTCTTCAAATGGGGCCGTTTTTTCGCGATTTCGTCCTTCAAACGCTCCAATAACGCTATATAATAGTCGCTGTTGATGGTTTTTCCCTTTCCAAGATAGTCGATGAAAATTATTCCATGTGCATCCCAAAATACGGACGCTATAACCTTACCGGCCGACTGTTGAGTTTTTCCACGCTTTGGATTCGGTTCATCGCGTGCAGTCCATTCAGATGACTGCCGACTGGACTCCGGAGTGTAGTGGTGGATCCATGTTTCATCGATTGTCACATATCAACGCAAAAATTCACTTCTATTGCGGTTGAACAGCTCCAAACATTGCTCTGAAGCATCGACACGTTCTTGTTTTTGGTCGATTGTGAGCTCGCGCGGCACCCACTTTGCACATAGCTTTCGCATACCCAAATATTCATGAACGATATGTGCAACACGTTCCTTTGATATTTTTAGAGTGCCAGCTATACAAATCGATCGAACGATCTTCCAAAATCATTTTGTGGATTTTTTTTATGTTTTCGTCCGTAACAGCCTCTTTTGGACGTCCACTGCGTTCATTGTCTTCGGTGCTCATATGGCCTATACGGAATTTGGCAAACCACTTACGAATGGTTGCTTCGCCCGGCGCAGAGTCCGGATAACACTCATCAAGCCACTTTTTGGTATCAGCAGCACTTTTTTTCATCAAAAAATAGTGTTTCATTAAAACACGAAATTTCTTTTTATCCATTTTTTTCAAAATAACAAAAGTTGCTTCACTCAAAATGCTGTATCTCACAAACTAATAATCAGACAGCTGTCAAATTTATACACGTTTCTTTTGAGGGTTGGTACTACCTATAAATGATATGGATTTTATTCTAGTGGCGCCATCTCATAGAGACGATACGAACTTTACAGCCCAACCAATAGCTAGATATTAGTAATATAAGCTTCGATAATTCAGAGATAAGCTAATTCGGGTGATAATAAACTGGGTGCTTAATTATTTTAGGTGCTATTCACCAAGTGTTCTTCGGCATGAAAAAATATCGTGCGATAACCCGCATGCCTAAAAAAATTGAAAGCATGTGAAATCCGTCAACATCCGGAATTCGGGGCAGCGCGGCGAACTTTATCCTGCGTGAAAACCCGCTCAGGAAATGAGAGCACGCCTGTCATAATAATAAAAAAAATCTTTTCATTATTTATTAATTTATCTGGCATTCATGTCAAATGATACCTTTATGTATGACAAGCGATAAACAAACTGATCGGTTGAAAAAAAGTCAAATTGTAAATATTGTTTGTTTTTTTATTTTAATATTATTATTTCGTTATTCATGAATAGGTAGTAGATCTTCTCTCTTGTCTAGGAGTCCGTCTGAATAAAACCTCTAATTTCACGTTATAATTTTTAAAATCTTATTCCATCTGTCGGATACAACCATCGATATATATGTACTACGCACTAGATATGGCATTCCGAACACACTATGTTCAACTGAACTGTACTGCAATCCGTACACCTGTTATTGTGGCTTCGATATTCATGCATTGTGGAGCGGCGCTAACAATAATTTTATATTAAATTAGCACATATGTAAAATAAACGAAGATTAAAAAAAATGTACTCTATTAACAGTACAATCTAAATAAACAATTATTTATTATGACAATTTTCGCGCGTTTATATCAACTGCGCATGCGCGACTCTACTGTTTCCCGCGCATGTGCGGATACAGAGTAGTGCACATTTTTTGTTTGGAATGCTTCTCTAGTACGTAGTACATATAACTCAATGGATACAACAGATTTAATGATAAATAGTATTTGTCTTACTTGACTTTTATACGGAAGCATAGAGTCATACGTCTATTTACACAAATATTCTCTAGCAGAAGTTGAAACCTACAACTCGGAAACTGGTACAACTCAAAATATTGCTAATCAAAAGGCTATGTGAGTGCATGAATATATGGTAATTGCACATTCAAATAAAACGTTTAACGGAAATATATAATAGTTTTTAACTGCGTAGTTAATAATAATAATAGGAGCATAATATAAAAATTGCATGTCCCGGGTGGGGGCGCACGTGTCGCGGCGATGCTTATCTCGCTTCGCTTGTCACCCTCGCCGATGCTTCGCCCGTTTTATTTGCGATCGGCTGTACTAAAGCGAAGCAGTTTTGAGTCGGGATTTGAGAAAAATGTAACCAATATTTCAATGGCCTATAATAATTTTGTATTTCAAAATTATTGTCTTAAATCATTTTACAACGTAATTCCCGTGTAAACAACAATATACACATAAAAGGAAGAGTTTATTAAATGTTTTTTTTTAATTACTTTACAGAGCAGTACTTTACTTTAACTTTTACGTAAGATTAGAACTATGTTTCTTCACTTCTAACTGTAAGAGAAAACTCAATCACTTAAAAACAAATGAAGATAATATGTAAGCTGAAGAGGCGTTTGACCCGCCATATAGCTCACATAGCCTATTACTGTTGAAATAAAAAAACTGCCAATCTAAGGATTCCAACCAAGAAAGCCTCCTAGCCTCAATAACATGATGATGGTAGAAAACCCAGTAAACTTAAGATAAATGAATCAATTTATAATAATAGCAACGTTGTAGGGTGCGATGGAAAGTTTAGCCAGACTATACCAAAATATTTTTTTAATAAAATGAATGCACACAATTAATTCTAAGAGCCGTGGTAGCTCAGATGGTTAACGCTCGCCGTAAATATCAAAGGACGCGAGTAACCCGGGTTATGTCCCCGCCGGCACCAATGAAATTGTTGATTGCAATTTTTAGTGCTGATTTACCACGTGTTCGGCGGTGAAGGAAAACATCGTATCCTTACGATGTTTGCCTTGTTACCTGCATGTCTTAGGAATAAAAAATGATATTTCGAAGACATGTGAAGTTCGCCAACATGCATTGGGGTAACGCGGCGGACACTTCTTGCCGTAAAACCTTCTCAGAAATCGGGACATGTATAGGCTGTATCTTTAGTTTACTTTTATACTACTAATATTAACTTTACAGGATTAAAAATAATAAAAAGTTTGTGATAGAAACTGGATACGACAGTAGTCGAATGGTGATATTGTTAAATTGCTTTGTAAAATCTAATTATAAAAAAATTGTTAGGCCGAATAATAGGAAAAATTAATGTTTATTAGTTCGTAGTTTATGTGCTGCCATACTATTCGTCAGGTTACGGTAAGAATTTGCGCGAAGGTTGTAGGCATAGTACAATTAACTTTGGCCGTGGTAGATCAGGGGCTTAAGCGCACGCTGTAAATTTCACAGTACGTGAGCAACTCGGGTTCGATACCCGTTGGCACCATTTAAATTGTTAATTGTGCAATTTTAAGTGAGGGGAGGGAAATGATCGTGTAGATACCTGAGAAATAAAAAAATATTTTAAAGACATGTGAAGTTCGCCAACACCAATTTGAGTAGCGCGGCGGACATTTCCTTGCCCTGAAATTCTCTCAGAAATGAGAGGATGTCTGTGCCGTGTGGGACGTAAACAGGCTGTAACTTTAACTTTTATAACAATTAACTATTATTTAGATATAGATATTAATTTGGTTAACTTTTGTTCCTTTTATTTTATCTTTGTATTTTAAATTAGTGAATTATAAATGTACGAGAATGTACGTGACATCTTTTTTTCTAAAACTGAAGTGATACACACACACAGTACACCTGATTGTTAGTAGGTACTGTGGTTTATGGACACTCAACTCCATACAAAGAAGACCGTAGACGCGTTGTCGTAATTTTCTAGATTAAATAGTAAAATTGTAAGTCAAATCAACGTCAAAATATTTTTATTCTAAGTTGGCCTTTAAAAAAGTTATATTTGAAAGTCAAGAAAGCTACGTCATGTTTCAAAAAGACGTGACTTTCTTATAATAGGAATGCTTTTTTGAATAAGGGTGTCAAACGAGCACAGAGTCCACCTGATGGTAAGTGGATGCTGTGGCCCATAGACATCTATATTTATCCTTGATTAAGAATCAAAATGCGGATGCGTTGCCACCATTGATTACTAAGATAAAATGCTTCATTTTGAGTAAAAAGCATCTCCGGGTCTCTACACTTACCATACGAAACACTACGCTGGTATTATGTGAGAGTGTGGTTCTTCCCCGGTCGAGCCGGCACATTCGTGCTACAACCATAATATAGCTGCACCGTGACTCTACTGCGTATAAAACATTTTACACGTCTTGAATTTACACAAAGCTAAAGTAAGTAGAATGGTAAGTAATAATATTATTAGGTTTTTATCCTGTCCTCCACGAGGAAACTACGAGCATGATAAATTATCGTTTTTGGAAATCTGTGAACCATAATACGCAAAAATCATCGCGTCGAGAAAAACAAATTGTTAATTTTTGGGTCCGGTTGTTTTGCGATCATTCCTGTATATCTTACATTGTATTTCAGTATACCTCTTATTTTTTTAGAAGTAGGGGTGATAAATGAGAATAAAGTCTACCTGAGGATAAGAGCTGTGGCAAGAAAGAATCAATAATCAAAATGTAGATGCAGGAGTGACGGATCCGGAGTACTAAGATAGAATGGGCATCATTGAATCTGAAGAGGGCAGAATCATTGAATAAAACTACTTTTACGCATTTTTTCGCCTTTAGTTTACTTGATTTTATTTCCCGACGTTTTGGGTGCTTTCCATGTTGTCATGGGGGCCTGAGGTGATTGACGTCCCGATGTCAGTGATGACCCGGAGTACCTTTAGCTTTTTAATTATTACTTATGGTCCGATCTACGCACCATGTTTCGTTACCAGTAAAAAAGATTTCCGGTTCTCTACTTATCATGCGAAATGCAGCGGCATTAAACTGCTATTTTACTCTTGTACTCAGTGAGAGCGTGGTGTTTCCTCGGTCGGACCAACCTTTTCGTGCTGCTACAATAATATAACTTCAGCGTAGCTCTACCATATCTTATCGTGTAAGACGAGCATGTGCCGGCTTTGGCGTGTAATGTATATAAAATTATTACATGTATAATATTGTTGATTGAATATTGTTGACCACGAATTGTAATTGTTACAATATTTCCCGCATTATTTGTTGCAATGGTTGGTGTGGACAACATCGTCTTAATTATCTAGTTCGGTATCGTTCTCCTTTAATTTTTCAGTATTTATCCTTCAATAGTACCTAAAATTGGCACATTGGCCCGGATTGAAGTTCGCAGTTTTGACGCTGCTGTGCGTCTGCGGTCTGAGTGTTTAACGTCTAGCTTAAACGACATGGTTATATTTTTCTGGCGTTTCCCATAGTAGCTTTCAGACACCCACGTGATCAAATGGTGGGTAGATTCACTTACGTCACCAACACACGGCAGTAATCACCTTTAAAAAAGGAGCGTGAAAAAAATTAGATTCCATATTCTTTTCGAATGTATGTAACACGATATCTCTGAAACTAGTTAAGCGATTAAGCAGTTTTTTTTTAATTAATCGATAGAGTATAATTCTAGTGACTGGAGGTTACCATAAAAGATTCAACCAAATACGATGATAATTGAAGGCTTATATATTTTTTTAAATAGTATAAATCTTAACATTTTTATTTAATTTTTTATTCAAAATATAAGTACATTAATCATTCATTTCTAATTTCAAATGATTTCAATTTTTTTTAAAGATCACTTATGAAGTTATACATTTATCCAAGCCAATATTGCGGAACATATTTTAAGCAGCAGATAATCTTTCATTATAGTATTGTGAGCTCGCGTGGCGCGCACGAGCCGCGCGGTGAGAGGGATGTTTATTGGATTCGTACCTTGTAATTAAGTCGCTTCGAATTATAATAGAGAAGACTGGAATAAAACACTTTTCAGCGTCAAAGTATTGATTAGAAATTTTTTTATAAATTTAAATGAGAAGTGAGCTTACATCAAATAAAAAGTGTCCATTGCAAACATTAATGTTTCACCGTTTTTAAGGAACTTTACGCGGTTGAGCATTGCAGCAGCTATATTATGGGTACCTGGAATGGGGAAAGACCACGCTCTCACAATATATCAGCGTGTAATAGCATCTCAATGCTGATGTTCGTAATGCGAGTGTCCGGAAAGTATTTTCACTAGAAACGAGACATCTTAGTCCAACAACAGGGATAACAGTGAATCTGCATTTTGATACTTACTACGCGTTCATTTCGAGTTTGCCGTCGTAGACCGTTACGACGTCACAGCTGACGGTACCGTAGACGAAAAAAGTCATCATGTTTATGTTTTTTAGTATTCATATTTTCAATAAAGTTAAATAATAACGTGTTCAATGAAATAAAATATTTTTTGAATGATGATGATGATGAAATAATAACGTGTTCGATAAAATAAAATATTTTTTTATAGTTTTATTTTGCATTTTAAATATATCAAATTAAAGATTTTCCTCTTTTACTCATTGTAACAGAACAAATTAACGAATATCAACAGAAACAAAAACAAAAAATCAACAGTAACAAAAACAACAGCAAAACAGTAACAAACTAGAGAACGTACGGGAGCATAAAAAACGGACGTAACTACACTTCGACGTTGCTATCGGTACTAAAAGGGCGACGCTTGAGGCGCGGAATGAGGGGGCGCGGCGGGAGGTAACGGCATTCTTGAAGTGAACGACTAGTAGTCGAGGATAAAATGCGGAGCCGGACTGTGGGTCCCTTATTTTATTTAAAAAAAACACTTTTGCTGTCAACCTAATTGTTCTGCTGATTCTAATGTAGTGTGTTCGCGCCTTTCTTAACTTTACCTCCACGCTAGAATTTTTTCCTATATCGTGGGAGCAGTTTACATACATAAATTTCACAAGGACATTCAGATCCGGAACAATTATTTGTAGGCCATACAAATACTTGTATCTTCCATTGTATTTCAATTAAAATACGTATGGTTTACAAGTTTTTTTTTTAATTTGATATCAAGTGTCGTTAACGTGTGAATAAAGTGCAATAAAAGAAAGGAATCTTTCTTTTAGAGCCCTGTATTAAGAGTGTCTACTAAGGTGTTTATATCGCTACAGCTACATTCGGTACACTGCATGTAGCTGTAGCTGATTGGAAAATCGTTTTGTTAGGATGGTAAATCTTAATGCTAGCATTACCATTGACGTGTTAGGAAAGAAAACAGCGTTGTATTGCTCTGTTATCCTGGTATTTTGTGTGATAGTAGTACCTTTTGGACGTGTCTATTTATCTAATGCCCAGGACCAGCATGACAATAAATCGTACTAAATACTAAATTAGTAGAATAATGGATGCTACACTTTTTTTTTTGAGGTGACAAATGAACTTACAGTCCAGCCTATGATAAGTGGTTGCTGTAGTCCATGGACCTGCAGCCTACTTCGAACTAAAAAGGCTACAGTTACGTTGTCACCTCTGTTAGGCAGAAAAGAAGTCTTACCAGTACCACTAATTAAACAAAATAATTTAACTTTTAAATTAGTGATACAGATTCATTATTTAACCCGTAGTACTGAAAACGCAGGCAGAGACATTATCAACCATAGACTAACAGTTTCAAACGTCCTTGCTGTAGTAATTAATTAAACATCATGTTACTAGCAAAGGTTACTAGTGTATTTTATATTGCGTCGTAAATAATACAAGATATAGCATAATTAGAGAATTTAAAGCATTCCTTCTAACATATTTTAAGTCCTTCCTTCTAAGGCTAGGCCTTGGTGATAACGCATCTTTGTTGGTCACGATTTCTTTGCAGTTTTAGATATCCATGGGCTACTATGGCCACTTACGTGTAAATAGGTACATACCACTATAAAAGTTCTTGTGGATAGATAGGATCTACGAAAGCCATGAGATTTCTTAGGCATTTAGGTACCATTGCCGTATCTTATGATACACACGCCGTCACCACACGTCAATAGCGTTTGATTAATTTGGTTACGTTGTAAATTTGATAAAAATTGCAACGTGTTCGTCTAACAAAGAAACAGTTATGAGAAAAAATTGTAAACTAGCAGTACAACTCCGCTTCGCGCGGGTGAATTCTGGATTTCGGCAACAGCGTCACTTATCGGATCCAAATTTAAATTTAAAGCATTTATCTTATCACACAAAAAAACTTAGTTAATTTTTTAGCACGTTTCAGTTTTAGCGAGACTAACGGTGATTTTTTTTTATAGAATAAGGTACACAATCAGACAGTAGTTATATAAAAGTATAAAATTAAAAGTATATTGGTGTCGATCTAAACCGGAATTCAAAATCCAAAAAAGTGTATTAATATAACTGCAGTAGAATCTTAGTCGGAGCATAAATAAAACAGATAAAAAATACATTAAGCATTTAAAAAAACACATAAATTTCTTTTAAATCTAACAAGGCTACTATTGAATATATCTAGATGTGCGTTACTACGCTTTTTCGCGTCGTATTCACAGCACATTTTAACAATAGTGTTGAAAAACGAAGTGTTATTCTTGTGTACGTCTAACCTAAAAATTCTGTGAACACGTTGTCGTATACCGGAATTGAAGTTATTAGAAAGATCATCCGATTAAACTTGCAAAAAACTAACATTAAAAAAGAGTAATGAGAAAACAAATTATAAGAGTATGTAATTCAATTTTGGTTGTTTAACATAAGTGTAAGTTAAAATGAAAATAAAAAAACTGATCGCAATTCGCCCGAAGGTGCTTGTGGCAAGTGACACAAACATAAACCCGGTTGACGGATAAGACAATTGCAACAATTGTATCTATTTATTTGTTCATGATTGCACTCAACATCAATGTAAGCCTTAAATCCAACGAATTGTGGTATTAATTTCCCTCCAACACTTCTTACTTTTAAGTAACTTTTAGCAAACGTCTACTCACACGAAAACCATCTCAATTGCGTTTACACAAAGTAAATTCTCGATCAACCATTTTTGTAAATCTTTCATAACTTTTCACAAAGCATAATAAACTCTATGAGTTGGTATTAAGCCACAAGTTCGAGTGTTACGTGGTAAGGTGGGGTAAATGTTATATATGACCACATGCACGCCACGTGTTCGCCACGCGTCATCTCCGATAATCTTCTTTCCCGGACTCCTTTGTTACAATTTGTTGCTGCGATATATCCCCGGTCCCCGTGAGATCGCCGATACTGATATGACGCTTAATGATATTTTAAATCAGTGTTCCGAACGGGCTATTCATATGTTTTGCTTAGAGATTACTAACTTTACGAATGGTTTTTTTTTTAAAAACTTACGTCACTGAGTTTTTGCATTCATTGCAGCCTATCAAAAGCACACACATACACAGGTCTACCCTATAGATTACCTAAAATGGGGGATTATAGGTGCCACTCTTGACAGACGAGTTGCCAACTGCAGTATTTTATTATTTTGAGCCGTAATAAAGAGGATATTGTTATCCATCTCCCGTTTCAGTTTCCCTCTGTGGGTCTTACGAGAAACAAGGAATGTGGTGGGTTCTTCCTGACTGAAATCATTATATTTCTCTATTATATTTCGTTGTTCTGTTCCCGTTAAAGTAACGCTCTTTAGAGCTTACTGCACTTCCTTTTGCACGAGCAGTCTCTGGGTGGACTACACGCAGAAACAGTGTAATGCCCTGCGTGTTCAATATAATAATGCATACAGGATGCTGTTGAGTCTGCCTCGTTACTGTAGTGCGTCGGGTATGTTCGCGGATGCGCGTGTGGATTGTTTCTACACCACCATGTGTAAACGATGCACATCCCTGGTGAGCAGGGTGCGGGCCTGTTCCAATGACATCCTGAGGGCATTTTCTGACAGATTTGATTGTCAGTACCTGAACCATTGTCATATTGTGCACGTGCTGACTAATCGGGGCTATCTTAGATATAGTTTTAGAATTAGGTAAATAGTTTTAAGTTTTACTAACATTAGATTTAAGATTTGTATTATTACTAACATCTGTAATCGTTGTGGTCGAAATAAATGACTTTTATTTTATTTATTAACAATAACGTACACTTTTCGGTCTAAGAACCCGACAACATAGATACCATTTTCTTATCTATATCTAGAAAAGAGCAGCAGTTCACACATTTCTATATTTCAGTTTAAAAAGTAGAGGAGCTAGTGTAGTTGTAGTGTGTGAGGTATTTCATCTCAGGCTTAAGGTGTGACAGTGTGACAACTCTTCAGTTCAGCCTTCTTTGTTCGAAGTCAATCGCAGGTGTTCATGGGCCACAGTAATCACATTTCATTAGGTAGACTGTTAATTGATTTATCGTTAAATCAAAAGGTTATACTACAATTGAACCCTTTTATGTTTTTAAGTAAAACTTTCGTAGCCGCGACTTATCGGTAAATTTAACTTAACTTTTTCGAGCGGAAGTACCATTCAGTAATATCCAAAGTCCTTTTACATAATTTCCCCATTTAAAAAGGCTATACATGTAAGTGCATCTATTTTGTGAATATATGTATAATATACATATATTATATACAATTTTCAGATATTATACGTTATCTTTAAATTGATTTCCATTTTATTTCTATACAGTTTGAGTTTGATAATATTAATAAATTTATTTGAATGAATTTTAATAATAAATAAATATTAAAAAAGTTCATAACACAAGTAAGTTAACAATTATCTTAATATACATAAATTACGTGTTACGTTGTTTGTCCTCGATGGACTCCTAAACTAATAAACTGATTTTAATCAAATTTGCACACCGTGTGCAGTTTGGTCCTACTTGAGAGATAGGATAGTTTCTTTTGTCCATGAGTAACCCACAAATTTTTTTGCGAATTTAAGGATTTTTAATAGGACATGAAAGAGTCGTCGAAAATTCACAGAAAAACGTCTGCCTGGCAAGCTAGTATTATATATAAATAAGTTTTACCTCAACTGCGAATAAAAGTCTCATTTTTTTAAAATTAGTTTTTAGCTGTAGAACTGACTCTGATGTTCCCCAGTAGAATTACGTCGCGCGAATTTTGCTCTTTGTAAAAAAAATCAACAACTGTCGTGACAAGAAAATATCGCGATATAATAAAATAAAGTTGTCATCCCCAGTTAAAGTGCCGAAGGGAGCGTGCTAAATGCATTAATTTGGCCTGGATTTAGTGGCCCGGAAGTGATTTGCTACGGGAACGCATGCCCCGCACCGATATGACCCTGCTATCTGCCGACAATTGACCCCTTACCTTACACTATTTGTGTTAATTAAAAATAAACTGTATTTTTATAAGTTAAAGACAAAAATTCAACGACAAAAAGAGTCGTTTAGGGTGGCTTAACGGGGTTCAGCTTTGTTAGTGCCGCTTTAGTCAAGGGTTGTTACTGTAAAAGCTTATCAGCTTTAGATGTCCTTGTTATTCATTAGGCCTTTGATTATATTGGAAATAAAGAAAGAAGGCAACATGATTTATGTAAATCAAATTTGTACAAACATAAATGATCACATATTTAATTCTATCAGATGCAGAGTCGGCACTTTTAACCAACGAGCATGAGTAAGCAAGAGAGGTGTGTCAGGATGCCAAATGGAAGTCAGTAGTCTCAGCCTACCCCTCTATGTGTGGTGCGAGAGTTTATTTATGTATTAATCGTATAGTGGCGCCGTAAGAGAATGTACTACCCCATATCATCCCGTGGGTTATTTAAGAGGGGAGAGAGGGATACTGAAATCAGTTCTAACCCGCCAGCCATGGAAACTACGACTACAATATCCATTCTATGAGGCAATCTATAGAGGAGGCTTACGTCCTATATTATGAAATGATAAATGTACATACTTAAAATTGCTTTGATATCTGAAATACTCGCACAATTTATGATTATAAAAAAAATTTAAACATTTACAAATTAAAAGATTTATGAAATTAATAGTTAATTTTGTACCTGAACCGAAGTACGCAAGTACATCGTAAATTCCATCTTTTTGCTGCTCTTTTGTGAATAAAATACGATAGTTGTCCTTAAACAGCGGTGCACCTACCGTTGTGTTCTGGTTGAAAGGAAAAAGGAGTTTTACGAGCTATGCGGGATTCCATAATAGTCTGTTGTATGTGTTGTATGCGGTATTTCTGTGTTGTAGTAGCCAATAACCTTCAAGAAGTCTGCAAGCTCATCTGTGATCCAAATGGTACAAAAGAGTTGGTCACAAATTGCATTCGTTCTAGCTTCGCAGTGTTCCGTTCTGCCAGGACTCTCCTACCCCGTATTAATGCTCTTTTTCCCGATTTAATTTGAAAAAAAAACCGGCCAAGAGCGTGTCGGGCCACGCTCAGTGTAGGGTTCCGTAGTTTCCCGTCCGTCACAATAGTGTTCCCACTTATGAGTTTAAAGGTGGGTATCCATTATTTTCCTCCGCGCTCCTGCAACTGCTCCCGGTAGTGGGTACGTGCGCGAACATGGAGCGTGCAACATTGCACGCTCCGCGGCAGGCGCTCCGACTTTCCATCCAAGTTCAAAATCATTTTCCTAGAAAGTCCTTATAAAGTTCTACTTTTCAGATTTTTTTCATATTTTCTAAGCTTATGGTTCAAAAGTTAGAGGGGGGGGGGGGACACATTGTATTTTACTTTTGGAGCGATTATTTCCGAAATTATTGACATTATCAAAAAATGATTTGAGTAAACCCCTATTTATTTTTAAATACCTTTCCAACAATATATCAGACGTTAGGGTTGAAATTAAAAAAAAATCACTTCCCACTTTACATATAGGGGGGCTACCCTAATAAAACAATTTTTTCCAATTTTTATTTTACCACTTTGTCGGCGTGATTGATACACATATTGGTACCAAATTTCGGCTTTCTAGTGCTAACGGTCACAGAGATTAAGCGAGGACGGACAGACGGACAGACAGACATGGCGAAACTATAAGTGTTCCTAGTTGACTACGGAACCCTAAAAAAGGCATAGAAACGAATTGATTTATTAAGTATAGGTTATATTATGAGTTTTATGCATAAACAGTAATTTCTCTGGTTTCCTAGCCAATCAATATATGGCTACAGCCTTATTTTTTCTATTGTATAATCTCTTTTGATACGTGGTAGAGCCACCAGCTATATTATGTTTGCATCACGAATGGGTCAGATTTTAGGCTGGTAAAAAAGAATGATATATCATCATTATCATTACAGCCTATCAAATTCCACCACTAAACATAAGCCTCGCTAAAGATTGACTCATAAGAAGAAAGGCTGTTTTAAATTTATTTATTTATTAAAATGCAAACGCAAATGAATAATGCAATGCTATAAACGAATCTCAGTACAATATTAGTTGTTAAAAATTACAGTGTATACGATAGTTTTTATGTTATAAGTATGTTATAGTATAAGAATTTTAATATTTTAAAACAAAGTACACCTTTTCATGACTGTTTTACACATAGTTGTGTTACATTGTAAGATCTTTTTTATTTTATTTTCTGCCGATTAGCGTGTAGTGTATATGTACGTAGTGTATGCTTATATATATATATATATATATATATATATATATATATATATATATATATATATATATATATATATATATACGATTAGACGACGACGACGGGTTATTTATTCCCCATTATATTTCTATAATCTTCTGTCTTACAAATTAGCTAACATAATCAATATTAAGAATCTTTTATGTTTTAAATAAATAGATTGACTTGGGCCATCGCATGAAACATAATGTATCTCACAAGTAATACATATTATATTGAAATTTGAAATATACCGTATCTATACAATGCCTGCTTGATTTTTGAAAATTCAGGTTTCTAGTTTTGCCCCACACCCACAACGAAGCTATAGGGGGTCGAAAATGGCCTGAATTGCTTCGGGAAAAGTATGGTACGGCCGTGCCGCTTTTTTGCTCGACTTTGCGAGCAAAAAATTTGCAAATATTATTACGTCTAAAGGCTTGAATTAACAAATGGGCTAATTGTGGGCAGAGCAGGAGGATGGTAAAGCGGTGAAGCAGTAAGGGTAATTCACATAGGCATTTTCCATAGATTTGTAGATGTGGTGGAGATATTTGTATTAAATACCATGTTTGGCCGCCGGGTTGGTCACTGCATTTTTTATTATTTTAAACTATTTTAAGGAAGATGCAGCCGCTCACGGCACCCTCGGGATGGTATGAGGGAGTGGATTTTCTAACGCCGCCATTACATGGTCATATTTATTACATATGTAATCAACGTTAAGCTTAATATTAATGGAGATTCTGTGTGACAACAACCTTAATTCAAACCTGATCGTAATCCATTTTAACCGATTTAAAAAAACTCCATTTGACTATAATTTTTTATGTGTTGTAACTTCATAACTTTTTTCCAGGATAACCAATTTTTTTGATCATTTTTTATTTGTAAGCTGGTGATTTGCCTGTGGTTCCATATAAAATTGAGTTATACTTAATAATTCATATTTAACTACATTGATGATGTTCTCATTTTATTTATATTGAAGTTGGTTGTACAAAATTTTCAATTTTACCACTTGTTAATTTATTTATCATTCCAAACTTGAATACAAAAGCATAAGTAAAATAGCATCTATAGGTAATAGTCTACAAGGGTTTGGAAAATAAATAAAGCTATCATCTACATCGATATTTCCATAAGGTTTGATATAGAAAAATTGAATGTACGTAATATTACATTGTGTTGCAAATAGTTTTGAAATCGGGCTAAATTAGCTACCGGGCTAAGTTTATTGATTGTGTCAAGGTTTATCTGGTATTTTCCTTAGGGCTGACTTTGAAATCGTCGGATAACACTTATTCATCAAATTATAACCTGACTAAATATAAAAACTAAACAGTTATATTTTATTTAAGCAATCAAATTTTTTATTTGTTGATGTTCTATTTTCAGTTCCAGTATCACGCACCCCCCTCCCTCGTGATCATGGGTGCTATAAAGCACCCGAAATGTCGTGAATTAAAAAGTTAAAATTAAACACAATAAAATCAGTAAAATTAGTTGCAATTTATCTGACAATTGAAAAATCTGAATTAATCAAAATAAGAATAAATACTACATGTGATGATACCAAGGTAAATTCGTAAACGCATAAGAAGTTAAATTTAATATTGTTTTTATGAATTCACATGGAAAATAGAAAATAATATTTCGATATCATACGCTGTGATCGATTTCATCAAGAAACATAAAATAAGCCAGACATCGAATTCATACTTTCACAATTTCCATAAATATTAATTCGAGCGCTTCCATCCAGTTTAACGAAATCAGACGTCGATGAGGTATGTCAGACCGAACGATCTCGACGTTAATATATTCAACGTTTAAGAACCCTCATAAACAATATACATATGGAAACACTCTACATATTGTATATTTACCGATACTCAATAAATACGACGGTGAAACCACCCCATATAAAGCACCTTTCTATACAGACCTATCTTAAACCTCCCTTAACGGCTCCCTCTGATAACTTAAAGACTTTATCCCCTGTACAGGAATTTTTACGGCAACAAAAGCCTTCATATTTTCTTTATTCATACCGTGTCAAAATCGTCTCTTTTCCCCTCCACCCTTCGGACGTTGGGAAAAGAGACAGTCGGCCAACTCTTTCACTCTCATTAAAATTTTTATATCCTCGTCTCGTTCCTTACCCTCCATTACGGTTTTATGTTTTTCTCGATATTCTTGGTGGAGAGTACTTAATACTGTTTTTTTTTCGTCAAACCGTCAGCAACAGGGTGATTGTGCGAATTTCTTAATTAATTTATGTTAAGTATTTTGCGAGGGGTAACATCTTAAAGGGTGTTTATGAATTTCTTTTGCAATACGAATCGCGTAATGTCGTCGTTTTTGCATTTTACGGCTTTTAATTTAGTGTTTATTCACATCGGTACATTTGTTTTCGTCATTAAAGAGTTGATTATAAAACATGAATTTGTTATAAGATTAGAATATAAAGTTGGTTATTAGATTTTTTTTATTGTTTGAGAGATATAAACCAAATAAAGTTTTAAAGACGTAAGAAATACTGACACACTTAGCATCAACCTCTATATCAGTACGGTATCGGTTCTGCCTAAAGGATGCCCCAGTAGGGAGCGGCTCCGTATTCAAAAAGGAAAAATATGAAGAAAAAAGTTATAACGTCATATTGTTTTGCCACGGAGCGAAGGCGGAGGGGAGGGGGCAACAAAAAAGGGGAGTTCTGTATAGTGCTGGGGAAAGATAAGGCGTTATAGCATTCTGTATATAGCTTCACTATAGATATGGTGGCACCATTGTACTTTACGAGTCGCCCTTTCGTATTTTCATACTTTAGAATGGCGTCTTGGTAAAACGTCGGAATATATTTTGTCAGACTTATATTTTGTAAAACCCGTTTCTTTATATTTTTTTGTTCTGAATGAATTATAATAAGTGTGTTGTTAAACTAGTCTGTTTTCACATACCTACATAAACGATTTTACATTCACATATGTAGATAAACTATTAAAAGAAAAAAAATATAATTGCTTCCTGTAATTTTCACAGTACGTAGCAACTCGGGTTAGATCCCCGCCGGCACCAATAAATTACAATTTTAATTGCTAATTTATTGACCAATTACTCGGCGGTGAAGGAAAACATCATGAGGAATCCTGAATGTCTGAGAAATATTAAAAAAAATTATTAAATTTCAAAAGCATGTGGAGTCCGCCAACACGCATTAGGGCAGCTGGTGGACACCTGTGCCCAGCAGTGGGACGTATATATGTAACTTTGCTTTACTTTACTTGATAAAGATCACTATTCCATTTGGTTACATTATACCTTAAATGTCTTCAATTATACTTTATTATACTTTTGAAAATCATTATTTATTTTACAACTGATAATACATAGGCAATACATAGAGGGATTTTTTATGCATTATTTTATAAAATTTAATAAAAATAAAAATTCAATTAGATAAAATGATTTTTGCGGAAATTAGTCCAGTAAACAGTTAGTTTTAGCAGCTACAGTTGTAGTAATAATAGTAATAATAACTTTCAATATTCAGTGTGCAATAATTAATTAGATATTATGTAACTTACGCGGATGAAAAGGTGAGGAGATAACGTAAAGCCTATTCTTTTCGATAATGATCCCTCTGTTTTATAGCATAAGGGTGACAAACGAGCATACAGTCCACCCGATGGTAAGTGGATGTTGTGGCCCATAGACATCCTCATTTATCCTCAATTAAGATTCAAAATGCATATGCGTTGTCACCCATGAGGACTAATATGGAATGTCTCGATTCCAGTAAAAAGGGTCTCCGGTTCTTTACACTCACCATAGAAAACACAGCATGAGCCGGTATTCTGTGAGAACGTGGTCCTGCCCCGGTCGAGCCAACCCATTCGTGCTACAACCATAATATAGTTGCAGCCTGCCTATATCACGCAAAAACCTCTTTCTAACTCATTTTAACAAATTGCTTAGCAATGTTATTGGTTATTCAAATAAATCGAATAGCAGTTTCAATTAAGCTGGAATCTGGAGCTTAATATTACAAAGAATTAGAAAGTGTTACTCGCACTGCCGTTTGGCAACACTCTGCAGTTCCAAAAGAGGATTCTTAATTGAAGACAGATGTAGATATCTATGGGCGTCCATACCAAGAGGTGGATTGTGTGCTCGTTAATTACCCTTATTATATAAAATGAAAATAAAAATAAATAAATATCTTCGTCAATTGAATTACGTTTATTATTTATTAGATTATTTTCCTTTTAAATAGGTTCAGGTAGTCACATAGAAGAAAACTCTTTCACCCCTAAGTGTGGGAAAATATTGGATGATATTTTAATTCAAATATTTAGATGACTTTCAAGCTTGAAGATATGTTTACTTATGATAGTCCTTAGTCTACTTAAGATGGTCATAAATTGATTTTAATAAAGTCATTAGCTTCTGAAATGGAGAAAAGTCTTCTGCTGTACATGGATAATAAGAAGAATGACACCGGCTGCAGGATTACTACGTTCATGTAGTTTTTAATCAAAATCAAATTTTAATATATAATTATTAGTGGGAGAATACATTTTTTCTAGAATGCCTATTAAAATGTTCAAGTATTTTTAATTAAAATAATATTAATTAATATTTTCGAAAAAATTTCATTCACTTGTCTATTTTTAATATAAATAGTATACCACTTCACAGGAATATATGTGGAGAACTTGGAAAAGTATGGTTGCAGGAGCGCACTGGGTCGACCTCTCCGCAGCCAGGTGTGCCCAGGCAATATTTTATTACAGTCATATATTCATGACGTATATTCATTATTTATATATGAAATTAAAGCAAATTTTTTCTGAGCACGATGGAATATGGTCGCCTATGTAAAAGTGGCCGCAAATAGGTAACTATAGCTGTTAAAGATACATTTACATATTACATTTAGGTAGATTAGTAATTACCACGCCAAAGCGTTGCCACTGCACATATGGCCACAACCATATGCCTAGCTAAAGAGAGAGGTGTGATATATAATATATATCACACCCTCACTACTACACTACACTATCTAAATGTAATATGTAAATCAAAATCGATTTCACTATGGAGAATTTTATGTAAATATATAACGCCATATTTCTTACGGCGAATAAGTAAAGAGGTCGCTTTAAATTTGTCGAGTCTCTCACTATAACTAATAAGACTGCGAGCAAGACGACATTTGTAGCTAAGTGTTCAATAACAACAAAACTTTACCATTAAGAAGTGAAACAGGTGTTTTAATAGGTTAAGCACATGTTAATATGTATTGTACTTACACTGGGTATATTATCCGACGTGCATACGCCTTCACTGAGTAGACGATCCCGAATCTCCCAGGCGAAGATCGAAGGACACTCACGTTTGTACTGAGCGATCTTGCTTACGACCTCCGCTGTCGCGACCCTGGGCTTCGACCCACCGATAGCCCTTGGCCTGATAGAGCCGGTCTCGTAATACCTGAGAAAAGAAGGCTTTATGAAAAATAGTCATTAGATTTCATATTTAATTTTATATATTTTCAAACTACGGATATGCCGCACAGAGTTTGAATTTGCAGTCGATATGTATGTCCTATGCCTCAATATTGTTGTGTTAGTCTGATTCTTCACAGCTCCTCCGCAAATTGGCCTATGCAGTAACATTGAATAAAGATAACATCCGTCAATTATAAGCAATATTATTCATACTAAATCATAGTTTAGTGCAGTTTTAGACCCTGGTTTAAAGCTCACCCATGGTCACAGGGGACCATGGAATGCACCCGAAACGTCAGGAATTAATAATCAAATAAATTAAACACGATAAAATCCATAAACGCAGTTTTAAACAATGTGTAGTGTTCGCGTAAATATAATAAATAATTACTGGTTTAAAATTGTTTAAAATATTCTATGGTCAAATTAGTGCAAACAAGTCCTTCACAAAATATAGAATATGTCAACAACATTAACGTGGTAGAGCCACGAATTGCTGAGTTACGGCTGCACGGATAAATCGACTCAACCGTGAAGTCCTTTACCCGATGAGTTTGCTGACAGAATGACGTAAATTAGCAGCTTAATGCTGCTGTGTTTCGTTTGGCAAGTTAGAAAACCTAAGCCAGACTCTTTTTTTTACTCGTAACAAAGTAGTTTATTTTAATTCTTAGAGGTGACATCGCTTCTTATTTTGATTTTTGATCGAGGATAGACGTTTATAGCTTTGATCCAAAAATATAAAATAAAAAAGTTTAGTGGTATACCAAACAAAAAGATTTTTATAGATGTCTTTTGAACCAGACGGTAAGTCATGCCCTGGTGGTCCAGCTATAATGTATATTATAGCGTAACGCTACCATGTCTAAAATAATTTTGATAGAGTTAACCTAACTAACCAAGACTTTTCTTAATTTTGTGCACGTGAAAAAGCCCAAAGTCACTCAGCGTGTTATAGAGAGGTATTCATTCTTATTATGTAATAATATACATAATACATAAAAATGTTGATAGATATAATAAAACTGAAACAATCGCATACTTATGCTTGTAGTCTAAATAATTATGTGTTTAAAAATCTACTCAACAAAGTCTAGAGAACAAGCAACTATTTATCTTTAAACTGTTATCTATACATATAATAAATCTGTTGAAAAATTATTCGTTCACGATTCACGCAAAATATACTGGATGGATTTCCTTAAAAGTTGGCGTGTAGGCAGTAAATGATGGCGTATAACATATAGGCTTTTTATCCGCTTAAGGAAGAGTAACAAAAGAAGGGTTATGTTTTTCTTTTTTATTTAAGTTTATTGTCGTAATGGTTGTGGTGGTTGTATTAAACATAAAGAGGATTTAGCTATACTTATTGCGTATTTGAAGTTGAAGAAGAGTAGAAAAGTGTGTCGTGTGTGTGTATGAAAATGAAACTCATCGCGTAACCATCCAAAAAGGGCAGAATAACGTCTGCCGGGCCTGCTTGTACTTAGTATTGCTTTCACTACTTTTACACCTAAGTGGTGATAGATACCAATATAATATAACCCACTTACAAAAACCAAAACCTACAAAGCAATCGGATGACATGACAGATGCTGGCAATATCTTTCACTTCTTTGCTGTACGCATGATAAATAACGAAGCAAATTGTTGGGTTCAAATGCGTGGCGTGACTTGGTATTAACTTATTAAATAGAGTTTTATTTAATTTAAAATGTTTATTGTATTTTAAGAAAAAATACTGACCACTAGAAGTTCAAACTATATTTAGTAATGGTTCGAAATTTAAAAGTTTAAGCTGAAATTCAAAAGCTTTCCGTAATGAGGAGGAAATTTTTAATAGGTTGCGTTGTACGGGATTTCCTAATATATATAAAAAAATTTAGATTATTTTCAGTTTTCTTCTTATTTTCTTGTCAAAAACAAATATCGTTGCTTTCCTGTAATTTTCGTGCCTGAGCGTATTGTCGTTTATGAAAATGAAGAGATGCTGAGGTCTGTTAGTACGCACCAAGCGTAATTTGCCATTTATAGGCACACTACAGTGCTATAAGAAATGTATCCGGACTTCACCGATGAAGATACTGAACCTACCGTTTTCTGAAAAACGCTTCAAGGAGGCTAACACTCAATAAGCCGTCGATAATGGGTTTATAGGTTTACTATCTCATAATATTTTTGTAATTAGCAGAAGTCATATCTAGTAAAGTTTATTGCATAATGCTTTTCTGTCTAACTCAGGAAGGACCATATAAATTTATAAACGTGTTTGTATATTTGCCCGAATAGAAATTGACCAAACGGGTACAGGCATAAGCAAAGTCGAAGTAGGAGGTACGAGTAGCCTAACTACCGGTATCGGATTGCCACGGCCCGTAAGGTATCAAGTTCAACGCCGGGTCTTCAGTGTTTTCACTTTATCAGTCATTTTATTTTTAAAAAGTGCATGAGAATTATAAATATATAATTATAGTATAAACGTATCAAGGTATATAATGTTTCTAAGCGCGTATTTGAATTGGAAAGATTTAGGATGTAATGTCACAAAAATATGCGATACGGTCTGAATCCGGCACTATCGGGTATATTGGCCAAATGATTTTGTAAGGTTTCCAACAGAGTGATCTATTGAGAAAAGTCTATTAAATATTTTGTTTTTGCAATCAAATATAATTAACAATATGTTACTGTCGTCATATTGTTTTATGAAATAAAGATGACAAACTAGCACACAGTCCACCTGATGGTAAATGTATGCTGTAGACTATAGACATTTACATCTCCCTATCCTCGATTAAGCATTAAAATATGGATGCGTAGTCACCCCTGAGGACGATGGAATGCCTTCTTACCCTTAAAAAGGGGTAACCGGTTCTCTACACACACCATACGAAATACAGCAGCATTAAGTTGTTATTTACTCTGGTATTCTATGAGGGCGTGATCCTTCCCCGGCTGAGCCGACCCATTCGTGCTACAACTATACCAATAATATAGCTGCAGCATGACTCTACCAAGTTCAAATCTAATTACTAACTAAGAAGGAATGTCTGGTTACTATTAAAAGAAAAACCGGTTCTCTACACTTACCGTAAGAAACACAACACCATTAGTTGTTAATTACTCTGGTATTCTATGAGAGCGTAGTCTTTCCGAGCCGACCCGTTCGGACTTACTACAACTATAATATAGCTATATCATAGTTGTAGTAAGGACCGCGGATAAACGATATTGGCATATATCAAAATAACAACAGATCTAAAACTTTGGGTGTTTGATTTCTGGAGTAGAATAAGGTAATCGCTAAATGTTAAACCGACTATCGACTATCATGTCTTCTGCAATTTACAGGTCCCGTGTTTATGTAGTACTGTAGGACTCTAACAAAAGGAATGTGTCAACTGTTTCGTGTCGTGTGTTGTAATGCGATTAATATTGAGTTTTTGTCTGTGAAGGCGAAGGGCGAGGTTACTGTCAATACTTTCCCAATTTTCTCTATCTAACCTATTTTTAGCTAAACGTTGTCTTTTTGGACTCTCCTCCCCACTCGAAGGTTATATGATTGAAGTAATATGTATGTAAGTCTTAAGTCTAATGATACAGATGTACAGTTTTAGGTTGCCTAAGTTTATTATTATAATAATTATTAAAATTTTTACAATTTTTATATTCCGTAACACAGATGTCTTGTCCCTAGAAGAGTAACAAAATGATAAGAAAGTTTAAATAATTTTTAAATATTTAGTATAAACATTATATTCCAAAATACTTAATTTCAATATTATTTAAAATGCTTTGAACTTTAAACGACAGGTAAACTTCATGACCACGCAAATGTGAGGTGAGGTGAGCCACATGCTCGTTTGCCCGCTCTTCTACAAAAAAAATGTTAATAATGAGTACATGGACGGATATAACATAATAAAACACATGGCTATTGCTTGACATTGTGTTAATAATATATTCTAGCACTAAATAATACGTCTATACATTTTAACCGCAAATCTACTAAACAAAATAAAAAAAAACAAGCCATACGTCACTACAAAAATAGACGCGCTCAAGTTTCACGCCTGTCAACTAAAACCAACCTTCACAGTCAAGGTCTGCAAAACTATTCGGACCCTAGTTAAAAGTCAATAGACCAATAAAGAGAGTTCTAGATATGCTGGATATTCGTTGGCATGCTCCGTGGTGTTTTCCTATGACGTGCGGTCAGTTACTATAATTCTGTGGTTACAACCAGTTAGAGACCGGTGTACGATATCAGCTGCATTTTTTAGATATTTTCAGTATAATATTGCTAAGATGGGTGACTGGTGTAATTACTTTGCGGTCGATAATTAAAAATATCGAAATAAATCCAATTTCAATTTCATGTTAATAACGTGGGCTACGTATTTGTTTATATAGAAGGAAGATTCACATGCGAGCATAGTTCCCAAGAGTTCACATACGTGTAGTATAATATATGTAATGTAAGTGGAAGCTGTGGCCCGCAGACACATTCATTTTTATAGGATAAGGGTAATAAACGAGCATACAGTCCACCTGAAGGTAAGCGGATCCTACGGCCTATAGACACCTACATTTAACCTCGATTAAGAATCAAAATGCAGATGCGTTGTCACCCCTAGGGACTAAGATGGAATGCCTCGATTTCAGTAAAACGGGCCTCCGGTTCTCTACACTCACCATACAAAACACAACAGCATTAAGCTGCTATTTTACGCTGGTATTCTGTAAAAGCGTGGTTCTTCCCCGGTTGAGCCGACCCATTCATACTACAACCACAAGAGCTGCAGCGTGGCTCTCCTACGTATGTAATGTAAGTGATGCTGTGGCCCGTAAACACATATCTATTTAGATAAGAATCAAAACACTGGTGTGATAGCACCCTTAAGAATGAAATTCACTATACGAAAGGCATCAGTATGTATTTTACGCAAAGATACAAGTAGTAGTAGCAAAACAAATAGTTACCGTTGCAGCCTTTTTAAGTCCACTGCTGAATATAGGCCTCCCCCATATATTGCTTTATAGGGGGGATATTTGCCATAGGTGCCACGCTCGACAAACCTCTTACGACACCTACGGGTTGATTTGGAATACTGCATATTCTTAAACCGCCACAACGTATTAAGTAACTAACCTGCCAAGTATCTTGGAAACGCAGCCGTTGGAGACCTGCAGGATGCGGCTGATGTCGCAGGGTCGGGCGCCGGAGTGTGCCAGCTCGACGATCTTCTGCCGCGTGGAGTCGGGCAGCGGTCTGCCTCCTACAAACACGCCGCCGAGCTGGTTAACACCGCTGTGACCTGTCGCACCACAATCCTGCTTACTCCAATTAATCACGCGTTTATATATTCATATATAATGAACGGTAAATGCAACAGGTTGTGTTACACAGGTCTTTAAATGTGGTAATAGACTTGTAAAGTAAATTTAATATGAATTTAAAATGAATGTCGTTTCTTTTTCATTTAGAAACAGTAAAAGTAAAATAGTATAGATACATAAAGTACAAGTATAACGTCGGAAATCAAAAATAAGTTAAATTAAACGCCGATAAAATCTTTAGGATTTCGAATACAAGTTCGTCAACACGCATTTGGGCGAAAACGTCCTTGCGGCGGCCTGTGCCCAGCAGTGGGGTATATATATATATATATATATATATATATATATATATATATATATATATATATATATATATAGGCTGTAACTTTAACTTTAAAATCCTTAAAATTTGATTTATTCAATAGTATGGATGTAGCCAATATTCGTTCCAGAGCTAGGCTCAGGTCTCCCCTTTCTCCATTTCTGAGAGGCTAATGAAGAGTTAGTTCGTTGCGCTTCATATGTGACGGACTTTACATGCCCGTGATATATCTTATTTCTGAGGCGATTCAGGTTTTCTCCGTGCCGTGGTAGCTTAGAGGATAAACGCTCGCTATAAATTTAACAGTACGCGAGAAATCCGTGTCCGATCCCCGTCGGCACCAATCAAATCTTAATTCCAATTTTAAAAGTTGATTTGCCACGTGTCACATAGGAAAACATCGTGAGGAAACCTGCATGTCTGGGAAATAAGAAATAAATATTTCGAAGACGTGTGAAGTCCGCCAACATGCATTGGGGCATCGCGACTGACATTTCCTTGCCCTAAAACCCTCCCAGAAATGAGAGAAGGATGTATATAGGCTGTAACTCAGGTTTTCTCACCTCGTTACCATCGAGTACGCGTTAAATCAGCTTTCACTTAATTTCATGGTGACGGTGGTGATCGAACTCGCGTACTATGAAATTTAGGTAAGCGCTTAGCCCCTGAGCTACTAAGACTAAGAGATTGGCAAGATTTTAACTTGATATGGGCTTTCCTTGTTGTGGGGAGGATTTTCGATCACAGTCACCGATATAAGTATTTTATGTTACCTATTACGATCGCAAGGGAACAAGACGGGGTGATGGAATTTTTGACTGCACGGTACAATTCTTTACGTCAGAATAATGAAGAGATTTAATTTTTTTATAGAATAAGGGTGTCAAACGAGCACACAGTCCACCTGATGATGTACGTAAATACTGTGGCCCATAGACATTTACATTTATCCTCAATTAAGAATCAAAACGCAGATGCTGCAGTTGCGTTTTTAGGGTTCCGTAGTCAACTAGGAACCCTTATAGTTTCGCCATGTCTGTCTGTCCGTCTGTCCGTCCTCGCTTATTCTCTGTGACCGTTAGCACTAGAAAGCTGAAATTTAGTACCAATGTGTGTATCAATCACGCCGACAAAGTGGTAAAATAAAAATTGGAAAAAAATGTTTTATTAGGGTAGCCCCCCTATATGTAAAGTGGGAAGTGATATTTTTTTAATTTCAACCCTAACGTGTGATATATTGTTGGAAAGGTATTTAAAAATGAATAGGGGTTTAGTACGATCATTTTTTGATAATGTCGATAATTTCGGAAATAATCGCTCCAAAAGTAAAAAACAATGTGTCCCCCCCTCTAACTTTTGAACCATAAGTTTAGAAAATATGAAAAAAATCTGAAAAGTAGAACTTTATAAGGACTTTCTAGGAAAATCATTTTGAACTTGGATGGAAAGTCGGAGCGCCTGCCGCGGAGCGTGCTATGTTGCACGCTCCATGTTCGCGCACGTACCCACTACCGGGAGCAGTTGCAGGAGCGCGAACATAATGGGTACCCACCTTTAAACTCATGAGTGGGAACACTTATTGTGGCGGACGGGAAACTACGGAACCCTACACTGAGCGTGGCCCGACACGCTCTTGGCCGGTTTTATTTGAAACATAAACTTAAGTAACTGGTACCTTCCTATGTAAGTCCTACTGGTACCTAATAAATTGTTCACATCAATATTAAGTGCTGTTTATTACGTACTCGACGGTAACCAAATTGTCGCGAGGAAGCCTGTACCTCCATTCTTCGAAATAGAATAACTCCTAGGATACACACTAAAGTAGCGCGGTGAACTGCCTCCTATATTACACTCGCTGAAATAGTCCTGCGCCAAAAATGCAAGTGTACACCCAATGTGTGGGACATTGATTGGGGCGTATATTTACATTTTGATAAAGCTAACCAAATTCGATAAGAAAACCAAAGAACGTAACATTGTAATATAAGAAGCGACTTTTTCTGTACAATATTAACTTTCAAACGTGAGTCTTTGGTAATTTTTAACACAATTTCCATATTTGAGAATATTAAAGAAATGGTGGTCACCATTACCTTTACCTTTGTGCGCCAGATCGTCCATGCGGTCCAAAAGGTTGGTGTCGGGTGGCCATGGGCTTATCGGCGTCAGCTGCTGCGCTGGCAGCATCGTGTACACCCCGTACTCTTCTATTGTGGTAACCTTAGCAGTACAGAGAAATGAACAATTCATACTTTTTTGTTTAATGTAAAAGGGATAAAAGGTATTCAGCCAAAAAGATTACACGATACAATACATTATTTTATCACATAAATATGTCTACTTTTTCATATATTAAAATGTCATATTGAGAAGTTTCTATAACTTAAGGGGAAATATAATCTCAAATGGCTTAGCAAGATCCTTCGTTATGCCGAAAATATTGCAGCATTAGTTTTGAAATAAATATAAGGTAAAGTTGAGGATTAATGTTAAAGATTATGTTAGACGAAAACACGATTTCGTAAAATTTTCTCCATAGAAAAAAAATCCAAAGTTACCTCCAAAATAAACAATAAACCGCTGTTATTCATAAAATACTTTAAATAAGATCATGAAACTTTGCATACTAACTAAACTAACTATAAAGCAGTGCATACGCTATTTACTTTTTTTAAAATACCATTATTTTCACTGTAAAAAGAAATTACCTAAACTATCGGCCTTTTGAAGCTTGATTCCTGCCGCACGGTCATTTCGCTTCGGCCTTTGAACGGGGAGGTTGTGTCGCTTACGATCAGAATATACATTACGCAACAGGACGACATAAAATTAAAATGAGAAATAACCGTAATAAAAATAAGAAGCGACTGGCTTGGCGTTAAGAAACAGTCATAAATATGATAAACCTAATGAAATAAGTGTCTAACGAGCTTTCTACTTACAGTATTAGTGATTACAAACATGTCGGTACATAGCATACGACGCGTGGGCAAGTGGGGACGAAATTAGAATTTGAGCTGACTTACTCTATCCCTTTAAGTTTGCTCAGTTTACCATGTAGTGGCGGTGTAAGAACATCCACAGCCCCATATTATCCTGTGGGTGTCGAACCATGCGACAGAGGGAAACACATCAGGTGATGACCAGCAGCCTCTTTCTCATAACGACTAAAAATAAAAATAAACTGCGGTCGCCAATTCGCTTACCCAGCGTAGTAACTATGGCAAATATATCGACCCCCCCCCCCCCCGCGGACTATATTCAGCAGTGGACTTTAATAGGCTGTAAAGGTAACTGTAACTGTAACGGTAGGGTGGGAATGCGTTTAGTATATTTTATTTATAAATAAAATATTAAGTTTATTTATAATCATAAGCATAAAACGTAACGTAAACACTCGACTACAGACTTCCATTTGGTACGATCCTGACACACCTCTCTCGCTTTCTACACATTCGTATACCTAATTTCGCCCATTTTCAACATATCGCCAAGTTATGCGATAAACTTTCGCTTAGGACGTCCTTTTTCGACTCTGCCGTTCATTTCTGCGGTATAAATTTGCTTTGTTACTATTTTCTGACAAAATAATTATATATTTATTTGTAAACAATAAATAAATATAAGATCAACACACTCCATGGCGTCAAAACTGATAAAATACTTTAGGTTTTCCATAATTGTCATTTAATCGTTTCATTCACGAGACTAGTAATTTAATTTAGAAAATTATAATCATTTGTACGTGCCTAAGTCCGCTTTAAGTCATTGTTTGATAATACGAGAGCATCGGCTTGCGGTTAGGTTAGGTTTACTCCAAAGTTTATTTTGATGATAAAATACAATAAAAATATGAAGTTTGCGACTGTATGACCATTGCACACTTTATGACGAATCTTGCACCTTTTAATGCTGGTAGCCATTTTTATAGAGTAAGGATGATAAACGAGCACACAACTCACTTGATGGTTTTTTTATAGAATGAGGGTGTCAAACGAGCACATATTCCACCTAATGGTAAGTGGATGCTGTGGCCCATAGACATCTACATTTATCCTCGATTGAGAATCAAAATGCAGATGCGTTGTCAACCGTGTGGTCTAACATGGAATGACTCGTTTCCAGTAAAAAGGGTCTCCGGTTCTCTACACTCACCATACGAAACACAGCAGCACTAAGCTACTATTTTACACTGGTATTCTGTGCTACAACTATACTACTAATATAACTGCAGCATGGCTCTACCACGTATAAAAATTAGTTTATATTCACAATACGAAACACAGCAGCATTAAGCTGCTATTTTACACTGTGGGAACGTGATCACGAAAGGTCATCGACCGGGGAATATAATATAATAATACTAGCGTAAAATAGCAGCTTGATGCTGTTGTGTTTCGTATGGTGAGTGTAGAGAACCGGAGACCCGTTTTACTGGAATCTAGGCATTCCATCTTAGTCCTCAGGGGTAACAACGGATCTACTTACTATCAAGTGGACTGTGTTTGTCACCCGAATTCTATAAAAATTTGCTCAATAAAAATAATAAGCTGCGGTTGCCAATCGTGATAAATATGGCAAAATCACCCATAGGAGGCAATGGTGGTTTTACTGTTTGGGTACAGAATCCTAAAAATATTGAATTTAACTTCAATTTTGTATGTAGTATTTAAAATTTTTTTGTATTGTCTAAATTAATAGTTTGCTATGCCGCCCCCCTTAACTTCACTTTGACTTTGCACGGGTGATTTTTGGATCTCGACAACATATGCGTGTATTATACATATTAACCTTCCTGTTGAATAATTCTGACTATTGATGAAAACCGCAGCAAAATCTAAAAGATAAAGTTTAAAAGATCTATGGGTAGTGATTTTGTTTTATACTGCGTAGTCATTCTAACAAGATATAATTTGTTATTTGAAAGAAAGAAAAACAAATTTATGTCTTTTAAGCTTAAATATATGATATCATTAATAATTTTTATAATTAATGACTAAATGATTATTACTAACCAGTTTTTTTGGTAAAAAGTAAAGTTACGGCCTACATACGTCCCACTGCTGGGCACAGGCCTCCTCTCATTTCTGAGAGGGTTTTAGAGCAAGGAAGTTTTAGGGGAAGAATTTGGCGAACTTCACATGTCTTCGAAATATTTTTTTTCTTCTTTCTCGGACATGCAGGTTACCTCACGATGTTTTCCTTCACCGCCGAGCACGTGGTAAATCAGCACTTAAAATTGCAATTAACAATTTCATTGGTACCGACGGGGATCGAACCCGGTTTTCTCCCGTATTGTGAAATTTACAGCGAGCGCTAACCATCTGAGCTACCACCGCTCGGTTTTTTTGGTAATTAATTATTATACTTTCTTATTTCAATCGGATTTTGTTCACATTTTCATAGGTTTTAATTTTTTTTACGCGGTATACTAATTCCGTTTTTAAAATATAAGTGGCCTAGGTTACTTTTTTTAGTTAGCTACTAGGTTACTTATAACATCAGCTATCTGTCAGTGAAAATCTCGTCAAAATGGGTCCAGTCACTTCGGAGATTAGCCGAAACAAACAGATAGGCAGACAGACAAAAATTTAATTAATTATTTTTTTGTTATAAGTATCGTGTATACCTTCATTTGCATTTAGTTAAATGCTGTTATTTTAACCTTGCAAACAGATAATTCTATTTTATTTATTAGTATAGATGTTTAGGATATTGGTTAGTTATTATTTGGATTAATAATCTACTTGCAATCACTTTAGTATAAAAGTAAAAGTAAAGTTACAGCCGCTATACGTCCCCCTCCTGGACCCAGGCCTCCTCTCATTTATGAGTGGGTTTTACTGTAAGGAAATGTTCGCCGTGCTGCCTAAATTGGTGTTTGCGAACTTTACATGTCTTCGAAATATTTTTTTTCAGTTCTCAGCATGCAAATTTCCACACGATATTTTCTTCACCGCCGAACACTTGGCAAATTAGCACTTAAAATTACAATTAACAATTTCATTGGTGCCGGCAGGGATCGAACTCAGGTTGCTAGCGTACTGTGAAATTTACAGCGAGTGCTAAACATCTGAGCTACCACGGCTCTCAGTGTCAAAGTAGCTTTATTTAAAAATTATGAACATTTTTTTTAAAGGAAACCCATTCATTATAGTAACGTAAGCATTTGCAAAATTTCTCCTAGCAAAATATCAACTTGAACTGTTTTAAGATTTACATTTTAAAACACTTCATCTGAGTGTTTGTCAAACACTGAGAGTTGTTGAACTCAACGCTCTTGATCAACTCTTGAACGTGAGCACATTTTAGGGAAAAGTTTCACCACTTTCGTATTTTTCGTAACGAATTTCTAGATTTGACAAAGTTTGCACATAAAATAAGCGTAATTTTATGTAGTAAAACCCGTGTTATATTTTTTTAAAAGTGAACCTATATTTTATGTAACAATACAATTAAAAACTTTTGAGATGCTTAAATATTTATAGGTTTTTAAATAATTCAATTATAACACCGTATAAAGGCATTGTAAGAAGAAGAACCAGAGTAATCGATATAGCCTAACGTATCAGTAAGCTGAAGTGGCAATGAGCCGGCCATATAGCTCGAAGACTCCACAACCGATGGGGAAGCAAGGTTCTCGAGTGGCAGCTTCGTACCGGTAAGCGAAGTGTGGGAAATCCCCCCACTAGATGGAGAAACGACCTGGTAATACATACATGAAGTCGATAGGTGGCTCAGGATGTTTTGTGACATTCTTTGGGGGAGGCCTATATTCAGCAATGTGGACTGGTAAGGGGTTGTAATGATGATGATGCTAATGGCAGTGTAAGAATATCCTCTACCACATATCCTTCCATTGACGTAAAAGGTAATAGAGGAAATCTGACTTAGCAGTTAAGCAGCGGCATCTTCCTGATGAAACCTTAATAATAATAATAACAAATGCGATGGCCAACGCACGACAAAACCTTTGAGACAATCTGTAGTGAAGGCCTTCGTTCACCAATCGATTTTAAAAACTTTAATGGATACATGGTAGCTCAGATGGTAGCGCTCGCTGTAAATTTCACAGTACGCGAGCAACTCGGGTTCGATCCCCGCAGGCACCTGTGAAATTGTTAGTGAGGAAACCTGCATGTCTGGGAAATAGAAATAAAAAATATTTCGTACACATAACTACGAAGTTTGCCAATACGAATTGGGGCAGCGCGGCGGACATTTTCTGGCCCGACAACCCTCTTAAAAATGAGAGCAGGCCTGTGCCCAGCCGTGGGACGTATATAGATTGTAACTTTAACTTTTTAACTTTAATGGATACAGTTTTCGGTTGATCAGTCGGAATGACTGCCTCGTTGGTCTAGTGGTTGTAGTAGTGCGACCGCTGATCATGAGGTCCTGGGTTCGAATCCCAGGTCGGACCAAAAAATCAATTATTGAGTTTTTCTGTCAAGAAACTCTGAGTAGCTGCCCGGAGTCAGGAAGTTGGTGGTGTCTCACCCCCGTGCCTCGGAAAGCACGTAAATCCCTTGGTCCTGCGCCTGATCTCTCTCCGGTCGTGTCGGTTTACCGTCCCATCGAATTATGAGAGTGAAGGAATAGAGAGTGCACCTGTGCCTGCGCATACACCTGGGCACTATAATCCTGTCCTGCGCCGATGGCTAGCCTTCGTTGAGGCAGGCTGCCGTGGCCGAAATTCGGTCTGGAGGACATTATTAAAAGGATTGAAGGGATGCGGGAAATCGGTGCTCGTAGGGAACTCGGGATCTTACATTATGACAAAACGTAAGGAAGGCTATGTTTTGGTGGTTGAGGTGTGAAGCGCCGTTATAAGAATGATATGTTTTATTAGACTGTATCGAAGTCAATAATATTTTATTTTAAATGTTGCAATTTATGGTTTGTTGCTAATTATTCATTATATATTTCATTATCCAATATGCACTCGAATACTATTCGCTAAGGTTGTTGTTTTAGGAACAGTAGCGTGGTTATCACGTGCCATGGCATACATGGTATCTGACTACTGTGTCCTGTGTTCGAATCCCCCTGGAACAAGCAGGTGTGCTAAACAACAAGATATTAGTATAGGGTTCGGTCCATTTGTGTGATGATTGTGTTTTTACAGTTATATCCTAGTCCTAGGCTATCTAGATACAGTGCCAATCCTATAGAACTTACAAACAATAAAAAAAGAAAACAATAAATGTTACATCGAGCACTTAGCACGCGTGCTGCGTACATTTGCGATGATCACACCTAACTAACTAAAATATCGAATTCGAATCGCTCAAATTGAATTTGAATCGATTCATTACATTTTTAGTACGGTAGAGCCAAACAGCAGCAACATTACGGTTGTCGCACGAATGGGTCGGCTCGACCGGGGAAGGACTACGCTCTCACAGAATACCAGCGTGAAATAGTAGCTTAATGCCGCTGTGTTTCGTATGGTGAGTGTAGAGAACCGGAGACCCTTTTTACTGGAAACGAGGCATTCCATCTTAGTCCTCACGGGTGACAACGCACCTGTATTTTGATTCGTAACCGAGGATAGACGTAGATGTCTATGGGCCACAGCAACCACTTACCATCAGGTGGACTGTGTGCTCGTTTGTCACGAAATCTTGTAAAAAAATAGTTTATGAAGTGGGTGAGGCTGATATAGACAAACAAAAACTAATCAATCTAAGAAAAAGGTGTATTGCTGTTAAATATAAACAATTTTTAATCATAATATAATTGAAAATTAAAAATCATCAGTGCGTTCAGCCAAGAGACTTAATCAAGCGACTTACACTATCGTCGTTTGAAATGTAGTTCATTAAAATGTTTTATTTTTTCTGCTACTACCTGTGCAATCAATTTTTACTGCTTTTGACATTAATAAGTGTTCCTCGCAATATTTTCGGGGAAGATACCAATGTGTTGCAAGCAGTGCCCGAGGATTTGGTTTCGGAACTTTATTTGAAATATAAAGAAGCTGTGGAAGATGGTATTAGAATAGAATAGAATTATTTTTCATTATGGATTATAAGAAATATCGAGTCATTCATGCTTTTACCATTGGTTCGAGAAAAAAAATTCTGTACTAGAAAATACTAGTAAGAAACCTAGCAGAACTTTTTTTATAAATAATCATTTACAATATAATATTTTATTTTAGAAACAGCATGATAGCTGGGGTTATTATCTATAATCTACTCTTTAGTGGTATATATAAATACTTTTAAAATATAAGTTCTGTATATTTTCTTGATCTTTGAGGAATAAGAAATTATTGACACATCAGGACTCTAGTAAACTACTAGTCTAGTAAATTAGCTTGTGTTTACTTCTAGTAGAATCTTTATATGATTATAATATACTGAAAGGTCAAAATTTGTATATTAATTTCTTTGAATTTTATATTTTTATCTAGAGACTATTTCGGACTTAGTTTATAAATTACATTTTTGGAAAAAAAAACGATAATTTAAAACAAAGATAGTTTTTCGTAGATTCAGCACTTTAGTCGACGTGTAACTGTTATTTGAAGCAAAAACAAATGAAGGCCTACTTCGTCTTCTTTGTTTCTCTTACCGATTTTTGCATTGTACATTAAAGTTCAGCCGCCTGCTTCAGGGGTCTAGAGTTCACGATTGCATTTCATTGCATTAATCTTTAGATCCGCGGTTCGAACCCCGGGTCGAGCCACAATAACTTGTTGGATTTTCGTGTTAAAAAATTCTCATTAAACACGTAAAGCCGTTAGTCCTGCACCTGATCTCTCTGGTCGTGTCAAATTGCCGTGCCATGGGGCTATAAAGGTGAGAGAATAGAGGGTGCACCTGTCTCCGTGCACACACTTGGGCATTATAACCCTGGGCAGATAGTTAGTCTCAGTTGAGACTAGCCGCTGTGATAGAAATTCGCTCTTTTTTATACAATAAGGGTGACAAACGAACGCACAGTCCACCTGATGGTAAGTGCATACTGTGGCCCATAGACATCTACATTTATCTTCGATTAAGAATATAAATGTAGATGCACTGTCACCCCTGAGGACTAAGATGGTATGCCTCGATTCCAGTAAACCGGGTCTCCGGTTCTCAACACTCACCGTACGAAACACAGCAGTATTAAGCTGCTATTTTACGCTGGTGTTCTGTGAGAGCGTGATCCTTCCCCGGTCGAGCCGACCCATTCGTGCTACAGTCATAGTATAGCTGCAGCGTGGCTTTAATACTTATAAAAGTCTGCAGTAAATTATATAATATATAGTGTCATCAAACAATAAACCTCTCATTACATGAAAAATTACCTATAGGTTACATAGGTCTTAAGTTTATAGGTTTCATACGATCGGTTAAGTAAAAAAAAATTATATAAATTTATTTTGCTAAACTATTGCCGAATAAATAGGTCCCTCAAATATTATATTATTGAAAGGTTTTCTATAATCGCATCGGTTTAAAGATGTATTAGCGAACGTAGAGCCAGAAGTCTCGCATCCGTATTGTTAAATACGTTAGGAGGATATGTAGTAATAGTTTTTTCTTTATATAACGTTAACCCACCATTAGAATTTTCTCCTGAATTTGCGGTTTACATAAATAAATTGCACAAGCGCGCATATCCAGACTCGGAACAGTTATTTTTGCAGCATAAATTTGCTTTTCAGTTCATGCTTTATATATGTCTATACCACAGAAGCACTCCTTTCTTAATCCTGGTCACAACATCTTCTTGCAAAAATTTTGAAGGTTGTGCATAGAAATTACTCAACTCTCATTATCAGATGATATGGAGCACGGCATTTTTTCATCCTGTGCAGTCAAGCAGTTTGGTATATACTTAATCTGGGTCACCAATAAGCAATACATGGAGTTCTCCTTTACTGACTAGACTTTTTTACTTCACTTTTTGCGAGCTTTTCATCATCATCATCATCATTACAGCCCTTCACAAGTCCACTACTGAACATAGGCCTCCTCCAAGGTATGCCACAAAGCACGGCCCTGAGCCACCTGCATCCATCGACTTCCTGCATGTATTACCAGGTCGTCACTCCATCTAGTGGGGGGTCGTCCTGCACTTCGCCTACCTGTACGAGGCTACCACTCGAGAACCTATTTTCCCCAACGGTTGTCGGTTCTTCGAGCTTTTAATAAACTGTAATTATAGATATTAAAAAAAAAAGGTCTAACACAGTTAAATATTCAAACTATACGTTTGTAATTATATCTCCTAAATGTCATGTTGTCGAGCTTCATTAGAAATAGTGTTAATGGAAGTTAGTTAAGCTATAAACGTTGTCGTTAGTAACACGGTGAACTTATTAGACTATGCTAAAGTTCTTGTAAAATAGTACATATATACACCAGTATAGGAGGACGACCGACTGTAAAGTGTATCGTTTACAACAGATTTAAAACTAATAATTTCTTTAAGATATTTAAATGATATCTTTTTTATGATGTGCCAGTAACTGTCCATGGAGCCCTCACTGTACGGCGGATTTACCTTTGCCTCGCTTGGCAACACCTTTAACGCTGTTTCCTATCGCCAGTCTGGGTATAATATAGAAATATCTTAGTTAACTGACGATAACGCCGTCCATCAGAGGAGATGTTTTTTTTTACTAAAGTAAGGGTTACAAATTAGATTATAGTTCAGCTAATGGTAAGAGATAACGTGGATCAAAACTACTTACATTTATCCTCGATTATTCAAGATGCAGATGCATTACCACCCCTGAGGACTAATATAGAATGCCTTGTTAACAGTAAGAGGGCTTATAGTTTCCGTCACTTATCATACGAAGCACAGCAGCATTATGCTGCTATTTTATTCTGTGGTTCTATTTCGTTATAATGTGTGCTGCAGCAGTAATATTCTGCAGCCTGGTTCTACGATGTACAAAAAATCTGCTATTTCTAATAGTTGCCTCGTACATCACCCATAATGGTGTTGAAAGTCCTTTTACGCTGCTACCACAAGAATATACATTAGCTGTTTTTTCGTAGAGGCGCCAGTTGCAACGCGTCGGCTATTTATCCAGAATCGACAGTATGAAATACATATAAACAAATTAAAAGAAGTAAATGGTTTCAAAAAACACAATCTAATTGTTAAAGCTGAAACGACAAGTGATGACAATCCATTGATCTACATAAATAATCCAGTGGAATCAAAATTTCCTAACGCCTATCTCTCCTTGGAAGAGTTTAAGCAAACTCTTACAGAACGAATTTTGAGACAAAGGAATATGTTTACAAAAGAAACTAAAAATGCTCTACGTACGTCAAAAACGAAATATTTGACAGCGAAAAGAACTAAGCAAAAGAATACGTTTACAACAGTAACAAAAAATGCACTACGTACGTCAAAATCGAAATATTTGACAACTAAAATAAATACTTCATCGGATTATCGTTTAAAGAAAAATACTTTTATTTTAAAAACAAACAAAGTAACGGGATCAACAACAACACAAACACAAAGGAAACCACAGACATTTTCAGCATCCAACACAACCAACGCAACCAATGGAAATAAAACAGATAGCATAAAAATCACTCATTCAACTATTGCTTTAAAACCTACTCGTACCTCAACCACGATCACTGAAACCGTTGGAAAAATTTCCATACAAGAAATAGTCAATATAACAGAATCAACCAAAACTGAACATACCACAGAAACAACTACAGGTTATGAAGTAAATGCAATGGCTAATAGTTCAGAAACTTCTTCAACAGATGTACAGAATGTGAGTTTAGTTGAAAATACTCCCGAAAATTCAACCATTCAAGTAGTAAGCCAAGAACCAAGCACAGAGCCAACACATAAAGAATTTTCTACAGAAAATGTGCTTAGAGAAATAATTAAAACTACAACCAAGAGAACAAGGCGAACTTTAGGAGTAAGTAATTAAGCCATTGAAATATTGTCTATAGTAGAGATACCTAGCTTCTCATTCCTCCAAGATATGTACATTTCGATTTTTAATAGAAGTAAAGTAAAGTTAAAGTTACAGCCTATATACATCCCACAGTTGGGCTGAGGCGTCCTCTCATTTCTGAGAGGGTTTTAGGGCAAGGAAGTGTCCACCGCGCTGTCCCAATGCGTGTTGGCGAACTTCACATGTTTTCGAAACATTTTTTTCCTTATTTCTATGACATGCAGGTTTCCTCACTATGTTTTCCTTCACCGTCGAGCACGTGGTAAATCAGCACTTAAAATTGCAATTAACAATTTCATTTGGAGCCGTGGTAGCTCAGATGGTTAACGCTCGGTGTAAATATAATAGAACGCGAGTAACCCGGGTTCGATCCCCGCCAGCACCAATGAAATTGTTAATTGCAATTATAAGTGCTGATTTAATAGAAGTAAAGATGATAAACTATAGATATTCGATTCGTCGTCTATCTTCAATTAACAATCAACACAAAGATGCATTATCGTTCCTTGAGACTAAGATGGAATGCCCTCCATCATTAGAAAGGATCTCTGGTTCTCTTCACTAATCTTACGAAATGCAGCGCTTTTCAAGCTGTAGCAATAATTCAGCTGCAACGTGGCTCTAAATGGTCTCTTGTTATAATGGTTACTCATGATTTAAAGTTTGAACACGAGAAAGTACATTATAATACGTTTGTAAAATTAGAAGCTACAAGTTCGTGGCCCGTAGCTACGTCACCAGTAGTAACTAAGGCCTGATTCTTATTTGAATTAATAGTAAAGAAGAGTTCATTATTCAATGAAGAAGATTCTCATTTCTTTTATTCCGATATCATTGAATTCATTATTTTTGTTTCAGAGGCCGCTTGTGTTCATGGGAAAAAAGAAATAGTACATAACTATAAATAGCTATAATTACATGCATAAATACCTATAATTTAGCATCATCAGTCGCTCCCTCAACGATGGCCATAAGAAATTAAATGGAATAGTTTATTTGTTGAACATAGGTAGTGATTATTTATGACGGAATTTGGTGCATTTTCCTTATGATCAATCAATCAATATATTTTTTATTGTACATCAATAAAAATATATAAAAAGTACAACATGCGGTCTTATCGCTCTGGAAGCGATTTCTTCCAGACAACCCTTTTCAGGAAAGAACTGTAGTTTACAGCGAATCGCAAATAGAGCAGGTGTTCATTTTGAAAATTAAGTAAAAAAAAAAGAAATAGATATATAAATACACACAAGATGATGTCTGTTGAGATAGATACAATCAAGGACGGGAATTTTGATGGGAAATGTTAGAACTCCAAGTAACAAATTATGAAATTTTTGAATAATTAATTAATATCCCAAATTGAACGCGATTTATGGGTAACAATGTTTTTACTTAAAAAGTACAAAATGCATTACACATTACATTACATTTGTTGTTGACCAACGAGCATGCGACTAGGTACTTGATGGTAAGTGTCGAGCGCCGTCCTTGAACAACAGATACGTCAGGGGAATTACAGGTACGTTGCTGGTCTTTTAAAAAGGAGTAAGCTTGTTTCCTGAAGGTCCTTAAGTTACTACCAAGTATCCAGATGGTGTGGACGTTATCGTAAGAGTTGTCGCGATGTAATATGGTCTCTTATCGGCTTTATGATTTATTGTTGAATTGCTTATATCTGTTATAGATGGAGTATTTTTTTTTTTGTTGTATATAAGAAGGTTTATGGAGGAATATACTCAAATGTTAACTCTATATGAGTGTAGTGGAATTTAGTCTTTTGCTAATTTAGAAGAATATGTCAAGCGGAATTTTCCACGAAATTAATATTCAGTAAATTTACAAATATACTTATTTGATTCATTCCATTGGATTTGGTACCATACAATATGTTACAAAAACCCTGTGGTTCCCGTTAAGTACCTACGTTAACTGAATCAGTATTCAAACGTACCTTTAAACTGTAAACTTTCCTTCAGAAAACTCGACGATTTAAAAAAATAATTGTTTTATTAATAATTTATTAAATGAGTATACTTAAATTTAAAAAAAATGAAAATGGTATGTGGTTATAATCCCTGCATTGTATCCGGGGAGTAAGAGTAGGATTGTAAAATAACCACATACAAATTGGAAATATTTTTTTTAAATTAAATTTTAACGTTCGTGTACTGATTCTGATAACGTGCTTAAAGGGAACCACAGGGGTTTTGTTGCATGTTGTATAGAACTTATTTCCTAGTTTTAATTTTAAATAAATTTTGTGAAACCTTACCTTACGTTACTCTATAAAAATCCAAGTTATTCCAAAAGAAATAACTAAAATTTTCTTCAACTTCCAGTGTTTAACATCACTATAACAAGTTCTTATTTTGTCTTTTCCGTTCGTTATAAAAAGTTCATAGGTTAGAATTGATGATTGTTGGAATTGTTTGGCTGGTGGAAAACACGTAAATTGCGTTCCCGCCAAACTATATACGTCAAACCGAGAAACGCGCGGACATTGTACCTCTGCTCTAGAATAAAGGCGCGACTCCACTGATTACAAAACACAATCTCACGTGGAACTACGGCTCTATAGAGAATTTACGACTCTGAAGGGCTGTTACTACTATAGCTCCATTCGTTATTGCTAAGTCAGAGAGAGACCACAATATCACCGAGGCACTGCTCCCCTTGTAAGCCTCTTACTGTACTTTGAACTGCTCATTTGAGCGAAAGGGATGTCTAGATTTCTGACCGAATTTCTCATTTGATTCAAGCTCCGCCCACCTTTCTTCGTATTCCACACAGTGGTGGGGTGAAGTTGGACAGTTTTAAATTATCTATTATAATAAAATTATTATTTTGCGAAATAAGGGGTTGGTTTCGATAATGATACGTTTCATTTGTGCCGATTCCTTTTAAATGGAAAGACAAGATTTTATAGTTAAGAATGAATTATATTTAATTAGAAACACAGTTTATTGTAGGCACTCAGTTTAGATTAGAACTATATCATAAATGTTATATTTTTTTCCAAAACGATATTTACAAAATATTGAAATTACCTTAATTTAAAAAATGTAAAAGAGGAAATTTGTGGATATTTGTTAATAATACATAAATTGGTTAAAAACAGCAATCGGCCGCGTAAGTAGATAAATAAAAATAAAACGTATTCTTTCCACATAAAATGAATTTATCATCAGCCCGTAAATTTTAGAATTTGAATCATTAATTTCATGAATAATAATAACGTTCTCCAGACCGAATTTCGGTCACGACGGCCAGCCTCAACGGAGACTAGCCATCGGCGCAGGACAGGATTATAGGACCCAAGTATTTGACTGATGAAGAGCTATCGTATCACAGAGCCATCTATGCAAACAAGGCTGGCTGCTGTAGTTTTTGAGTTATAAGAAAGTGACTATATTAACCGTATGACTATAATACCCTCACGTATATAGTTAAAGACAAACCTAAATTAAATTATGCGACAAACACGTTATTTTATGAACGTGTAATGCAACCCTCTTCATGCTTTGTTAGTCTCTTTCTCGCTACCTAAAGGGAATCCGTTTTCCGTCTCATTTTTCTGCATGCTCGTCATATCTGTTAAAGTATTATATAGAAACAAAAACTTTAAACTTTGTGTGTTTCGAAATAAGGTTAAATTTGTAACGCTTGTAACGAAAGTGTTCTGTCAACATTTGCGGTCGAGTTTTGGTTAATCTCCCCCGCAGAAAATTTTTAGTTCCACAAATATTATTTTTGGCCAATAGCATGTACACAGCAGAGATTTTCATCCAATCAAGTGCTCAAGCTTCCAGCTTCACACTGTATTTTATTTAAGCTTTTTAATCTTTTCTTCAGTTTGCATTCATTTTTATAATTTTTTTTCGTTTATTTTGTCTGTCTCAGACTTTTTCTTCACTAAATGAAGTTAGCGCCTTTGTTTCTCTTTTATGTACTACTAATAGACGGCTTCAAAAAAGGAAGAGATTGTCAATTTGACTGCATGTTATCATGTTTTTATTAAGTCACTTTGTTCTTTATCTGTATTTATATCGTTCAGTGTGGAATTTAGTAACTGATTTCAAACTAACTTCCCGATGAGCTGAAAACTTGAAATTTCGAATATAGTGCAAATTCGGATGACAATGCAAGAATATCATATTCTTGAAAAAATTTTGTATATTAAAAATATTAAATGAAAATTAAAAAAAAAATATATTATAAAAAATCACATGGGTACACTATGTACGTTACGCAATATCTTCGTCAATTGAGAACCTTGAGGTCTTCAGGTATGGTCTTATGTAAATTTGGAGAAAAAATTCCGCCGGGTGTGGAAATAGGGATGAAGTTTCTATTGTAACTATTTAGATGACATTCTAGCTATATACTACCTTGAGCTTGTGATATTTGTTACTAAAAAGGGTCAAATTTTAAGTTTTAGAGACGATCATAGATCCAAAAAATAAAACAATTTCCATTTCCATAAGGGCTTCCGAAGTCAGGTATTTCTATACACTGTGTTTTTGCAGCGCCTTCTGAAGCTATTGAGCGTAGGAAGCAACTGTTTACTTCAATTAATAGTTATTTTTTTATACAAAATATACAGAGCCATGGTAGCTAATGAGCTGTGCGCTCGCTGTAAACTTAAAACTACGCGAACAACCCGGGTGCGATCCCCGCTGACATCAATGAAATTGTTAATTACAATTTTAAACGTTCATTTACCACGTGCTCATTAGTGAAGAAATAAACCATGAGAAAATCTGCATGCCTGAGAAATTAATGAAAATTTTGAAGACATGTGAAGTCGGACTACACGAATTGAAGCAGCACGGCGGACTTTTCCATGCCCTTATACCTTCTCAGAGATGAGAGAGGCCTGTGCCCAGCAGTGGGACGTATATAGGCTGTAAATTTTCTTTATTCTTATAAATACACGAAGATAAATTTAAATCATATTTTCTTCTTAATGTAATCCAATATATAAAAAATAATGTTTGTTCGTATTATATGCGCCTACGTAGGTACCGTTCATCAAGCTGCGATAAAACTTTGTGAACATATTTCATGCACTTCCGCGTAGGATATAGGTGTAGTTGGACCCGGTAGGTGGCGCTTTTGTAGTATCCAGATATCACCCGTACGAAGCCGGGCAGGTCGCTGGTATAAGCTGAATAAATATTGTCTATTCTGTTTTTATTTAAGTAAATTGAAGACGGAACTGATAAAAAGCATTTATTTTAACACATTCTATAAGTAAAATTGAAGTTTCTCTCTGTAATATAAAAATAACTGCCTTATAGGTATTGGGTAGGAGGGGTTATTTATACAGGAATAACTATTTCCATCTCTGTCTGCCGGCGATAATCATCGGAATTGCATAACCGATTGAAATGCTGCAGCTAGGTATAAATTACTTTGTTGTGGAATAAATGGGTCGGCTCGACCGGAGCAGAGCCACGCTCTCACAGAATACCAGCGTAAAGTGTTTCTTATGGTGAGTGTAGAGATCCGGAGACCCTTTTTTACTAGAAACAAGGCATTCCATCTTAGTCCTGAGGGGTAACAACGCATCTGCGTTATGATTTTTAGTTTAGGATAAATGTAGAAGTCTATGTGCCACAGCATCCACTTACCATCGGGTGGACTGTGTGCTCGTTTGTCACACACACAATGCTGTAAAGTAAATGAAATCTTATGAACTGTTAGTGAGCAATGTCAGGAGTAATGATACATATTTTATCCGAAAATTTTGAATAAAAGAAACTCAAAATTGATAAAACAATTGAATTTTGATGATTTTATACCTAAATAACACCACATTAACAGGTCCTGGTCAGGCGAAGTCAGGGAGGTTGCTACTATACGAATAATTTTCAGCATGTTTTTTGTGGTAAATGTGGTAGAACCACGCTGTAGCTATAGTACCTATGGTTGTAGCACGAATCGGTCGGCTCTACTGGGGAAGCACCACGCTCTCAAAGAATAGCAGCGTAAAAGTAGCAGCTTAATAGTGCTGTGTTTCGTATGGTGAGTGTGTCCGGAGACCCGTTTTACTAGAATCGAGGCATTTCATCTTATTCCTCAAGGGTGACAAGGTGTTTTGATTCTTAATCGAGGTTAAATGTAGATGTCTATGGGCCACAGCATCCACTTACCATCAGGTGGACTGTGTACTCGTTTATCAACCATATTCTATAAAACGTTGTAAGATAATCGATTACTCAGTAACCTTCCGTGGTTGCCTTAAGAAACCGTAGGAAATGCTTGGAAGATCTCTTCTAAAGATATTATGTATGTATTTTATTTTATAAATGTATATAATAAACTATTTAGGTATATGTATGAGTGTATGTACATGTTTTTATTATCTTTATTTTATATTAAGCATATTAATATTATAAAATTTATTATGAGATTGCACACTAATCTGCTTCTATTTGAATCTTTTTGTTTTGCTTTTCACCTGATGTTAATTGACTACCACCGCCCATGATGAACACCAGGGGAATTGCAAATGCGTTGCCGGCCTTTTGGAAAGGAGTAAGCACTTTTCTTGAAGATCTCCAGGTCGTATCGGTCCGGAAAAATCGCCGGTGGTAAACTATTCCACAGAGAGGTCATACGCGGAAGAAAACTCCTTGTGAAACGTACAGTGGTGGACCGCCAAGCATCCAGATGGTGTGGATGGTATCGAGACGTTTGCCTCGTAGTGCGTTCACGAAATTTGGCGGCTGGGATTAATCCGAACAATTCCTCAAAGCATTCTCCATGGTTTATGCGAAAGAAAATGCAAAGAAATGCAACATCTCTTCGCAGCGCCAGTGAATCAAGCCGATCAGAAAGCACTCGGTCGTCGACGATTCGAGCCGCTCTGCGCTGGATGGGGTCAAGTGGAAGGAGCTGGTACTGAGGAGCCTCAGCCCAGAGATGGGAACATATTCCATGTGCGGCCGAACCTGTGCCTTGTAAAGTTGCAGGCGGTGTACCAGCATGAAATACTGTCCCGCTCTGCTAAGCACGCCAAGCATTTTAGAGGCCAATTTAGCCTTCTCTTCCAAGTGACCACAAAACTGGACGTCACTCGATATGTCGACGCCGAGGATACCGATACTGACTGAGGCAACAAGGGGAGTTCCTTGAAACTAGGGAGATACGACAAATGGGTTCTTTTTAGCGGTTAACGCGCAAACTTGTGTCTTCTGGGGGTTAAACTGGACTGGATTTAGTCGCCCCCAATCCGAGACTTTGTCACAAGTTTGTCCTAGCACTCGGCGACGTTTTCCCAAAAAGAATTGGCACGGCTGGTCTATAAAGCATCACCGGTACTGTCGTCTGCATAGCAGTGAATGTTACCGGTTTGCCACATATCGTTGATATGTAGAAGAAACAGCGTTGGCGATAGCACGCAGCTTTGTGGAACACTAACGGGCTTGTAATCGGAGATGCACCGTCTACAACGACCTTGATGCTCCGATCTGCAAGAAAGCTGGTGATCCAATCGCACAATTTTTCGGGAAGCCTATAGGAAGGGAGCTTCGAAAGAAGCGCTTTGTGCCAAACCCGACCGAAGGCCTTCGCAATGTCCAAACTAACGGCCAATGCCTCTTCCTTGGACTCTACTGCCTCCGCCCACATATGAGTTAGTTAGACCAGAATATCACCAGCTGATCGACCACGGCGAAAACCGTATTGACGGTCACTAATCAGCTGGTGATCCTCAAGGTACCTCATGAGCTGGCAGTTAACAGTAGACTCCATTGTTTTGAAAAACAAGGAGTGATGGCGATAGGCCGGTAGTTGGACGGGTCTGAGCGGTCACCTTTTTTAGGGATCCTGTGGACGAAAGCCGTCTTCCGTGATTTTGGAACTACGCCTAGGGAGTAGGAGTACCGGAAAAGACGCGTTAAAACCGGTGCCAACTCTGGAGTACACGTCCTGAGCACAATTGGGGTGATTCCGTCAGGCCCACTCGACTTGTGGATGTCCAGGATGAGGATTGCTTTGCGAACCGAGCGCTGTGTGAACTGCACTTCCGTCATGGAGCACTCACACCGCGGTATGGTCGGCGGCGTACTCCCCCCATCATCGAGATTCGAGTTGGACGCAAAGAAAGAGCCTAGCAGATCGGCTTTCGCCTTTGCGGTATGGGCCAGTAAGTCATCCTCCCTGTGCAGAGATCGAAGAGATGGCTGACAGAAATTTCCCTGGACAGCCTTGGCGAGAGACCAGAACGCACGGGTTCCAGAAGGAAGGCGAACTAGTTTCTCGCCAATTCTATCTATGTTCTCTGACTTTGCCTTGGCAATGATTCTTTTGAGGGACCTAGAGGCGGAATTATACTTCTTTTTTAGAGCGCTGGTGTTTGCATCCCGAGACGTTGATGCGTCAGCCCAGGCTTGGTAGCACTCCTGCTTATAGCATGATGCTATTTTACAGGAACGACCAAACCTTGGCTGAGATTTGCCTCCAATGGGCACCACAGAGGAGGAATAAAAAGTTCCATACCCTGAAGTACCACATCAGCGACAGAATCCGCAACAACGTTGGGATCGTCCGGCGAGAAGCAAAACCGCCCAAGGTCCGTCCAAGGGTAGGATGCAAAAAAAGACCGCATCCCATCCCAATCGGCTGACCTATAGTGCCAAACACGGGGGCAGCCTGCAGAATGCAACTGCGATTTCAGCGTGAGTGGCACCACACCCCGGACAAGACAATGGTTCGAGGGGCCTAAAGGGGCGTTGACGGAAATCTGATATCCGTCCGGGTAAGATGTCAGCAGAAAGTCCAACAGGGATGGTGCTTGATCTTCTACATCTGGAATCCACGTAGGTGAAGTAACCAGTTGTGTCAGACCATATGCCAGGGCAAAATCATGAACAGGTCTCCCCGCGTGATCGGTTAAGCGTAAACCAAGCCTTTCGGCGTGATTGGCGTTACAGTCGCCGAGGATCACGGTCTCTGCGGAGGGGATCTGTTGTAGCAACGAATCTGTAGCCACTTGGATGTGGTCGAAGAGTCGGTCTGTTTCGGCATTACCGTTATGGGACCTATTGAGGCACCCGTAGACGCGCGGATGGTCGTCGCTATCTACGCGTAGCCAAAGGATGGACAGGTCCGAACCTTCAAGACTGCCGAGGCGTTGAGTCCTCCCTGACGTAAACGCAAACTCCAGCCCGAGGCACAAAGGAGTGTTCCAGTTTGTACCCCGGGTAGGAGAGATACGAGACATCAGCCGGAAAGGACACCTGCGTCTCGGTCAGAAAGAGCAGAGTCGGCCCGCCGTCTCGAGATGGTAGTGGACGGCGTTTAGGTTAGAGTGAAGCCCCCTGATAGTTGTAGTCTTGAGCGGAATTTTGCCGCCCCCTCTCCCAGAATGCGCGGGGTAGCCTGTGCACCCACGCTCTGGAGTTGAGTAACATGGTCGTGGATGCTCAGCGAGGGATTCTTCAGGGGTGCTGGTACCCTCCTGGGGTAGTTTGACATTTAATTCCGCTACCATGTTGATGGGGGGAGGGGGATTTGGGCCTCCGGCCACCTGCACTCATCAGACGAAACGTGGAAGCAGAGCTTCCACTTTACGCCGGTATTCTATGAGGTCGTGGTACCACCCCGGTTTGAGCCGGCTCATACGTGCAACAGCAAAGCTACCGCGTGGCTCTACCATTGTGAAAATCTGTCCAGTATCAGGCCTGCTGGAAGAAATTTCTATATGAAATAAGCAGTGCCTTCGTACAAAATATCTTTTTTTTCATTGTAACATTACTTTGTGAGTACGTAAATTGTTAAATAAAGAAATAAAATAAATAAACATAGTTGCCACGCTTTGTAAGCGCGATAGCAACCGGAGTGCTATTACTAATTTGAGTCGTAATAAGTACCTAAGATGCTGTGCTGCCCATCTCCTTCATCTGACGCCTCCAACGTCACCCACAGGATGATATGGGTAAACTGCTCCAACACCATTGTGGCTGTAGTAAGAATGGGTCGGATAGACTGAGCGAGGACCACGTTCTCACAGAATTTTTGTATGGCGAGTGTAGAGAACCAGAGATCCTTGGAAACGAGGCATTCTATCTTAGTCCTAAAGGGTGACAATGCAACGATTCTTAATTAAGGCTAAATGTAGATGTTTATGGGCTACATGAAACAAAATGAAATGAATGAAATGAAATATTGTATAATACTTATTAAAAGTCATTTTTTATTTACCACTGACTCGCAAAAAAACCCCTGTTCTGTGAAGAACCAGCAAAAAACCCAGCGGGACTTTTTTTTTAAACGTATTTCAATTAACAATAAATTTATATATGGTTATTTAGATACAGTATCCATCTACCATCAGGTGGAGACTGTATGTCATCCTTATTCTATTAATATATACTCTTACACTTCAACTGTACGACCAATTATTTATATTCCGTATTCCGTATATACCAGCTGTAAAGTACACACGTCGACGATGGACTACGGCATAAAGGTGCGAGACTACGAGACTACTTACACTGCGATTCGCAGTCCACCACGCATTGCGAATGACAAGTATGGCCATATTGACAAATGCTCCTTTTTAAACCAGCAGTGTTGTCACGGGCTGCTAAAGATCAAAAAGAAGATCATTCATTGATCCATTCATCACATTCATTATACGCCTTTGCCATAGATTGCCACATCATAATGGGGTCCTTTTAAAGTAGGCTGGTAGTTGTCCTTGTCGTGAACCAAAGTCAGTCTGAAAGATTCCAAGTCTTAAACAAAGTCGGATTCATCTAAAAATACATACAGATTGGTAAAAACGAACGTAACATGGAGGGACAGTACTTAAAACATTGAATATATTAAATTTCATTCAATAAAAACATTCGTTTTTTCAAAATAGGAATAATCACAACTTAAATACATAATACACTTCCCCTTCATACCCCGTGCTTTTCTCCACCATGTATATATAAAATTGAAGTGTTTATCTGTAACATCGAAATAGTTGCCTTTTATAAAAACTCATAGGTTACTTGCATGCGACTATTAAGACATAAATACCATTCGTGAAATTTTTGTCTGTCTCTCAGTCAGTCCAAACTAATCTTCGAAATGGCTGAACCGAGTGTGTTAAAACTTCACAAACAAATAGGGGGCAATCCCAGAAGTGATCTAAGCTTTTTTTAGAATATGAGTGACAAACGAGTACACAGTTCACATGATGGTAAGTGGATGCTGTAGCCCACAGACATCTACATTTATTCTCAATTAAGAATTAAAATTGAGATGCGTTGTCACCCTTGAGGCCTGAAATTGAACGCCCCGTTTCCAGTAAAAAAGGATCCGGTTCTCTACACTCACCGTACGAAACACAGCAGCATCAAGATGCTATTTTACGTTAGTAAGCTGTGGAAAATTGATAAAATAAATGGTTGATGATTACTTAAAAAATGTAATTGGCTCTACATTATCTAATAGTTTCCACCCAGGCGAAACCAAGACGGGTTTCCAGTCCCTAATAATTGCGTCGAATTTTACGCATTTAATATTTCTGTAATCAGCTGTGGTCAACACTTACCATCAGTTGAGCCACCTGCTCGTTTGCCCCCTCTTTTATAAAAAAAAAGATCTAGAAAGAGAACTTGTCGCAAGTGGCAGGACATTTCGGCGTAAGAGTTAATTTAAGGTATTCAACTACTGATACTGTTGCGTTGTGATTTGAAGGGTAAGAGCCGGTCATGTCAAATGGAAAATTATCATGAAACTTACACTTTTTACTGGAAACGAGGCATTCCATCTTAATCCTCACGGGTGACAACGCATCGGCATTTTGATTCGTAATCGAGGATAGATGTAGATGTCTATGGGCGACAACAACCACTTACCATCACATAGACTGTATACTCGTTGTTATCCTTATCCTCTAAAAAAGCTGATAACGCTGTTTAATGATAACCGTTTAGATATTTATTTAGGTCTTGCAAGTCACTATTACTGCAACCAGCGTGATCAGTTGTGATCGCTCCTCGGGCTGTACTTCTACGCCTTACACTTTTAATCCATTATAGAAGTTACTTAAAGCAAACCAGCATCAAAAAAGTTTCCCCCGTGGTATACCAGGGATCTTATTCGCCTCTCACGTGAGAAGTATAAGCTCAGGATAAAATACAAAAAGTACAATAACCCACTCGACGAACTGGCATTCCAAAAAATTAAAAAACGGTGCTCTGATTTAACAGAATCTTGTTATCTTAAATATATAACTGATCTCGAAAAGTCCCTATCAGTAAATCCAAAAAAGTTTTGGACCTTTCTCAAGAGTAAAAAAGTCAATAGCAATGCGTATCCATCTGCAATGACTTTCGATGATAAGGAAGAAACTTCTGGTACTGGTATTTGTAATCTCTTTGCCTCCTATTTTGCCTCGGTTTACCGACCAAGCTTGCCTCTCTGCAATGTACCTGATCTAGAATACTCAGTCTCTTGCTTCCTTGGAAGTCTCACCCTTAGGCGGGAGGATGTTCTGAAAACTCTGAAAGGACTAGATAAGAATAAGGGAGCTGGACCAGATGGAATACCCTCGTTGTTTGTAGTTCAATGCTGTGAATCTCTTTCCTTTCCTCTAACAATAATATTTAATGAGTCTCTAACGAATGGCGTATTTCCCTCGATCTGGAAGGAGGCGAGAATTGTTCCAGTTTTTAAGTCGGGAGATTCGGCATCCGTGAAGAACTATAGGGCCATTTCGATACTCTCAGTCTTTGGGAAGGCATTTGAATCGTTGGTTTGCCCGGTCTTGTCCTATCACATAAAGCATTTAATTTCTCCTTGCCAATCAGGATTTTTGGCATCTCGCTCAACGGTAACTAATTTGATCCCGTTTGTGGATTTTGTTTCTAGCTCCCTTGATTCCCGTATTACTGTAGACACCATATACACCGACTTTAGTAAGGCTTTCGATTCAGTTGATCACAAAATTTTACTGGGTAAACTTTCTCGTTTGGGTGTGTATGGCAGCCTTCTGGAATGGTTTGAATCCTATCTTTATCAGCGTAAGTCGCACGTTGTGGTTAATGGCTACGCATCGCATTCCTTTCAGCCAACTTCCGGCGTTCCACAAGGTTCGCATCTGGGTCCAATCCTCTTTAATATATTTATTAATGATATCGCGGGTATCTTTGATCACGCTGCTTGTTTCCTTTACGCTGATGATATGAAACTGTCTATGCAGATCAGAAGTATTAATGATTCATTGCTATTACAGGAGGATCTAGATCGACTCGCTGGATGGTGTAGGGAGAACAGGTTATATTTAAATACTGAAAAATGTAAATTTATCAGATTTTCGAGATGCAAAACGAATTTGTCGCCGTCCTACAACATTGCCGGTCAAAAATTGCAAGAGGTGGACTCTATTCGCGATTTGGGCGTCATTATGGATAAAAAATTACGTTTTCATAAGCACATTGACCATGTCGCAACAAAAGGTTTCCAGATGCTAGGGTTTGTGCTGCGGAATGCAATGGAATTCAAAAAGCCCTCAACAAAAGTTCTCCTGTATTTGGCATTGGTTCGTTCGGGTTTGGAATATTGTAGTCAGGTTTGGTCCCCACATTATGAGGTTCATATCAGGCGAATCGAGCGAATACAGAAGAGATTTCTCTGGCACCTATCCTACCAATCTAACAAAGCGAAACTGCTGCCCTCATATAAGGAACGTCTTGCCTATTTTAAAATGACTAGCCTACAAGAGCGAAGAATGTTTTTGGATCAATTGCTTTTTTATAGGATTATCAATGGCCTCATTGACTGCCCTGCGTTATTGCGATCTGTCAATTTTAATATCCCATACAAGTTGCCGCGTCGCGTACGTTACGTTCCATTCTCACCAAAAGATGCCAAAAGTTGCTTAGGCCACCATGCCACCATGAATCGCTTACAGAGACAGTACAACTTAATATCTAAGTCTTACAACATCGACATCTTTTCTGACAAGCCGTTGAAATTTAGACGCAAGCTCGGTCAGTTTCTCAAGTCAATGGTGTCTGTTTGATTCAAGTATCTATATCTATTGTTTGATTTTTTAACATATAAAAATAATGATTGTTAAATGATGATTAAAATGTTTAAGTTGTCATTTGCTTAGTGTTAACTAACCTATTTAAGTTTTATTTGCATAGTCCACATTTGCATGCCGTGGCAGCCTATAATTAAGATGACGCTTAGCTTTAGTTTGATATTCATGTTACCTTAAAATCCATGTATTAGTGTTCGTCTTGTTGGTTGTCCTTTTAAATAAAATAAAAAAAAATACTTATCTGTGAGGTTTTCTACTTCCTACGAGATGAGAGTAAAATAATTTCCCAGATACATACTTCATTTGCGCTTTAGGGGTCCGCATTCAGTTACTACAAGGTTTTTAGTACATTAAGAAGAAATTTTACACATCCTTTACTAATTAAGCCCCAGAATAATAATTTACTTTTAAAGCAGCACGGAATTCTAGGAATTCAGGTCAAGGGTAGGACTTTCCCAATAACAAGTAAAAAATAAAAAATGCGGTTGCCAACCCCCCTACCAAGCGTGGCAAGTATGGTAAATATAATCCATATGAGGCAAGGAGGAGTTCTGTAAATTTTGGTTATCATCAACATCATTCCAGTACCTCACAAGTCCACTGCTGAATATAGGCCTCCCCCAATGTTATAGTTGTAGCACGAATGGGTCAGCTCGACCGGGGCAGGACCACGCTCTCACAGAATACCAGCGTAAAATAGCAGCGTAATACAGCTGTGTTTCTTATGGCGATAGTGGAGAACCGGAGACTCTTTTAACTGGAAACGAGGAATTCCATCTTAGGCATCAGGGGTGACAACGTATATGCATTTTGATTCATAATCGCGCTACGCCCCGAGTTGCCTTGCGGCGTAAAGCGACCCCGCGGATCATTTTCGAATTATCTTAACAAAATGTATATCTTTTGTGTAGTAAATAAAGTTATATTTTGCATTAATATCTTAAATGAGAACGCGGGTTAAGAATGGGTGAGGTAACCGTCAAATGCCTTCTGTACGCCGATGATCAAGTTATATTTGCATCGTCGGCGACCGAGTTGCAAATGATGTTACATTAATGAACAGGTCGTTAAAAGAAAGGGCAATGAAAGTGAACGCAAGTAAGACGAAAGTTATGGTTTTTGAAAGATAAGAAAGTATAACGATATGTGAAATAAAATAGAATGGAAGTTGGTCGAGCAAGTAGATGAGTTTGTACATTTGGGATGCGTATTTAGCAGGGATGGGAGATATGATAATGATATAGAACGACTACTGAACGCAGGAAATAGAGTAAATGGGGCTCTACACTCTATTGTGGAAAGTCAGAATGTGTCAAAAAAGGCACGTATGGCAATTCACAACGCTGTGTTAGTCCCTACTATAACGTATGGTAGTGAATGTTGGGTGTGGCAGAATAAGCACCAGAGTGGAATAAACGCAATAGAAATGTGGTTGTTTAGGAGTATGTTAGGGTTGAATTTGAGTGACAGGGTGAGAAATTGTGTAATAAGAGAAGAGTGTGGTATGCAAGATGATTTTGTGACGATGATTAAGAAAGGAATGCTTCGGTGGTATGGTCATGTAAAAAGAATGAATGAGGAAAGAGTGCCAAAGCAAATTTATGTTGCAGAAGTTAACGGCAGAGTCGGTAAGGGATGCTCTAGGCGAAAGTTTGTCGACCAAATTGGCGATCTATTGAAAAGGGGCCAAATTAAGAGTATCCTTAACCGACGAGCATGTATGCGTAGGTATATGGATGTGGAAGAGGCGAGAGAGGTGTGTCAGGATCGTGCCAAATGGAAATCTGTAGTCTCTGCCTACCCCTTCGGGTGACAGGCGTGAGTGCTTATGTATGTATGTATTATGTATTTTTAAAAAACGCGCCGTGTCGCGTCGCGTCACGTCCCGGTGTGAATTGACCATTAATATTTGGTTGACTGATGAAGGGCTATCGTATCACAGAGCCATCTATGCAAACAAGGCTGTAGTTTTTGAGTTATAAGAACGTGACCACCATATTAACCGCCACGCCATTTAACTTTTAAATTTTTTAATATAATGGATTTTCGCAAAGTAATGTCTGATTCTATTAATCGTCTTTACGACAGTTTTCATGGTTGACATTTGCGGAACCCACACAATTATTTACCATTGACCATTTACCATGGATATTTGCCATTTACTACGTAACTACTATTTACCCTCACTAATACTCCATAATGGTCCCACCACGAAACTGTCACGTATCAATGGCTCTACTACGCATATTTTTAATTATTAATTTTTATTTATTACTTATCATGAAGATTTAGTTTTTTAAATTTATTTATGCAACCTGCATATTGTTTCAAAATACGTAGGAGTCATAGGATGTTATGCCACAAAAATAAATAATTGGCGATATGTCAATACGAGATGCTTAAATAAAGTTAAAGCATGGTATAAGATATTTTTGTTACTCCATAGTTTAATAGCCTAGATACAGACTATCTAACTCAGTAAGCCATCTATTGTAAGCTATTTGTACTATGCCTATAACCTTCGCGCAAGTGCAAGCAATAAGTTCAAAAGCTCAATCTGATGAACGGTAGGGCTGATTATAAAATTACGAACAAACAAACAATAATTTTGTATATTCGATATAATATATTATACTCATTATGACATATTATTTATTAATTGAAATATTGTTACTGGTATTTGTACTTTAATGTATCATAAATGATAAAGTTGAAACTAACTCATGTTTTGTTTACTAGCTAATGATTATCTTTCGATACTCTGTCTTAGCACCGACCAGTAGTTATTAAGTAGATTTCTTTTGTTTATAATTTTTTTTACTAAAAAAATTGGTCGGCCCTGCAGGCCATTCCTGGAACTTGCCGCTGATTTTAAATACAAAGCGTTCAGAATTTCACCAAATTATGACGTTGCTATAAAATGTCGGAGTAATTTAAAAAAAATCATTTTTTTCAAAATTTTTCGTTAACGATATCTCACGAACCAACCGATTAAACCAAATCACTCGACTTTGACAGGATCAGTGGCGATCGAGATAATTATTCAAGGTTAAAAATTGATTAGTTTTTGGAATCGATCGGCAGAGCCATTTAAAAGTAATTTCAAAAAAACATTATTTCAAAATTTTTATTTTTGAGATTTGTCAAAATCTACCGGTCCGAATTAGTTAAAATTAATAGGAAATCTAAGTTTGATGAAGCACTGGAATTCCGCTTAGTACATTTCAATCAGTCAAGCCGTTCAAAAGTTATGAGGTTTACGTACATCCACACACATACATACGGACATGCAGACACCATCGAAAAATTGTCAAGGTGGCTTCCTGTGGCCTCGGAACGTCAAGATCTGACGGAAACTCAATATTCGAAAAACGGGGTAAAAACAATAACTTCCAGATTTTTAAAATTTTCAATTTTCTTAGCGGGACGTTAAAAAGAAAAATTACATGATATTTAAAAATCAATAGTAAGTCATTTATAAGTCTATGTGGACACTGAATTCACCACCGCGGGTCATAGGTATGCCATCACTGGTGAACACTTTGAAAGGCAAATAGATGTAACTGAACGAAATGTAGCTCCTAGAAATAAACATAAATTATACTTACCTCAATGCAGGCTCAAATTGTATGAAAGGAACTCTTACGTAAATGCTATAAAGGTGTATAGCAAAATACCCAACGACTTTAAAGAGTTACCTTTAACCACGTTTAAAAAAAAGTTAATACAATGGTTAAAAGAAAAATGTTTTTACGATCTAAACGAATTTATGTCTTTTAGTGGAAAATAAATCCGAAGGCAGTAATATTGATATATATCTAATAATTAATTAATTACAAACAAAATGAAAGTATGGACATTAACACTTAAGAACTACCATTAAACAAAGTAACATTTTAATTGAATTCCCACTTGTAATTTTTTTTTGCATGTATACTAATTAAATATTTGCACACCATATAAAATGGTAGAATGTAAATGGGCCATTATTCATAATTTAAGATCATACTTTATTGTACACATACATTCTGGCAAATAAATGAATTTGAATTTGAATTTGAATTTGAATTTGAAGGGAGACAATATAATTACAGGATATTGGGTATTCCAGGGTGTCAGAGGTGACAAAGCATCTGCACAGATTTATTTAAAGCTGGTGGCATACATCCACTGGCTGCAGTAGCCACATGCAATCGGGCAGACCGTAAGTTTATTTGTCGCTTTAATTTAAAAAAAGTATCACAGATTGCTCTCCTTTTTTTGCACTTCGAATCCATCAGAGAAGAATATCTGATGTGTCAGAAATGAGAGTATACTTGGAGAGAGGTGTAATTTAATATGATCGATGGCGCATCCATAGTCCACATCTGCTGGGGTCCGTGAAGGTTGATGCTTTCAACTGTTACGGGAGGTACGTTTTTACCAGATGGACTCAGCATATCGTGCGCTTTGTTAAGGAAAGGATAAGAAGCATTTATTTCTTAGGGTCTTAGAGGCAAATATTGCCGCGGTAATTTGCGTGAGTGTTAATATACGGCGAGGCATGTGTCAGAAACTGATTTTTAATACGTTAACTTCTTTCCAGAAACGAACTTCTTTCCAATAAATAAAATGTATCTAAGCAACATGAACACGGAATCCATCAAGTGGACTACATCCACATACCACTTGGTCGATTCTGTGATCGTAGATATTAATGACACACATGTTTTTTCTTATATTTACGCGAACATTACACATTGAAATAATACTAGTTTTTACGGAATTTATCGTGTATATTTAACTTTTTAAATACCCTACGTTTCGGGAAGTCTGCAGTCTGTGAACACGTACAGGATCGCCCCCGTCACTACATCAGATTTGATAGACCACAAATCCTGGCTAAAGAACACCGATTCCTTCCAAGGATGATTCGCGAGGCTATTGAAATCAATCTATCAAATGGGTGCACTTCCTCTACAGCCACACAGCCTATGTGCGCCCGTGCAATATTTTCGCACGGGCGCACATAGGCTGTGTGGCTGTAGAGGAAGTGCACCCAGCGGCTGCATTACACGCATATTTTCCACCGCGTTCTAACGTGTGCAATAGCACGTGTCACTGTTGTTTTAAAAGGTTTTGGTATAATTATGTTTTATCTTTTTAAACGATCAAAAGTGACTACGCCTGTATCGTTATTATTCCGAAGAATACGCATTCATCAGCGGTATTTATATATACAACGTGTAACAAAAACCCTGTGGTTCCCGTTGAGTGTGTTATCAGAATCAGTATCCAAGCGTATAGAAATATATTTTTTTTTCAAATAAAACACATTAAAAAAATAAATTTAATGAAAAAAATTAATTTGCAAATTATATGTGCTTTTATTTCCTCTAACTCACACGAGTATCGGTAATGCGGGGTCTTTGACAATCCTCTTACTCCTCGGCCAATGCAGAGATAATAAAACCGCATACAATTTGCAAATTAATTTTTTTTCATTAATTTTGTAAATGTGCCGTCAAGAAGAAGGATGAAAGTAGATTGCATGCGAATGAAATGAGAATGTTACGATGGATGTGTGGTGTGACAAGGATGGATAAGATAAGGAATGAGTATATAAGAGGAAGCCTGAAAGTAGCGCCAGTGGTAGAAAAGGTGAGAGGAAGCAGATTGGCATGGTTTGGTCATGTGATGCGGAGGAATGAAAGTCATGTCACAAAACGAGTGTTGAATATGAATGTGGAGGGACACACGGGCAGAGGAAGGCCGAATAAAAGATGGATCGATTGTGTGAAGAGTGATATGAGAATGAAAGGAGTAAGTATGGAAATGACGGCTGATAGAGAGGAATGGAACAAGAAGATTTACTGCGCCGACCCCAGATAATGGGAAATGGGCTAGAGAATGATGAATTTTGTAAATGTGCTTTTTTTGAAAAAAATATTTATATATGCACTGATTCCGATAACGCAGTTAACGGGAACCACAGGGTTTTGATTACATGTTGTATATTATATTAAAAAAATGTATCAACCAAACATTTATCCGTTAATTTTACATTTTATTGAATAAAAAAGTTTTTGATATATTTATATTTATGATTATTATAATTAAGAAACACCCACACCATATTTTATCTCGTGGATGTTGTTAGTGGTGAGTGTGGAAAAATCCTAGAATATCGCCCGTAATTAGTTCGTTTTTATGACAAATATCATTTTATACGTGGTAGAGCCACACTTCAGCTATATTACGGTTGTAGCACGAATAGCTTAATGCTGCTGTGTTTCGTATGGTGAATGTAGAGAACCGGATACCGGTTTTAATGGAATCGAGGCCAGTCGATTTCATCTTAATCCTTAAGGGTGACAATGCATCTGCATTTTGATTTTTAATCGAAGTTAAATGTAGATGTCTGTGGGCCACAACATCCACTTACCATCCGGGGCACTGTGTGCTTGTTTGTAACCCATATCATATAAAAAATAAAATGTCTGAACTGCTCTTCTCTAACAGAATACATTTTACGAACAAAAAATGGGTGATACCATTTTAAAAAAATATTTTGCTAAAATAAACATATTTTTGTAACATTTTTGTTTTCCCCCATGTTGCGAAGTTTGCGCAGTTGTTTTCATTAGAATTCTGATGATGATAATAATAATAATAATATAGTTTTATTAAGCTAGTATCTACACATGTACACGTTACACCCCATTATGCTAAGACAAGTATTGTCATTATAAAAAGTATAAATACTTATTGTGATAATGTTGCCAACGACCCAGACTAATGATTTTTTTAATTGATTAATAAATTATATTATACTTAATAAAAAACCTGATAAATTGAATGCGCCAACTGACTCTTATTGCAAGATTATTATCGATGGACTTCAACCGTGAGATTCGCGATTGCATATCGAAAAAATTCTCCCGTGAAAGAATGTAGATAGGTATCTATTTAATAATTCTATGTACAATTAATTTTAATACTATATATTTTAACCACTTTATGGTCAGCTTACCTAACAAGTTACAGATTTATTATGGGCCCCGGATTTTATAATTATAACTTTTAACAAAAAGCAAAAATCGACTTCGAATTGCTTAAAAAGAGGTTATTTATTTGCAACCCTTAGGGATGGAATTTTTCCTCCAAATTCACATGGAACTACCCTCAAAGTATAAATTATTTAAGAAAAAAAAGAAACATTAAAATCAGTTCTTTTTCTACAAAGATATCATATGAAATTCCTTAAACAGTGGTCCAATATAAAATTTTTCCTCTATTTTCCACCCTCGGGGTCGGAATTTCACGCGACCATCCTTGAAGTACAGCCTATTTAATAAAAAAAATATTGAAATCGATTAATAATCTGCGAAATTATCGCGTAACATACATACAAAAAACATATAAAAAAAAGATACACTCGAATTGAGAACCTCCTCCTTTATGAAGTGGGTAAAAAAGGTTTGCTTTCGGTTTTAAAATATGTTTAAATAAGCATAAACAAGCATACACTCCTCTCTAAATAGTAAGTTTATGACGAGTACGCCTAATTGTTTATCGACGATATGTCGGTCATAAATCCTTGACGAAGAATCAAACGGCACATGCGTTCTCATCCCTGAGAACTAGGATAAGATGCCCCGGTATTAGCAAAAAAGCTCCAGTTAGTCACCCATAACATAAAACACTAATGCATGTCTGATTACTTACAATCACTAGTAAATAACAGCTTATGTCTCTCAAATCCAAAAATAGAACATAATGACAACGCATTTCCATTTTGATTCATAATTGAGGATAAATGTGGATGTCTATGGGCCACAGCATCCAATTATCATCAGCTGTCTGCTCGTTTGTCATCCATTGCAAATATATAAAAAAACACGTATCGAAAGTGTATGCATAAACAAAGACTAACCGTTTTGTATGTAATGTACCTAATGCACCTGAGCGCGATGTATCACTTATGCGATAGCACTGAATGTACTGAATACGTTTTCGGCATAGATACGGCAGTAATCACAAAACCATCAGACCTGAAAACCAACAATCTGTGTTAATAAAAAATATTTTTTATAGAATTAGGGTGACAGACGAGCACTTAGTTCACCTGATGGTAAGTGGAATTGGAATGTCTCGATTCCAGTAAAACGGGTCTTCAGTTCTATACACTCACCATACGAAACACAGCAACATCAAGCTGGTATTTTACGCTGGTATTCTGTGAGAGCGTGGTCTTTCACCGGTCGAGCCGACACTTTCGCGCTCCACGTATAAATATTAATATTTAAATTATTTTTCATATATTATAAAGTATGAGTCAAAAATATATGTTAAGATTTTGATTATGGTCAAAAATAACAATAATAAAACTTTATTTCAGACAAAAGTCCATAAATTGGTTAGTAACATTACATTATTAGTTAATAACATATAAATTATAATTATATTTATACTAATTTTCATCCGTCCATCCATCACAGGCTATAAAAGCCAGTAGCAGAGAATTCTGACATAGTTGCCACGCTTGGCAGGCGGGCTTACAACCGCAGTTTTTTATTATTTTGAGTTGTCAGGAAAATACTACCCATCACCTGTTTTAAATTCTCTCTCTGTCGCCTCCTACTACATCCACGGGACAACATGGGATAGTAGGTATAATAAAATATAAACTTACACCGCCACTATAAGGTTATGCTAATTTAACCATACCTAAAACATAATGTTTATAAATATAAAATAAATGCAGTTCGATAAAATAATTTCGTTGTATCTATACAACCATCTAGTGGTGCTGTTCTGCTTCCGCTACCCCTTTCCAGATGGCGCCAGTTGAGAAGGACTTCCGTAGTAGTTTTGTATAAAAACGGCAGATGGTGTCCTAATCTTAGCACGTGTGTAGAGTTCGTATTTTCCTAGTTCAAGGAATAATTTATAGATGTCTCTGTAATCAATTTTATTTAATGAGTACTTACAAGTCCTGAACATAATATTGCTTCGGGCATGGAGTGTAGAGGTATGGAGGACAATCTCCCATAGGAGAATAGTTGAAATACGTTGAGAGTAATTTTAAAATAAAAATAATTATTGTAAAAAGAATTATGGTGAAAGTCTGTGGATTAAAAAAATATGTAAAAAGTTCTTTAAAATTTAGACTGTGGCGCCACCCTTATTTAGCGCTTTCTTACGTACACTTTTTTGCACTAATTAGGTCGGCATGCCCATAAAGTATGACATTGACAGGTACTGTCTGTACTACTAGGAAATTCGGGACTTCGTAGGCGTAATTTTACTGACAGCTGTCGCAGAGATCAAGTTATCTTTTATGAACTATAAGCATACGCAGCCGGTTGCGTTCAGGCCTGACGTGCCGGCCTTTTTGCCGTATCGGAAGCGTCCCCCCTTGGGGAAAGTGAGACGCAGATCGCGCGCATAGGCTAGGGCGTACTTACAGCGAATTTGCGCAGTGCGCTTTTATTTCTATACCGAGCGGCGCCGAGCGCGCACGTATGTATTAATATAAGCAGCAAAATGTAAGCTATGATATAATATAAGAAAAATATATGTAAATTAACAAAATATTCATACAATTAATTGCCAGAGTGGGTGGCGTAGAGAATTTTCTAGAAAGTCACTAGAAAACGCATAGAAATCGCGCCCACTTGCTGGGATTTCATTCGACATTCGGGCCTTTCCAGAAAAAAGAAGAACAAATTACAAAGGGAACTATGATGCCCTGCCCTGCCCTCAGCTGCCTCCCTGACAAGATAACAAGCATTTCTGTGTCCTAGTAGTCCTAGTAGTCCTGAAAACCCTAGGAAATCCATCTACAACAGTGCTAATAGATAAACTAACAAATACGTTTTTTCTTATATTAAATGAATATCAACCATACCAATCATAACTGATTAGGGTTAATTTCAGTAAAATATATCATCATTAATTTACTCATTACAACAAATTTTGTAACCATGTTTGAATACATTTGTACAATCTGCCATTTTTACTCGTAATGGCTACATGTACAAAATTACACTGACTTAATTATGCAGAAACGAGCAGGGAATGTAAAACATCTATACATAAAAGAATGGAGTATTCTAATGGCAGTTACACTTACTATATGTTTGCGTCTCTTATCCACCATCCCTTTTATACAACAACATCTGAAAAAGATTTATCCCAGGCTAGAAAATAATGTTTATGCTGTTAATAGACTGCCCATGTATACCCACGTACAAACGTATATAATATGCAATTTTGATACAGGTGATAAACCAGGTTCACATTGGAAAGCTTTACACATCGATAAGATTGGCATCGGTCAATATTTTGATTCATATTGTGACGGCCCAATATTATTATTAATAATTAAATTCAATATAAAGGGGCGTCAAAAATAGTCTTAAAAGATATATATTAAGCAATTAAGTCAAATTAATAAACATAAAGTTAATATATTTCAGACATTATCCCAATAACATAGCAAATTAAGGGCAAAATTATTGTTTCTCGTAATAAGTAAATTTATTATAAAAACTTGTAAAAATATTTAAAATAAGATAAATAATAGAAATACAAGTCAAAAAATATTATAAAATTAAGTTAAATAACGTTTATAAGATAATTAGAAAATCTGTTAAAAATTGTTTAAGTCATGGGAGGTGTTCGTGTATAAAAGAAAATTTTCCTAAGTTGTGGAAGGAGTTCACGTATAGATGAAATTTCCTAAGTTGTTGAAGGAGTTCATGTATTAAGGAAAATTTTCCTAAGTTATGGAAGGTGTTCACGTATAGATGTCTTGTATGGATGAGCTGCCGGAGATACATTCCTGCAGTTCTACATATATATGGGGTGGTCGGGAGCCTGACTGCCTGAAGTACCGTAGCACAATGACTAGTCCTATATTAGGGACTTATGATATTAAACTCAATGATACAAAAGCAATACTATAGAAGGTCTCCATGATGAATTTGCATTACAATAGTAGGGTCGTGGGTTCGAACCCTATATATGAATGACTTATGAAAGTAAGGTCTATGATTCAAAAGCAATACTATAGAAGGTCTCTGTGATTAATATGCATTACAATAGTAGGGTCGTGGGTTCGAACCCTATATATGAATGACTTATGAAAGTAAGGTCTGTGATTCAAAAGCAATACTATAGAAGGTCTCTATGATTAATATGCATTACAATAGTAGGGTCATGGGTTCGAATCCTATATATACATGACTTATGAAAGTAAGGTCTATGATACAAAAGCAATTTTATAGGAGGTCTCCTTGAAGCAAAAGCATTGTATGGGGTGGTCGGGTAACTGACTGCTCCTAGTACTGTAGCAAAATGACTAGTCCTTATTAGGGACTTGAAAAGGAATATTATGGTGGCGTGTGTGCTGCTTCACGAGCAATTGGTCCGAGGTAAACTTGGACTCGCTAACCGATGTGTCCTAGACATATCATCTTAGTGCCGGTGGTAAGCGGGTTTGTTGTAGCAATACGGCTTTCCCGTGGACATCGCACACCCATACCGTTTGTGGGCGGCGTAGTAGCGCATAGCGATGCGTCGTCTATATTTCGGATTGGGATGATGAGTGTGTTTGGTAGCACTATTAAGTGTAACAGGCATACTCAACTTCATGTCTTAGTGCATTAGCGCTATGATACGTGGAGTTTTGTTCATTGGCGTCTTAGTAGCGTGCTACTATGATACGTTGGTGATATTTTTTATATAACAACAATACCAATTTTGTTACCAAAGTCGATAGGGATCATGTGGATGTGTTGTGAGGGGGCGCCATCCGTATGATAATTGCATTGATGCTTACTGCTACTTGCGGTATTGCGTCTTGTGATGGATCTGCGGGTGTGCTGCGCCTGATTCGACGCTCTCTTGTGGTTCTGGTCGATGGAGGTATGCGGGTGGTGATGTCTGCTGAGATGTATGGGGGACCTTGGAATAGTGTAAGCCCGACGATAGTCGTATTGATGCTTGTTGCGTTCTGCAGCATTGCGTCTCTGCAATGGTTGTTTGGTGGGACGCTATTCTCAGTGGCGCTCTCTGCATCTTGGTTTGACTCACGCCTAAGTAGCTTTGCCCAAGTCGGGTCCCTTCATTGCGGGACTGCAGACTGTCTGCCCTCCACGATGTTTTATATAACAATATAATATTATATCTCTGTAACTTTCCCACCTTTGAATGATTGAAGGCAACTTGTTGGTGGGTGAGACAAACATGATCGAAAATGCATTTACTCAACGTCAGTGACACAAACCCTTTCTGATGGCGAATTATTACTCTTATGACTCTCAAGGCTGCGGCCGAAAGCCGCACAACGTGGGACCCCATTCCCTTGAGGTGAGCAGTAGTCTCATGACACGCTCTGCGGCTAGTAGCCGTGCTGATCATGCAATTGGTGGTGATGCCATACACTTACATCACGTCTGCAGGAGCGGCGGTCTGGCAGGTGGTGGCGCTCACGGAGGGTTTACGGCCAGTGTGCCTATTTGCCTAAACCGTGTGACGTACATTCACTGTGGCTGGATTCGTTCGTATTCTGTATGGCGTTTACACGCATTGACATGCGCGACTTCGGTCGATGTTTGTGCTTACGCACTAACAAGGGGCCAAGCCTCTTTTACTGGTTCGCCTGTTATTTTGCTGTGGACTACGGTCCAGTTCCCGAATTAGCGTTCCCTCCGGGGGGAGTGCATCAAAATGGTTGGCGCTCACCGTGCACGGCGTGTGTGGGGCCGTGTACCTCCCCTACATTTTTTTTAAATAAATGTAGGAGAGCGAAGCCCTTGTATCGGGTATTTTTGTATAAATATATTGTGAGCCTTTTCCAAGCGGGAAGGGTAAATAATAATAAATTAATAATGTCAACCTGATACAAGTGGAATATGAACGTTTTATGTTCTTAACCTTTCTCGAGCCCTGTTTTCGTGAACGGGGTTCACTTAGCTTATAAGGCACTACCAACGGCTTTCAATTGCTCTAGTGAATATTCATTCTTCCAAAAGACACCTAAAAGAACTAAGTTACTAAACAAACACAACGTAAATAAGGGTCCTAACTAAGACGATCACGCCAAAATATTACAAACGGCCTATTATTAAACCTTTAGAAAGATCATTTAGAAAGATCTAAACATAATTCATTAATCCTGGTCTCATATATATAATGTTATTGAAAAGGGGGTATTTTTAATATTATAAAATATTTATATAGAGAGAGGGGGGAAATCGTTACAATATGGACGATCAACTGTACGATATCATCTAGAGTTTTTAAAAAGGAATTGAAAAGGAACACTCAGTACATAAACGTTCAACTAAGAAACAGAAGGGAGGAATCGAGGCTTCTCTCGATCCGGCCTCCTATCACGCCTACGTTGGGTTCGGGAACAACGTATGTGATCTCCGCAAACGGAGTAACACACAAGGGCGATAACCTCTTCCTTTTCAGAAAATAGGTTCAGGCGGGGATTACGGGTCTTCCGAAGTCGTCCCGGTCCCAACGCCTTTATTCTTCGATGTGGACTGTATAACCTTGAGGGATGAATTTCTTGGGAATAAAACAGCAATTATCTTCAAACCGTTCCGTGAGAGAGTAATCACTTTTCCCTATCACTTCCCTACACTTTTTCTTTCTTCTTCTTATTGACTGCTGGTTTGATTCCCGAACTTCCCGAACGAATTGCAAAAAAACTCGTTTACTGAGCTACCCCTGAGCTATACGCGAAAGTGAGCCGCGCCATTTGCGCGCTCGCGCAACTTAATTACATCAATTTGTACTATCACTCTCTCACGGTTTTCTCAATCATTTATTTTGTATAAGACATACATTTATACAATTTACTTATAAAGATAGCACAAAAAAATATCTTTAAAACGATATACGTTACATTTTCATATCACAAAAAACCTTTTATTTATTAAACAAAATGTTCCTATTTTACTCACATTGAACAAGTTAAAATTTCTTAAATATTTAACATAGAAAGTTAAAACAATGTTTTCCACTTGAAATTATATATATCTTAACCAATACAACAATAATTTGCATTTTCTCTATACGTTTCACTATTAAAACACTTTTAAATTTCTTATATAAAACTATCATTATTTCACTTATTCACTGGAATTTTCACATAAAAATAACACAGAATTCACCTTTTTTGCACGTACAATCAATCTGAAATGTTTCGCAAGTCATTACATACATAAATTGCTGAAAATACAAATATTTAAATTTTACATATTTGGCCTCCTAAGTACGTGGCTAGCGTGCGTCTATGAGCTCACACTAATTGAACAACTAACTTTTGCACGGCTATCGACTATCAGAAAAAATGGAAAGTTTAGTATACACTAATATCAACAATACTAGGTGAATAACTGCTTCTACATAATTATCAAACTGTAGGAAACTATTTCTAATCCGATTCTTATCAGTTATCATGTTTCTTATCAGATAACAGACAAAATATTTCATGAATCAATAAATTGAAGATAGGCATTTGTTTTCGTACAAAACATATCAAACTCATATAAGACAATACTTATGCAATCAATTTCCATTAATTCTACTTATGCACAGCGATCATCTCGACCGGGGAACAAATCCGGTCTCTATTTTATTTTAATATTTCTTTAAATTAACGTCATTAGAAAGATGAATTCAACCGGGGAACAAATCCGGTAACGTAATTTATATCTTAAAAATTCCCTATATGAATTTATTAAGAAAATATTACTAGGAAAACAATAAACTATTCCGGCCTGGGAGTCGAACCCAAGATCTTCATATCATTAATTCGATATTTCTTTAAGATTCAACTAAGCATTTTCTTATTAGAATACTGTCGCTCGATAATTTGCTTTTTAGAAGCTATTCGTAATCGGTTAAATAATAAATTGAAATATTCTTATAGGCGCGTCGCCAACAATCTCCCCCCCGTGCATCAGCACCACCATTTGGGAGGCGTCGCGGGTACCAGGACTATTATTCTGGATGTAAGTCTCCTCAAGATACCTGTGCTAGTAATGACGTCAACCACTCTGGTGTGACCGTCTGGTCCCGGTAGCGTCCTACTAATCTTGCCTCTGGGTCACGTGTTTCGTGGCAACGAATGATCTATTATCAAGACAATATCGCCTTCTTTAGGTTCCATGAACTTTCCGTTATCACCTGTTCGAGGTATTAAAGTAGGCATGTATTCTTTTAGCCATCTTGTCCAAATTTCCATAGATAATTTACTTAAGCGTGAACTTCTTTCAACGCTTTTGCCTGCTTTCAAGCATTTTATTTCCAAATGAAAACATTCGTCTTGAACGAACTTCCAAATTAATAATTCAGCTTTTTTCAAGAGCGCTGTGTCCAACGCGCCATCGGGTCCTTTAACCGACTTTGCTAAAATTTCGTTGGAACACATAACCGACTTTTCGGCTGCGTCGTCGGGTCCTTTAACCGACTTTCTTAAACTCTTGAATTTTTCTACCGCTTGTAAGGTGCGTGTAGTTGCCCCAAGGAATTTCTTAAAGCTGCTAAATCGTCCGTAGTCGGGTAGACTTAACGGTTCTTGCTTTCTTAACGCATTTACGCCCTTTGGCGATTTTTCTTCACCTGTTTCTAAGCTTTTTATGGTGTCCACTTGTTTGGGCCATAAATCAGGACTTTTCCTGAGGAATTCAGGTCCTTGAAACCAGCGATGACTTACATCGAAGGTGGAAGGAAAATTTCTAGTGGCATCGTCTGTCACATTTTGTGACGTTGGAACCCATCGCCATTCACATGGCTTACTGTGATCTTCGATCTCAGCCAATCGATGAGCAACGAATGGTTTAAAAGCGCGAGGATCTGACTTAATCCACGCTAACACTGTACGTGAGTCTGTCCAAAATACTCCCTCGGACATCTCGTACTTGCTCTCTTCACTAACCGATGCAGCCAGTCTGCTGCCCATAAGAGCTGCTTGCAATTCAAGCCTTGGAATCGAAATTGGTTTCAATGGCGCTACTCTTGCCTTTGCGGCGATCAGCGTAATCCGCCTTATTCCTAGCTCGTCCGTGGTGACGTAATACACCGCGGCAGCGTATGCTTTTTCATTAGCATCCGTGAAAGTGTGTAACTCTCCCTTGCCGACGCCTTCAGCAACGGGTCTAGGTACTTCTAAATGACCTAATTTCTTCACTTCCGATATCCATTTACAAAATAACACGTGTAATTCGTGTGAAACTTCTTCATCCCAAGAGATGCCTGTCCTCCATACTTGCTGGATCAGCGACTTCCCTTGAATCGTTATGGGTGATGCGAGTCCCAAAGGATCGAAGACTGACATCACAGCGCTAGTTATCTCCCTCTTCGTAGGCGGTCGTAAACCTTAAATCACCTCTTCCGGTGTGTTACGAAGACTTGTGGAGAAACTTATTATATCCCGTTTGATATTCCAAATCAAACCTAACGTGCGCTCTGTGTGCTCTTTATCTTCCAGCGAAGCACTGTCGCTCTTATATTTATTTTCCATTTTACTTAAAACTTCGGGTCGGTTGCTAGCCCATCCCCTCAGTTGGAAAGAAGCATGTTTATGTAATTCATACATATCGTTTACTATCCTTTCGGCCGTCGTCACGTCGGGAAATGCCTGTAGATAGTCATCCATATAAAAATTGCTTTCCGTAGCGGAAGCTGCTTCTGGATAGATATGTGCGTTGTCCTGCGCATTCCTATTCTTTACATATATAGCGATGCATGGTGATGATGCCGCTCCAAATATGAGTGACGTCATTCTATACTCTTCCGGTGGCGCGTCACGATTGTGCCGCCATAAGAATCGAAGGCTATCCCTGTCTTCATCCCGGATTTTCACTTGCAGGAACATTTCTTTAATGTCTGCCATTACTGCCACGCTTCCTTCTCTGAATCGTAGCAGAACTCCGAACAACGACTTCAATAAGTCTGGTCCGGTTAACAATGCATCATTGAGACAACGTCCGCCCGTCCTTGCGGCGGCGTCGAAAACTATCCTTATTTTCTTTTTTTGTGGGTGAGTCACTGCGAAGTGAGGAAGGTACCACGTACGTGGGGAAATGGGAATATGGTTCGCTTTCTCTGCGTAACCATTAACGATGAGATTTTCAATTTGCTTCTCATATTCCTTTTTCAACTCGCTATCTTTGTCGAGCTTCTTTTCAATATTTAACAGGCGACTTTCAACCTGCGCTCTATTCGACGGCATGCACTCATTGTCTGTGCGCCATAACAAAGCAGTCTCGTACCTATCATTAGGTTTACGACGTACCGTTTTGCTCAAAATATTTAAAGCTCGTTATTCTGGGTCGTTTGCGGGCTTTCTCGCAGACACTCCCAGAGATTCCAAACTAAAATAATCTTTGATTAACTTATCCATGTCCTCCTCCTTCTTCGTTGAAATGTGGTTAACAATCTTGATTGGTTTGATGCCACCCGATGTGTGACCATGTAAAACCCATCCAAGTTTGGTGAGCGATGCTACAGGTAGGTTCTTACCTCCTGAAATTAATTCACGAGTAACTATGAGATGCCAATTGTCCTGGCCAATTAATATGGTAGGTCTGGACCTCTCATACATCAACTTGTCCTTAATCGGTGTCAAATGAGAACGCCGTTGCAATAATTCTCGATTTACTGACTGCGGAGAGAGGTTAAGTGACTTAATTGTTTGTACACTTATCTCCTCTAAGTCGTTCGAGTAAATGCCTTTTATTTTAACGTTTAAGCGATACGAACTGTCGTCGTTGATTCGCTTACCTCCCACGGCTTCAATACGTAATTCTTCTTTACGTCCGCGAGGCGCTAACTTCTGAGCCATCCACTCCTCTATGAGTGTCATGGTCGCTCCTTCATCCAGAAGAGCTGTTGTCTTGACCTTTCCTCTAGGTCCATACAACTCGACCGGTATAATCTTCAAGTATGCACATGCCAGTGCATTCACTGTACTAACAGTTGTAATTTGAGCCTCTTTACCCCCCTCTTCCCCTTGCGGCGAGGTATTTTCATTGGCGTATCGATGTAGCATTCGATGATGTGACATTCTACATCCCCTTACACCACATTTTTTCGCTCTGCACTCTAACCTCCTATGGTTAGGTGACAAACATTGGAAACATACTTTCGCTTTTTTAACCGCGTCCCATTTCTCGTGAATATTCATGTCCTTAAACTTGTAACAACTCACTATAGAGTGTTCCTTGTTGCATATAACACACTTATGTGTTACCCGACTTACAGGCTTGTCCTGGGTTATCATAACCACTTGTCGGTTGTGCCCTTTATTATTTCGGCGTTCTAGACGCTCGCTCATTTTACTTCGGTGCTCATAGCGCTCGCTCTTGACACGGTTACGTACACTCCCCTTTGCAGTGTGTACAGTTTGCTTCCTGAATTCAGGACGCTTCCGTTTTTCAGGCACATTTTCATTGCTTAAGGACGTTCCAAATTGTTCACTCAATAAATTTAAAAACTTGGCCATCTTCTGTAACTCTGGCTCCAAAGGATGCTGAGCTCGATATTCAAACCATTTAAATTTAATCATAGTTCCGAGTTTTTCTACTATGCGGCTTACTAACTCCGGTGAGTATAAATACTGTGGTTGATTCAACGCTTGTATTGTGGCAACCACGTTCGTAATACGACTTGCAAAAGATCCTATATTCCGGCAATCTTCTGCCAATCTTGGCATACGCTTTACATTCTCGATTTCGGCTAGAATGAGCATCTCAACCCTACCGAATCTTCTTTCGAGAGCGTTCATTATTTCTTCAGGTTCACACAAAGTAAACAACAACGACTTAACCGTTTCCTTATCGGTGCCTTTTAATGCCCTCCTAAGGCGTGCGACATTCTGTACCCCTGAAAATTGGCTTCTCGTGTCTTCAAACACCGTTTTGAAAACTATCCATTCACCCGGGTCTCCATCGAACACCAGTAATTCCTGGAGGAAATGAAGCTGGGAAGACTTATCTTTTCCCGCTATCTTTATTGCACTCACAATCGCTTCGGTCAATTCTGACACCTCACTCGCGTGTGTTTTCTGTGCTTTTCCTTGGTTGCGCTCGACCTCCGCCCCTTTGCGGCGTGATCCTTTACACGCTTCCTTATCAGTAATATCGGGTTGCGTTACACTAACCGGCGCGCTCATTATGGTCTGTTGAACCCAACTCCTTACGAAAGGTTCCACCTGAGTATTCCGCTCTTCATCATCCTCACTCGAGTCGATCTCCTCTTCTCGGTTGAGTCGTGCCAACTCCAATTGTCTCAATTGGATGGCTAAGGCAGCAGCTGCCTGTGCTCGTTCGAGCTCTGAGCGTTCGAATTTAATCCGCGCCTCTAATTCGGCTTTCAGCCTCGCCGATCGCGATGACCTACTACCTCTCTGTGACCCTTTGTCACTAGTGTGCCCGATTACTGTCCTTGACGATGCCGCTTCTTCGGTCCTTTGACCTACTTTTTCGACTATCGTTTCACTCCTGGATATAACGGATTGTTGTGCGGTGCCGGTCTGCGTACCGCTGATGTCCGTCCTGTTGGACGTATCGGTGGTGGCTCCACTTGAAGAAGTTGCCCCACTCGAAGCAGTAGCTGTGGTCGCTCCAGATGATTCCACCTCTTTAGCCTTTCTTGAGAGCCCTGTTCTTGTCCTGCTTCCTTAAAGGAGCGGTCCTTTCTGTCTGGTCTTGTGCCTTCTTCATCTTGCAGGAAGGTGATTGTTGGCCTACAGTCCCTAACTGTCCCTACGGTCCCTATAACCCCTTACCTACAACCCTTCTACACCCCAACCTAACCCCACTACTCCTCCCCCCCTTTGTCTCCCAACCCTACAACCTTACTACCACCCTAACAGCCCTCTCAGCCCTATCAATCCTGAACGGGGCCTACCGAGGTGAGCCGTCCAGGGATGGAGTCGTGCAGGAATGGAATAGAGGAAAGGTTTAGGAACTGTCCCGCCAAGGAATATGACGAAACAGTCGAGCGGTAGTACAAGCGCAGTCTCGCTCGAGAGAACTGCTCCACCCGAAGGTGTTGTGCCAGAGCCCAACCGTTTGACACCGTTAGGTGGTCGGGATGTATGCTGCGCTTCATCGCCCAGTCGCCGGTGACACCTCGTCAAGCGCCCTCCTCCGGCCGCGATGCAGTCAGGTGCCCACGAGCACCCTCGCCTGGCAGCAGCAGCGGTGGATGCCTCTTCTTCTTGCACCCTCTGATGACCCGACAGGAAATGCCGGACACGGTCGTCCGACAGGAAATGCCAGACACGGTCGTCCGACAGGAAATGCCGAGCACGCTTGCCCGACAGGAAAAATGCCAAGCCCTGCTTGGCCACGATGAGTGCCTTCACAAGACACCTGCGCCTGGCTGCGATACGTGCCCCATGCGAACACACGCCCCAAGCCGCAATCCCGGTTTTCTTTCTTCCGGTAGTTCCAGGTCCAGTCCTTCTGCGCTGACCTGGTCTTCTGGCCTTTGGTCCTGTTGCTTCAGCTCAAACCTCCGGCTTCCTTCGGTTGCTGATCTTCACTCGGCTCCGAATGTCTTCTTTTTCCACAACCAGCAGTCCACAGCTGGTTCCTTGATCCTGGCTGCGAAGGACCAATTGAAAAGGAACACTCAGTACATAAACGTTCAACTAAGAAACAGAAGGGGGAATCGAGGCTTCTCTCGATTCAGCCTCCTATCACGCCTACGTTGGGTTCAGGAACAACGTATGTGATCTCCGCAAACGGAGTAACACACAAGGGCGATAACCTCTTCCTTTTCAGAAAATAGGTTCAGGCGGGGATTACGGGTCTTCCGAAGTCGTCCCGGTCCCAACGCCTTAATTCTTCGATGTGGACTGTATAACCTTGAGGGATGAATTTCTTGGGAATAAAACAGCAATTATCTTCAAACCGTTCCGTGAGAGAGTAATCACTTTTCCCTATCACTTCCCTACACTTTTTCTTTCTTCTTCTTATTGACTGCTGGTTTGATTCCCGAACTTCCCGAACGAATTGCAAAAAAACTCGTTTACTGAGCTACCCCTGAGCTATACGCGAAAGTGAGCCGCGCCTTTTGCGCGCTCGCGCAACTTAATTACATCAATTTGTACTATCACTCTCTCACGGTTTTCTCAATCATTTATTTTGTATAAGACATACATTTATACAATTTACTTATAAAGACAAAAAATATCTTTACAACGATATACGTTACATTTTCATATCACAAAAAACCTTTTATTTATTAAACAAAATGTGCCTATTTTACTCACATTGAAAAAGTTAAAATTTCTTAAATATTTAACATAGAAAGTTAAAACAATGTTTTCCACTTGAAATTACATATATCTTAACCAATACAACAGTTTAATTTGCATTTTCTATATACGTTTCACTATTAAAACACTTTTAAATTTCTTATATAAAACTATCATTATTTCACTTATTCACTGGAATTTTCACATAAAAATAACACAGAATTCACCTTTTTTTGCACGTACAATCAATCTGAAATGTTTCACAAGTCATTACATACATAAATTGATGAAAATACAAATATTTAAATTTTACATATTTGGCCTCCTAAGTACGTGGCTAGCGTGCGTCTATGAGCTCACACTAATTGAACAACTAACTTTTGCACGGCTATCGACTATCAGAAAAAATGGAAAGTTTAGTTTACACTAATATCAACAATACTAGGTGAATAACTGCTTCTACATAATTCTCAAACTGTAGGAAACTATTTCTAATCAGATTCTTATCAGTTATCATGTTTCTTATCAGATAACAGACAAAATATTTCATGAATCAATAAATTGAAGATAGGCATTGGTTTTCGTACAAAACATATCAAACTCATATAAGACAATACTTATGCAATCAATTTCCATTAATTCTACTTATGCACAGCGATCATCTCGACCGGGAACAAATCCGGTCTCTATTTTATTTTAATATTTCTTTAAATTAACGTCATTAGAAAGATGATTTCAACCGGGGAACAAATCCGGTAACGTAATTTATATCTTAAAAATTCCCTATATGAATTTATTAAGAAAATATTACCAGGAAAACAATAAACTATTCCGGCCTGGGAGTCGAACCCAAGACCTTCATATCATTAATTCGATATTTCTTTAAGATTCAACTAAGCATTTTCTTATTAGAATACTGTCGCTCGATAATTTGCTTTTTAGAAGCTATTCGTAATCGGTTAAATAATAAATTGAAATATTCTTATAGTCGCTTCGCCAACAGGAATTGTAAAAGATTGGACTGGAATGTTGATAGGATTCAGACTTCAGTTTGTGTTGAATATTGCTTTGTATAATATTGTATTTGCTACATAAGTTTCAGGGATGTATGCATAGTTTCACAAGCATATTTACAGGGAACACACTATACAACGATATTTTAGTGGATGAGATTTCGCTCCCATTTTATAGATAAACATTTTGGAAATAAAAATTGTAACAACATTAAGGAACGTGTTTTATTGATGATTCAGAATGGCGTGGTAGTTATCTATATCTAGGTATATAGTATCACGTATATGTATATAGTATCAAGCACTGATAAGCAGGGTGTACGACGAGTAATAGATAAGGGTGGCAATGACGGTGTTCAAGGAACAATAGACAAGAGGAAAGGCTGAACAATGGAATGCTAATGAGCGTGCAGGCCCACCGGATATCCGGTGTTAATTGGTCTGCACATCTCCGGAACCACGCATCCTACGCAAAAACGGACCGCAGATTCGTGATCAGGGCATCTCACAACTTTTTTTAGGACCCGTCGACTCAACGTCAGCCGATGAGGCCTGTGGGTGGTGAGTTGTAGCAATTATGGCTCAGTGAGCCAGAACTGGTACAAACTAACTACTCGCGCATAATCTCAGATTTTTTAAATAAATACGTTTCAGATTTCATGACCACATTAATATAATATGAGAGTTTAACCGAACAGTTACATGGTAATCAAACAAAGGTAAAATTTAAATGAAAAATTTTAATTTTGTTTTATTACCAAATTCTTATAAAAAAACTTTCAAATTTATAAGAAGTTTTAAATACCTACTCTAATTAATATGAGGTTATCCTGGCAGACGCTCGGTCATGGCATAAGCGTTGGAATAGGTACTATGAGTATTAGAGGCCACAGTCAAGATATACTCCAGTTTAGAAAGTGTAACGTGGAATAAATTGCTACTAATACTAAATCATTAACTTAAAAAAATCTACGCCAGTTTTGGTGAAATGTATGATAAAAATGTAATTTAAAGATCATGTTACTACCACACACGCACCTAAACTTTGCTAGATGGTAGGATTCTTTGCCAAGGGGCGCGTAAGGAATCTGTCACCAAAAAATAACAAAGCGGTGGAAGCGCTGCTGTGTACCGGTTCCAAAGGAGAAGAGCTTTTTTAATTACAGACTGTGAGGAATTCCATCATACTACTCAAAGGTGACAAGGCATTTATTTCTTGATAATTTGGTTGAAGGTGTCCTTGGACTGCAGTAACCCCTATCCATTAGGTTAAAAACACATTTGTGAAAATAAATAAACTCTTCCATTCATTCATTCGTTTATTCATAATAAGAAAAAGTACGTTTTAACGGAATATTTATAGGCTTTATCTTTGTTACTATTCTTCATTTACTAAAAAATGCAACTCCTTTTTAAATTTAATTTTCTATTTATTAACTAAAAATAACCTACGAGTACACTAAATCCTTAGCTTTCGTTTTAAATTAATTAAGCGATAGGGGTCACAGTTCATTAAATAAATTTGCATTTAACTACTTTGTACGTGCATTTTGCGACATCGTATTTAAAATCCTTATTTAATGAATTCTTGTGTTTTTTTAGGTGGTGACAAACGACTACACAGTCCACCTGATGGTAAGTTGATGCTGTGGCCCATAGACATCTACATTTATCTTCAATTGAGAATCAAAATACAGATGTCAGCCCTGAGGACTGAGATGGAAGGCTTCGTTTTCAGTAAAAAGGGTATCCGGTTCTCTACACTCACCATACGAAACACAGCAGCATTAAGCTGCTATAATACGCGGGTATTCTGTGACAACGTGGTCCTACGCCGGTCGAGCCGACCCATTCGTGCTGCAACCACAATATAGCTGCAGCATGGCTCTACTGCGTAAAAGATTATCTTGTTATCTTATTATTATCTTGTTATCTAGAAATTTGTAGTTATTTTATACTTGGTAAAGCAACGCTTTTTGATGTAACACGATTGGGTTGGCTCGACCAGGGAATGACCACGCTCGCATAGATTATTCTATGTATGTATGAGATATCAGCAAAGCTGCAACTCTTTTTAAAGGTAACAAGACATTTGCTTTCGTATTTTAATTCCTAATTGAAAATATATGTAGGTGTTTATTAGTCTCAGTATCTATTACTCTCTATTACTGTGTAATTGTATATCAGTTGTTTTAATAATAAATTCCGATAAAAATTGTGAGTCCTATTTTCAAACTGCCTTTTTAAAATTATCTCTGTCTGGAAGACGGACCTTCTGGATGAGCGATACTTAATGCTTAGGTCCCACTCGTGAGTAGTGGCGAAAACCATTAAAGGAACCTAGCAGAATAACACTGACAACAAGATGCACACAATTTCCTAAAAACTAGAAGAATACGACACATAGAAGTAAAATTATTTCAATAACATGTCGATTTTGCGATACTCCTACACCTTCTCTGGAAAGCGAGGTGGTCGGTGCTTTATTTTTTGTTTTATTTATTTAGTGTCAGAGCTTAACAACAATTCCCTTCCAATTGAATATAAAAATATATGATGAAGAAGAGAAGTCATTTATGATAAATCACGCTGCCTTAGCGTTACAAAGCGTACTTATTCTTATCTTGAAGATACTCTTATTGTAATTACTCTCAGGTATGCATTAATAAAGACGAAGCAAATTGTTTAAATCATGGGTGCGTTTGGCAGAAAAAAGCGCTAGCAAGCGCTTATAAGCGCTAAAATAGTTTTCGGCCAGGACACGATTGCTACTTCAGTAGCGCTGACACAATCCGCCATTTTGCTTATTTAATTTATTTGTTTTGAAGTAGAGTTTATAAGTTGTTTTGTGCAATATCAGTTTTAAGTAATATAATGACATGAATAAACATATACATGCTATTAAAAATTCATGATTGGTAAGTTTTTAATATGAATACTTTACAAACATATATTTAAATTAAGTTAGATTCCCCGGTTAAAACTAACATCGTGTCCTGGAGGAAAATAGCTACTTACGATTTGACAGCGCTTACCGCTTACGATCGCCATTTTGCTTACAAGCGCTTGCTAGCGCTTTTTTCTGCCAAACGCACCCCATGTGATTCCTGTGCACACTATTTTTTACAATTAACTTGCTTGCTTGACACTTCAATTTTATTTGTATAGATATTCTTAGAACGCCACTTCACTGTGTTGATACGAGGGTGGATTGAAAAGTACTCGGCCTAACCAAGAAAATAAACACATACTAAATCAGTTATATTTTTATTTTTCTACATAATCACCATCAAGTTCAATACACTTTTGCCACTCCCCTTCCAAGCATTTAGACCGTTGAAAAAAAATGATTCTTCCTTAGAGTCAAAATATGCGTCTACAGCTGCTTTGACCTCGTCGTTTGTCGAAAATCTTTGACCTCCCAAGTGCTTTTTTAGGTTAGGGGAACAGAAAGAAGTCTGATGGTGCCAGATCAGGTGAATACGGCGGTTGCGGTAACAGTTCAAAGCCACAGTTGTGAATTTCAGCCATTGACTGTACTGACGTGTGAACACGGGCGTTATCTTGATGAAACAGGACTTTTCTTCTGAGCATTCCTCGACGTTTTTCTTTTATTTCCTCTCGTAAACGACGTAGTAAGGTGCAGTAGTAATCAGAGTTTATAGTCTGACCCCTTTCAACATAATCAATCATAATCACACCTTTCGAGTCCCAGAATACTGAAGCCATCACCTTATTTGCCGACAAAATCGACTTAGCCTTTTTAGGGGGTGGTGAACCAGGTCTTCTCCACTGTTTTGATTGTTGTTTTGTTTCCGATGTACAGTAATGAACCCATGGTTCGTCCATAGTAACAAAACGATTCAAAAAATCATCTGCATCGGCTTCAAATAACTCCAAACAGTCGCGTGAAATAGTCAATCGCGTCCTTTTTTGTTCAACTGAAAGCAGTCGCGGAACCCACCTCGCAGACACCTTGTGGAAACCCAACTCGTTGACAATGATGTTTTGAGTTCGTTCATAAGAGATGCCTATAATCTCGGCTATCTCTCTAATTTTTAATCTGCGGTCTCCCATTATTAAATCAAGTACTTTTTTAATATTTTCGTCAGTAGTTGACGTCGAAGGCCTTCCAGAGCGGGGTTTATCTTTCACACTCTCTCTACCACGCTTAAATTCTGCTATCCATTTTTTGACGGATGAATATGACAGAGCACAATCGCCTAATGTACTGACCATGTCATCATGGATGGCTTTTGATGATAGCCCCTTCTGATGGATCTTCTTCCTATTCGCGGAAATTATGTCCGATTACTTTGTTAATAAATTTATAAAATCACAACTAATTATCAACACGTTTCGAACTTCACACAATGAACTAGTCTGAACTGAACTAATTAATGTGGGTAGATTTGATTTTTAGAATTGAATGGATCTGTGTTAGGCCGAGTACTTTTCAATCCACCCTCGTACATGTATAACCATTTTGACCAAGGGAATGAAATCGAATCCCAATACCGATATCGTTTTAACGTCCATTTATTTGGCCAATAATTTATTTCAAATTATCATTGAAACAGATATCCAAGATTGAAAGACAATGATCACAGCCAAGTAGCACCAGAACATTTATTTACTTATCCAGAGTTATCATCAAACTGAAGTGTCTTCAAGCTCTAAGTTGTTTTCTTATGTCCTTTCCAATTCAAGTTCAATTATGGTTAATAATTTAAAGTAACATATAAAGTCGTAAATTTACAAGTTATTAAGTCTAATGTTAAACTTTAAAAGTATTTTTTCATTATTTCGATTAAATGTTTTATATGACATATTTATCATATAAAACATCTAATCGAAATTGTATAGTATCGATATAGCTATGTATCATTACATCCTAAAAATAAAGTAAGTTGAACAATCGAAAGCGCTTACCAAAATAAAACTGCCATTAGAATAACATTTCAGTCTGTATAGTGTGGAATTTAAATGTGAAACGCATACGTTTCATTACACTTTGAGAACTTTATATTCAACGTTTAAACCGAGAAAACATTATAATAAATTGAGCGTTCGTATCGCGTAGGCTGCAAATGTATAATCCTATATACTATATTCAAACTACGTCAAACTTAATTCCTACAAGCGTATTTTTTATTTGATTTTTTTGTAGCTGGAATAATGTGTTTTACTTTATTTTAGTTCAAAAATAATAAGTAGCTCTTTGTCAATATTTGACGCTGGTCTAAAATAAAAAAAATACTTTGTAATTTTAAAACGAGAGACACTTTGAAATTTCAATCAGATTACTTGCTGTTAATTTTATTTCAAATTTTGTACAGTACTCATATCAGTAATTTTTCAAACGTGCACACAGTCCACAGACGGCAAGTGGTTCAAGAATCAAAATTAAGATGCGTTGTCACCCGTGAGAACTAAAATGGAATGCCTCTTCCCGTAAAAAGAGTCTTCGGTTCTCTATACTTACCATACGAAACACAACAGCGTTAAGCTGCTATTTGACGCCGTTCTTCCGTGACTGTGTTCCGACCAGATGATGTTGTAGCATTGTGACGGCGTTAAAGTTTCTTTCTAAAATATTAGTTATATTTTATATAATTTATATTAGATAAATCAAACCACGGATATTCCTAAAAGTTAAAAAATAAAAAATAAACATTTAAAAATGTGCGAAAAAATAAAGAGGCAACCACTGAGTCATTGTTTTGTGTATTTACACATCCTAGAAAAAGATAAACTTTTATTAAAAAGCAATTCCTCAATCATATTGACATTATGTACCAAATAATTTAACCTCACTTCCAATTAATGACGTATAATTAAAAATATCTCACTTAGTTTTATAGAAAATAAATAAATTATTAAGAATTTATCAAAAAAAACGAACCAATCTACGAGGATTTTTAAATGTATACTTATCAAAATCTGTCACAAGGCCTTGAACCGAAGAAAATAGAATAACAAATAACGGAGTATAACCGAATAGAATTGAATAGAAAGGTATAGAATAGAATAGGACGGAATAGATTACAATTGATTAGAATCGAGCGTATTAGAGAAGAAAAGAATAGCGTATTATAACAAACAAGTATGGTGCAAAAGAACCTTTTTTAAACATAAAAATTATCCATCCATCTATTGCAGTTTATAAATGTCCACTACTGAACATAGGTCACCCCATAGATTGCCTCAGATGGATTTAGTTAGTGTAGAGTGGCCATGCTTGGCAGGCCGGTCGGTAAGGGCTTAATATCACAAAGATGCTGCTTCCAATTTCCTGTTTCAGTTTCCCTTAATCGCATCATACATATATAGTACATACTATAGTAGACTCTCTAACGCCGACACTAGGTAGTGGTAAGTAGTGTAAAATAATTAATTTTTTTGACGTGACAACGTCTAATAAATCGATGAACGCCGGCTGCACGCACGACGAAGGATGACTCGTTGTAACGTTACGCTCGTTGTAACGTTACGTTCGGAGCGAAAGCGCCGCTCGAGCGAGCGAAAGGCACGATCGACTAAAATATGCAATCATTTATGTTTTGTTCTGACGTTGTCACGTTAAATTATTATCGTCCGTAAACCGACTTTACAGACAAACAATTTTTTTTATAGAATAAGGGTGACAAACGAGCACACAGTCCACCTGATGGTAAGTGGATGCTGTGTCCCATAGACATCTACATTTATCCTTGATTAGAATCAGAATACAGAGGTGTTGTTATCCCTGAGGACTGAGATGGAATGGCTCGTTTTCAGTAAAAAAAAGGGTCTCCGAATCTCTACACTCACCATACGAAACACATCAGTATTAAGCTGCTATTTTACGCTGGTATTCAGTGAGAGCGTGTACCTGCACCGGTCGAGCCGACCCATTCGTGCTACAACCATAATATAGCTGTAGCGTGGCTCTATCACGTATAAATATCAAGTTTCTGGGTTTAAAAAAATTATCGCTTACGTCGTTGAATTGAAATGTAGTATAGTATGCGGTAGCTTCTTAATATGATCACGTAGCGCAACAGGCACTCACTTTCAATTTGCGGGCCTACGTGTCTTAAGCGATGTAAATATTTCATTGATTTCAGATTCAAGTTCAACAAACAGACTTGTGAATATACTAGAGGCGATTTGTAGCACCGTCCCTATTTTTGATTTCGTCATGTCTGATCTATTCGACAGAGTTTTTTTTACTTTTTTATTAAAGTGTAATATTACAATGAATAGTGCGATATATTTCTTGTTGCTCATAAACAACCACGAAGGGCTAGGAGATTTATAAAATATTGATTAATTTAACAATAGAATAACTTAACTACTTTACTTTAATTTAGCAACTGTATTTAGTTAAGCGTTTAGATAATATATATATATATATATATATATATATATATATATATATATATATATATATATATATATATATATATATATATAATATATATATATATATATATAATAATTTTGCAATTTTATGTATTTGATAACACTCTTCTACTTATAATGGGAGTAAGCTTTAAATGTGTGGGTGTGACACGCACGTGAGCTTAAGTTCGTTGTGTATTAATGTATGCATAAGGTAGCGATATGACTATTTAAATTTTTTTAAGAATACTCAAAACATATTACAAGAATAGTTAAAGTACAACACCGTTACATCACTGTGTTGGCAAACGTCTATACTCTTAAATATATTACTTTTAAAAACTACCATAAATTTGAAAGATATATATATTTTACCTTCACACGTGAGTTCTGTCGCTATAAGAAGTTATGTAACAGATCAATACGTATGTATTATTTCACCATGAAACAAATGTTTTTAAAATAAATATATGTGTCAATGTTAATAATTTTAATTTATATTTATCAATAAGAACATAATTTTAAATAAAGGTACAATTTTATTAAGAACTAGCTTTTTACTCGCGGCTTCTTTCGTGCAAGCGTTCGAATTTAAAAACATCGATAATACGAGTACTATTTCGTACTAAAGATCAATAGCAAAACTGTATAATTAGCAAAACTGGATCACTTGTAGAGATACATCAGTATCAGTGTCTATATGAGACGTAGGAAATGATTGAAATTTGACAATATTATATGCTACAAAAACAAATAATACTCTGTGTAAAAAGTATCGGGAATATGTCAATAAAAAGACCCGCGTAAAAGAGGTCGTTCTAATTTTTTTTTACTGCATGTTGGTAGCACTGTACTGATTTAGCGCGCAAAGTTTGAGCGGGATCTGTCATTTAATTTGTTTTAAACTACACTTTTTGTTGGTCATAGTTTTGAGTTCTCTGCGATTTGTACAATGGAAAATATTGTTGAACAAAGAGTGTGCCTTAAATTTTGTGTTTCGAATGATATTTCATGTGGTGAATCACCAAAAATGTTGCGAAATACCTACGGCGAATCGTGTATATCGAAAACAAGGGCTTATGAATGGTTTAAGGCTTTTAAAGAAGGCCGAGAAGTAGTAGTAGACTTGCCTCGTTCTGGTAGACCTTCAACGGCTACGACCAAAGAAAACATCGACAAAATCAAGAAGCTAGTGCTCGAAAATCGACGTATGAGTCTGAGAGAGTTGGCTAGTGAGGTGAACATATCTTTTAAGTCCGTCCACAACATTCTCATTGACATTTTAGGCATGAAACGCGTCGCCGCTCGACTAGTTCCAAAAGAGCTCAATTTTGTTCAAAGAGCGCAGCGAAAGCATGTCGCTGAAGACATGGTTTCCCGAGCTTCTACGGATCCGACCTTTATGAAACGTATATTAACTGGCGACGAGACATGGGTTTATGAGTATGACATGCAAACAAGCCAACAGTCTTCAGAATGGCGTCTCGAAAACGAGCCGAAAGCCAAAAAACCGCGGCAAAGTCGCTCCAAAATCAAGGTGATGCTGACAGTTTTTTTGACTACGTGGTGTGGTTCACTCCGAATTCCTTCCAAAGGGGAAACAGTGAATAAAGAATATTATTTAGGCGTCATGAAGCGTTTGCGTGAGAGTATCCGCCGATAACGTCCAGATTTGTGGTAACACAACTCATGGATGCTGCACCATAATAATGCACCATCACACACAGCCATTATAGTGAAAGAGTTTTTAGCGAAAAATTCAACAAAAGTTCTCGACCAAGCACCGTATTCACCTGATATGGCTCCGTCTGACTTTTTTTTATTTCCCAAGTTAAAATTACCACCTCGAGGAAAACGTTTTGAGTCGATAGAAGCCATAACAAAAAATTCGCTGAATGAGCTAAAGGCCATACCGCAAATAGCCTATGAAAAATGTATGGAAGACTGGGTGAAGCGTCGGAGATGTTGTATTGCAAGCGATGGGCCCTACTTTGAAGGCGATAAAATAAATTTAGATGAATAATTTGTATTTTTTGTTTTATTGACAAATTCCCGATATTTAGTACACAGAAGGTAAGTGTGTTTATCAGAATTGCATGTATATCATATGACTAGCTACACCTTTTTTATATCGGGCACGTCTTCCGATGTGTCTTTATGAAAGGGAAATTGCCCTGGAATCTGTTGTGCGTTATTTACACAACATTCATATATATATATATATATATGAATGTTGTGTAAATTCCCCCACAAAATTGAAACCCCCCCCCCACAAACTGCCAAATAAGTTGGATATTTGCCATAGTTGCCAACTGCATATTTTTATTATTTTGAGCTATGATAATTTCTTATATATAATTCCTTATCATAGCTCAAAATAATAAAAATATGCAGTTGGCAACTATGGCAAATATCCAACTTATTTGGCAGTTTGTGGGGGGGGGGGATTTCAATTAATGAACGGGAGTAGAAATAATGAGACATGTAGAGGCGGCAAAAAAGAAACCACTAGCCCATTTCATCCCGTGGGTCTCGTAAGAGGCGACAGAGGGAAACTGGTACAGTAGTTGGGCAGCATCTTCCTGATAACAGTGCAAAGTAGTAAAGAGCTGCGGTTGCCAACCCCCTTGCCAAGCGTGAATACTACTGCGAATATCCGGTCTATTTGACAAACAATGGGCGAAGCCTAAAATCAGCAGTGGATAGCCCTATTAAAAGTAAAAAATAGCAGCCTGGATACACCCCACAACTGGGCACAGGCCACAGCGAGTTTTAGAACAAAAAGGAGTTGATTGAGTTGACTCCAACGCAGAATTAGCATTTTTCATAATTATAATATACCCAGAAATGATTTGCGAAATATTTATATAACTCAGATATGCAGGTTTCCTTGCAATGTTTTTCTTCACTACGGAGAACGTGCTAAATCTAAACTTCAAATTACAGTTCAAATATGAGCGGAGAAAATAAATTGGTGAAATATTGCTATGCGGATAAATACACAACAAAATCAACTAATGACCTTCTCTCTTAAACCCACTTTTGTGTACAGAGTTTTGTTAGTAATTTCGCTAAAATTGACAATTATGATAAATCATGCAGACAGCGACATCGGTCTAGGGGAGGGGAGGGCAAGAAGATTACGGCAGGCAAAACGGATACTTTCTCTTTACGAATAATAATGCTAAACAGAGAGAGAAATAGTGCATCATAAGGAAGTCTCGCTTGCTGTGCGCCGATTTAATCACTCGCCCTGTGCCGCGTGGTATGTATGTGGAAGTAGTGCTGTGTTATTGTTTTTGTTACGCGAAATTAAAAAAATAAGGTAAGTCGTGGCATCATTTTATCACATTCTGTTAAGCTTTTATTACAAATTAATCTGTCGATGCTGTAAGATATTCATCTTATGTTAATATAATGATAATTTTAATAAGAAGTAATAACTGTGACCGGAACAAAGTTTAGGTTATAATAATAAAAGAGTGTAGGGCAAGACGGAACGGGCAAAAGGGATCGAGATCCGTTTTGCCCTACCTTAAATACGAATGAGTTGAGTTTATTTTTATTCAATATTAAATGTAATTTGTGTTATTGTTACTTGCAGATGGTTAACAACTACATACGGAAGACTACTAGGGCCTCTTGGTCGTAAGAAACAATGAAAAAAGCAATTGCAGAGGCAACGAAATCTTCAATAAAAAGTGCATCTCAAAAATATGGAATACCGTATACCACGTTGCAACGTCATGTAAAATCGAATAGTAGTAAAAAACGTCTCGGCAGGTTTAAGCATGTATTTAATGAAGAACAGGAAAAAAGTTTAGAAAACCATTTAAAGGATTTAGATGCACTGTTTTACGGTCTGTCTAGAAATGAATTTATGGAATTAGCTGGTGAGTACGCTAAGCAACAAAACATACAAACGCCATTTAAGAATAATATTGCCGGTAAACAGTGGTTTAAAAATTTTCTGAAACGTCATTCCGATATTGTTTTAAGAAGCCCAGAGCCGACGTCGGTAGCTAGATTATCAGCTTTTAACAAACCAGCTGTGACACGTTTTTATGATTTGTTGGAGACCATTATTGAAGAGAATCATATCACTCCTAATATGATATTTAACGTGGATGAGACAGGTGTGTGGACCTCGTCTACAAAACCACCAAAAGTACTTTCAGTACTTGGTAAGAAGCAGGTCGGCATGGTGAGCAGCTTAGAGAGGTACTTTGACGACAGTCATCTGCTGCTGTAGCGCAACAGGGTGTTTCGCACCTCCCCCATTCTTTATTTTTAAAAGGAAAAGGTTTCAGCCACGTCTACTAGATGGGGCATGTCCTGGTAGTGAAGGCACCATTTCAGATAGTGGATGGGTAAGCGGAGTAATTTTCTTACAATGGCTAATAGCTTTTGTGACTTATGTGCGCCCTACGAGTGAATGTAAGGCTTTGTTAATTCTGGATAATCATGAATCTCATAAATATTACCCTGCTTTAGAATATGCCAGAGATCATAATGTAATATTTTTGTCCATTCCTCCACACACATCTCATAAGTTACAGCCACTTGATGTTGCTGTCTATGCACCATTTAAGGTGGCCATTGAAATTGAGTTGAATTAGTTCCAAAAGTATTATCCAGGGCGAGTTATTTCACAGTACGAAGTTGTACGTCTGGTTACACCTGCTTACTTAAAAGTAGCAACTCCACAAAACGCCATGAGCGGATTTAGAGCAGCTGGCATTTATCCATACGATAGAAATGTGATAGATGAAGCGCTATTCGCACCTTCTACAGTCTACGAGGCATCAACTTCACACTCTGCAGGCGAAGACCACGGGGTTCCAACACCTTTTCAATTAGAAGCTACTGTTTCACCTATGACAACAGATACGTTCGCCTTACCACATGGTTCAGAAACACCACCCATTCTGTCCACTATACCACGAGATGAAATTACTCCACCAGCTGTGACGACACCACCCATTTTGGCACACGTACACATTCACGAGATCATTCCTCCGGACCCAACAACATTTGTTTCGAAGATTCCAGAAAAGACACAATCTACGTTGACAGCACCACACACATCCGTGTGTACATTAGCTGTACCACAAGCCATTCATTGTTTTACTGCATCCAGTGTTGAAATACTTCCACCATCCATTGCCCCAGCAACAGTTTAAAAAACTAAGTAGAGGTAGAAAACTACAAAAATCAGAAATATTAACCAGCACTCCTATAAAAACCATACAAGAAGATAAATTAAAAAAAAAAACGGTTTTAAAATAAACCTTGGAGCTTCTGTATCTGGACTAAAGAAGTCAACTATCAGCAAGAAAAAGGACTGTTCGAAATTAAAGAAAAAAATTGTAGAAAAGATAAAACGAGGTAAAAGAAATGAAGAGAAACAATATTATTGTACTGTATGTAACGAGTTGTATACGAGCACCCCCCCCCCCCCCATAGAAGACTGGATTGAATGTTCTCAATGTCGCGAATGGACGCATGAGAGTTGTTCATCATATTCGGGACATGGTTCCTATTTTTGTGATCCTTGTAGCGATTAGTTTCCGAATGCTAAGGGATATAACCGTTTTGCCCTCGAAGTATATCCGTTTTGCCTACCCTAATAGGGCAAAACGGATACTTCAGAGACTTTTTAAAATAATTTAAATGAAACTGAAGATGTTGAATTTCATGTTACGTTTAATTTTATTTTCAAGTATTATTTACCAGAGCTTGCTTTTTTTTTAATTTTCATTACATGTTGTCTGATTATAGAACGTATTTTTATTATTCAACCTTAATGGATCCTTCATGCATATTTTAAGCCTGACAATTTTTGATGCTGCAACAACAAGTATTTAATAGAATTTTGTTTAATTGGACCAGTTATGGACTTATTACTAGTTTATATAGCAGTAAGTAGGTGGCGCTATTGTTAGATTAAAACTTTGATAGCAAAAACTGTACTTTCTAGTACTCTAGTACTCAGCCATCATATGTTGAGATGCAACTGGAGTGGGTCGATCGCACAACAAAGCTGCGAAAATTTATATATTATACCTACATTTGGCATAAAGTGATGTAGAATCTATTAAAAATTCTGCTGTTGTTAAATATATGCAACCAGTGCTGCTAGCGGTGTATAATTAAATTATTTTACGATATAACAATAATATCTAGAAATAGCAATGTCGTGTTTAATTGTTAATATTGCCAAACAATCTATATTCATTGATTTGGTCAAGCTATATCGTGATATAGTCAAAAAACACTTTAACATTTTATAAAATACCGCCATTTCACGCAATAATTGGCTAACTCATGATATTATAAATTCAAAGATCTGATCAATACGTATATAAATATCTCTTTATTTAATTTATAAGGATAGTAAGAGTGTTGTACTAATTGTAATTTTTATCAGTTCATTTATAGAGTAAACTATACCTGCTTACTAATTATTTTTATAGATTAGAAATTAAACTTAGAAACACACTTAATGTTATAATTTTCGATAGATGTCACTATTATCTATTTAAGTAGTAACTAGTTAAACTATAAAATTTATATATAACTACTAAAATGAAATAACTATACTTTGTATACTATATTAGTATATATATATATATATATATATATATATATATATATATATATATATATATTCATATATATATTAATAAAAAATGAACGTTAGAATTTTCAAATCAATTATAAATTTAATTAAATAACTATATAAATGTAAGTTATTTATATTATTTAATTTATTTATTAGTAGAGGTAAAATGTCACTACTTTTTGTGTTTTACGCTAGATGGCATTGTCATGAAAAAGTGAAATGTAGATTGTCGTTGTAGTTCAATTTATGCAATGCAACGGTTAAAACTAATTTGAGGCTTATTTTATGAATATTTTAATAAATCACATCAATACGTATAAATTAACATCTAAAGGAAGGAAAATACCTAACCCTACTGTTTTGAAGTTCCGTAGTTAGATAAAAAGAAGCCTATAAGTAGTCCCAGGTCCCTAACTATCAACACACAAAATTTCAAAAAAAGTTAGAGAAAAATTCTAAAAACCACTAATTTGGCTTGAGTGCCTTCTGTTTAGTCCCCCGGACTTGTTTTTTCCAGAAAATATTAGAATTACAGACACGAGTTTTGTACAGATTTGTTATATTTATAGATATTTTGTAATCTATGAATACGTGCAGACATCCTCAAATTTAATTTTTTTAACAACATCATTAGTGTTTTAAAACGAAATTCGGGATCACCTCGTTGCCCGTCAGTGTCCGCTACGAATGTTCTTCTCAGAGACATAATTCATCAGATGGATGAATTAAGAATGGATGGATGAATTTTCAAGGGCTGTTTTTTAACCGCCTCAAAGTTAAAAGTCAAAGTTAAAAAGTTACACAGTCTGGTGAGTGCAGTACATAAAAGAGAGTTTTCACTTTGTTTCTATAACTTTGTGATAGTCTGTTGTGCAGTATGTTATTTTTTTACTTAATATAAGCGAGTGCTTGATTACAACCCCACCTGCTACCTGGTAGTAAGTTGTAGTCTCGTCAATTTGGTGGTCGTAAGCGTAACTGTTGACTATGTGGTCCAGGGTTCAATTCCCTGGTCAGAAATTTTCAGTAGTCCCGAAGTCAGACAGTTAGCGGTGTTTCATACGCGAGCTTAGCAGAACATTTAATACCGTTGATCCTCTTTTAACACCTCGTGGTTAGTGGTGATCCAGCCAAAGATGATAAAGCACACTGACTTAACTTGAAAAAAGTTATTTGGTTCAAATGCATGGAATATCGACAAATAAGAGGTGAAGACCCACGTACCGCCTAGTTGTCCGATGGATCTAAAGGGGAGGGAGGTATAAAGGCATGAAATTCCCACGTACGATCTCCAAAATGCATCCTATAGAAAACCGAGTGACTGACTACTCTTCGCCTGTACTCGAGGCTGACAAGATTGAGTTTCGCCAAACCAAGGTTACCCATAAGCCTCATAGCATCTCTCTCCACTGACTACAATACTGCTACACTACGGTAAAGTACACAGTATTACAGTACGCTGAGAGATTCGCACGCTCAAGCATATAAGCTTCTCCTCTTTTGGACTGGATTTGATCCCAAATGGCCTGAGCAATTGGCCCGTATCTCTCCTCTCTCTGTTGTCGCCTGCATAACAGTAGATTCTGGGCATAAGAAGTTCGTTAATATGCAGCAGGATGAGAATTGTGGAGAGGGATCCCTGAGGAATTTCGGCGTTTATCATTAGACGAGCAGCCACCGACGATAGCTCGGAGTGACAATTCACTTAGAACGTCCTTCACCCAGTCATTCAGGCCAGGCCTAGGATAATTTCGTACGCTAGATGCTTGCCCAAAAGGTTAGCGTACCAAACTTTTTCAAAAGCCTTGAAGACATCAAGGGAAACAGCAAGTGCTTCTCAACTGTTCTCGAGAGTCTGACCTCACTGGCAGTCAATAAGTTCATTATTTTCTGGGTATGCCATGAGGTGTGTGTTCAATATACGCTCTATAATCGTACAGACCATGGAGGTAATTGAAATTGGCCGATAGTTGACAGGATTGGTACGGCTGTTCTTTTTTGGAACAGGCTGCATATTGGCTAGCTTTCTGAATGACAGGCGTGACAATCGCGTCAACACAGGCGACAACTGAAGCACACAAGCTGTAAGAACTACAGCTGGTGTACACCTTTTCGTCTACTAGCTTTTTACACGCCTAGGTTCCTCAAGGTTTTAATAGCCTCTTTGTTGGTGCGAGTAACGTAGTCAGGTGGTACGCTGTTGCTAGTATCTAGACGTGCAAAAAGAAAAGCAAATACGTCCGCTTTCTCCTTACCCGCATGTGCCAGTTAGCCATTTGTTTTTACTCGCAGCGGCTCGGTATACTGGCAGAAGTGTTTTGATCTCTTGCCAAAGCCGTGGATATTTCCAAAAAGCTTTACTGCTATATGGTTTGGCAGAGAACTTTGTGCCGATGTATTTCATGCAGTCATCAAAATCGGCTTACAGTCTTTTTAGAGGACTTTATAGTAAACTCTAGAGTTGTCTGATCTCGAGCATCGACCCGGGATAAATATGCCATATGCTTGTAATTTTCATCACGTTTTCATTAGGCTTTGAAACATGGACGAGCTTTACCACTAGTGAGGATGTCAGCAAAGGGGATAAAATACTCCATCGTTTGACGTCATCATCGATCACATCGGTAATAGCATGCGCGCAACTCGATGAATCTACAGACAAGAAACAGTCCTGCCACCAAGGATAAAATGCAAAGAAATGCCACATCTCACCCCAATCTGCTGACTTGCATTGCCACATTGCCGCACATCTTGAACATTGTAGTTAGGTGGGGAATATAACGACACTTCTGTCACCTTTACGAATTGAACCTGATTATCGTACCTGTCTGAATAGGTGTTCAGTAGAAGATTGAGGCTGCTGGCTATATGCTATCCACATCGGGTACCCTCATCGTTTGTTTTACCAGCTGGAAGAAGCCTTGCGACAACGCAAAATTGCACGCCCCTCTTCTAGCGTGCTCGGTCTACTGGTATGGGAACGGCCAATCCTGACTTCAGGGATTTAAGGGTTATCGTTGTGAAGAAGCACGCTTGAGGCAAATGATGTATCTTGATTATTATATAAGGAGCTTACTCTTTTATTAGTAATTAAGTCAAATTTTCATTAAATTCACTTCTGTACTGTAAACTTTCATCTTATAAAATGTTCTTTAATTGTGTAACAAATTAATTTAGTAGATTCTAAACTGTTATTTTTTCAAAAACAAAAAAAGTTTCGCTAGGTTGCTTGCTGGTTCTCCTCTGGACAGATGTATTTTCTGAACCAGTATTCAATTACACGTAAGAATGACTTTCAATAAGTGTTATTTATAATCTATATTGAATAATAAAAATTTCTATTTATATTTCTTCTTGATAACTTGATTCTAAATAGTAAAAAAACTTTACGGTTGGCAACTCACCCCCTATAACTGATGATGGCTGTAGTAGAAGGGGAATGGAGGAGTAAAAACTTCAGAACGATTTTTTTTTACTATCTGTTTATCGTCACCCCGTTTCGTCCCGTGGGTGTTTTAAATTGCGTTTAGAGCAAAAGCAAGAACGTTTTCATGACGTTTAGCATTGCGGCAATATAATCGTATATAACTACAGAAATGGAAGCCCATACACAGTAGTAGACGTGGGCTCCATCGCATGCGTTTTGTGCTGAAGAAAAATAAAAATCTGTTACCATGTAAATTTTGGATTATAACTTCAGTGGTTGCAGCATAAAGTTAACTAGAATTTCTGTCGAAAATATCAGACCAAATAAAATTCGTTTGCATCGGGTATCAATATTGTATCTTATACCACCATTACCTTTAATTTCATAGGGTCCCTATTATAAGAAGTGACGACCTGCTAAGAGACGCAAGAAGTCGATGGATACAAGTGCCTCAGGACTGTGCTTTGTGGAATTCCTTATGGGAGGCTTATGTTCAGCAGTGGACTTGTGATTGTGTTGGCTGTAATTATAATGATGATATGTACTAGATGAATTTAGTCTGAAACGTCTGAAAAAAATACGATGTAACAGGTTAACGGAATAGAAGCTCTGATATTTTACAATTTTTTTTCTTTTACGTTAACATATTATGAAATAGATCTATAAATAAATACTACTAATTGGGATCGTATTGTTTTTATTCCGATAGTTTTGATTTTTTTATTTAGTTCAAAACTTTTTTGTACCAAATGTTTATTTCAAATTAGTAGTATTTATTGATAGAAAAATTTCATAATATTTTGATGTAAAAGCAAAAAAAAATTGTAAAATATCAGTGCCATAAACTTCTATTCCGTTCGTTCGTATTTTTTTCCAGGCGGTAAAAAATCACCCAGTATAATACGTAATTAAGATAGCATAGTGAGATTCTAATCAACTTGGAAAATTGTATAATTTGTAAAAGGTTTGGAATTTTAATTAGGAATCGACTTCTTAGTTAGACAAAAAAATTTAATTTAATTATTAATTACTAACTTACTATGGTCTCTTTCTTCGCCCCAATTATTTCTTGAGTAATTAAATCAAACTTTTTAATTTAAATAGGGTTAAGTACTCCGATAAAATTTATTTTTTACGTAATTCATTGATTAACAACTTCCATTCCGAATATTGATAGGGATCGAGTGACATCATCATCTTCATTACTCATCATCAGCATCAAAGATGAGAGAACCTTTGGTAGTGCAATCGCTAATACATCCACCAAGCGTGACGCATGAGGTAAAGCCGCTCTACATAGGAAGAGACCGAAGTTAGCAGCGGGTTTTTACGGGCCGATGATGGTGAACTTTTTATTTCTGCATGTAATTTATAAAATATTGTTATGACTTACGAATAGGAAGCCTTGATGGAAGTACCTATTACTATAAGTACCTGTCTATTTTCTTCAATAGACGAATTAAAAAAACCATGGGTTAACATACATACTTATATATATACATATATATATATATATATATATATATATATATATATATATATATATATATATATATATATATATATATAATCGGAATCTTGGAAACGGCTCCTTTCATAAAATTTTGTGTCCAGGGAGTTTCGGGGGCAATAAATCGATCTAGTTAGGATTTATTTTTAGAAAATGTCTTTGTGTCCGTGTTTTCAGACAATGAAAAACTGCTACAATATAAGAAGGTAAATTTTGACATTGTGTTAACCACTGAAGCATTCATATCTTAAGCCTTGTCACTAAACCTTCTTGCAAACCACACTTATTACATTTCTTTATTACACAATTTCTCACCCTATTATTCACAGTTAGCCGCAAAATATTTCTTAATGGCAACATTTCCACTGCATTAATTTTATTACAAGCAATCATATATAATATTATGGCTTATATTAGTTTACAGATATATTTATATCCGAGATAAAGCTTAAATTCAACTTGTTATGTATCTTTCTTTTAGTATGTAAGGTTGTGACTCTATAGAATATAAATGAAAATGGGCTAAATTAAGAGGACATTAAACCGACGAGAATGAATGCAGGTATAGAAATGTAAAGAAAGTGAGAGAGAGGTCTGTCAGGAAAGTTACAAGTGAAATTTCGAAGTCTCTGTCTTTGTAACGTCAGACTCCCAGATATGAGAGCTAATTTTATGTCATGTTTGAATTTAAAGCTCAAAGGAAATATAATTCATTAGTGGGGGGTTACTATAAAAATAGACGCATGGTAGATACTAACTCAGGCTGCAGGTAATGAATGTAAACAAATTATTACGCAGCCTACAAAGCACCGGAAGGCTTTCATTACAAAGCGACGCTACCGCCTGTAAGCACTCCGCGATCCCCCTTTCACCCTCTCCCCTTAAAGTTCACTAAAAGCCACGGAAATGTAGACTAACTTAGTTTGCATATGTTTGCATCGATTTATTCATCGAGATGAATAAATCGAATCGAACATATAAAATATTAAATGATATAAAAGACACATTTTTAGAAATATAAATGATAGTAGAACTTATTTTTAAATCGATTAAGTGCTATTTTTACGTTAAAGTAAGTAAGTTTATGGTATCGATTCATCAAGTCCGCATGGCGGGGTAAACACGATAAATTTTGAAAATATCAATTGTTCAACTTAATCTATTTTTAATCTCTTCATCTATTATGTGGGAAGCCATGGAATGTAAATGGCTATTTAATTTTGCTTTATTTAGTCAAAATTATTTTTTTTTCTGCTGAGAAATCCCAAATTTTTCGGTGTTAGGACATCCTTGTAATAATATACGTAATTTAAATACAGAATCACTTTGACTCACTCCGGGCTCGGCTGCAGTCGTGAGTGGGTTACTGTATCGTTTGTTTACAGCGGCTCGTGATGAAAAATTTCGATCGCTGTAGAAATACGAAATATTCCAAAACCAAATTTGATACATACTTGACCAAGCTAAGATATTATTATTATTCTTATAGCCACAGATTTTCATTACAATATATTGTTTCGCTAAAAGTATTAGGATTTATATATAAGTATACATCTTGAACTTTGGTGAATGCTAAATTAAAATACTCATTATGACTATTTTGACGAGTCATTTAAAAAAGGCTAATTTTTACGATAATGCCCAAGTATAAATACCTAAAAATTAAAGTAATATTAAAGTTGATTTCTGATCATTTTAAGATGGGTAATTCTGTAAAAGTTTAAAACAATATTTTTTGAATCTCAATAATAATAACATATTGAAATTAAAAAATGTTTTCTATTGTTTATTGACAATATTTTTGTACATTTTTTCACGATCATGTGAGTAATGAGCATTGTGAGTCGTGTACTTTTGACTTTTCCAAACCTTTTTTTATTAATGTTTGACATAAAATTTCAGAAAATTTAGAAATAATAGTAATAAGGTTATTTGTGAAAACACACATGCACATTTGGATTTACCAAAAGTTTTATTGTTCACCTACGAGCACTTAAAATTGCAACGAATATATTCATTGGTACCGGTGGGGATCAAAAGCGGGTAGATAGCGTACTGTGAGCGCTAAACCCCTGAGCAACTACGCCTCAAACACTTAATATTGTAGTCAAAATAGAATTGAAACTGCAGTTAAAAAGGCGTGTGTTAGCTGGCTAGAAAATTGTTTGGTCAGTGATGCCTGTATTCTCCTGCAACCATGACTTGCATTTTGTAGATAATTTACATTTTATTATAGAACGTTGTTTATAAAGTTTCGGGCATAAAATATGGCTTAAGAAGTTGTTACAAAGGAAGAATCTTAGTCGGAGCGTTACAGTCTCCTCGAAGATTAACATTTGCTATCAAATTCCATACTTTACAATTTAGTTCGCATATTTTCCGCGGGACTTCTTTCTTGAAACAGTTTCTTGTTTAAAACTGCGACTAATTTTATACTACCTTTGTAACAAGACGGATTGCGTTTTCTCTTACATTTTCTCATGAATACACATATAAGTTTTATTTTGTCAAACTAACTTATTTTTGGCGTTTTCTTATAAAGAATAAAACTAATTTAACGGATGTTATCCCGGTTGATTAGGACATATTTTCTTTAATTATTTTTCGACGTTTCGAATATTTTTCAACACTCACGGTCAGTCTTTATCTCTCTGATGTCATAGTTAACTTAAACTATCATAAGCCTTTATTTATTAATATAATTCCAATACAGACACACATTATTCTAAATTTTTTAAAACAACAAATACGATTAAATCTGAGTAAGTAGTATTGTTATCATATTAGTGTATACAGTATAAATTTATATTGATAGAATCAGGCGTTACTTTGCGGAAATCCATTATAATAAAAATACTAATTACTTCGCAACCTTCCGCTAACTAAATACAATGATGTGTCTTCAATTCAGGTAAGACACATCATTGTATTTAGTCAGCGGAAGGTTGCGAAGTAATTGGTATTTTTATTAAATTTGTATTAGCATGCGGTGGAGCTCATTTTGTACCTAGGAATATGTCTGTACCACACTTTCATCTATATCTGTCATTGAACAGCAGTACTGTTGTACTGTTATAGGTAGTACAATATATTAATAGTATATTAGATGATAACATGATTACTGTAAATCGTATGATCTGATGTGATTATACTAATTTATCTCGAATTTAAATATTTATTAAAATACTTAGCGATTAGTTAATATATAAATCTACCATTATTATCAATAATAGTTTATATAAGGTAATAGTTTACAGCTAATAGACAACAACAATTAAAGCGTGTATAGTTTCTGCTGTAGGGCTAAAAAAATTCACACTGTGTATCTTGTATATTGAATAATAAAAAAAATACTGCCATTTTCCCGTATGAAGGGAGACAGTATAGGGCTGTGAGCTTTGAGTATTAACTCAGGAGCTGTGAGGTATTATATTTTATTAAAAATTAAAAAATGTCAACTGATCTGTAACTTTCTTACAATCTTTATAACGTGACAGAGACACGCTGCAGCTTTATGCTCGCACGAATGGGTCAGCTTATTATACAAAAAATTTGAAGAGACTTTTAGATTTCTATTCTATATTACAAGGCTGATTATTTGTATTTATTTTGAAAAACATTATGTAAGTCATTTTACCTTTACATACTCTATGATTTTAAGTTTTGTTATCGTATATTTGTATGTAGCATTAGCAAGGGTCTCAGATCGGCGCGACATACCAAAACACTCATATATTTTTTTAAAGAATATTAACAATGCTATAAACATTAATAATATTCCCCTTAACCACTCGTGGTAAGCTTAAATTGCTTGTGTTACGAGTGGTTCACGCCAGTAGTCGAATGGCGGATTCGAACCCACGGCCTTTTTGAGTTCGCGGTCCGCGTCCTGCCATTAGGCTATTGTCGCTTATAAAGTGTATATATGTAAATGTATATTATATGGTTTTTTTTATCGTTCTGTGTCAATAATTTTTAACCAGTCGCAAATATAATTCAATATTACCTATATAATTGATCAGGTCGATGAAACTAAAGCTGTAGTTCAAGTTCAAATAGTGTATTACGACATAGTTGGACGGATGAAATGTAAACGAATTACTTAAACACCGTGGACGTGATACCGTTACCGCTGGGTACACTGCTTCCCAAACTAAAGAGCTGATTTCACTTAACGTGAAGTTGTCCAAAATTATTCACTGTAAATAATGATGTAAAAATTAACCAGTAGTGCTGGCGTAAGAGAATCAACCCATTCTCAGATTCTCTCTGTGTCTCAGAAATCACTTAAATCCATGAATTCTGCGCTTAATTTATTTTAACTTATCAGATTGCAGTCCCATCATCCTACGAGAATGAGGGTCCACCTCCAATCTTGTTTTGTCCAATGGGCTTGTCTACGTTGAGACTGACCGCCGTGACCAATATTCGGTCTGCAAGACAATATTTTTAATATAATATCATCATTACCATCATCATTACAGCCCTTCAGAAGTCCACTGCTGGACATAGGCCTCCCCCAAGTAGTACCACAAAGCACGGTCCTGAGCCACCTACATCCATCGACTTCCTGTATGTTTCACCAGGTCCAACCACGTTGGTCACGAGAACCTTTTTTCCCCAACAGTTGTTGGTTCTTTGAGCTATATGGCCGGTCCATTGCCACTTCAGCTTACTAATCCGTTGGGCTATGTCGGTTACTGTGGTGGGAAACCCCGAGCATAGCCCTCTCCATAGCTCGCTGAGCAACCTTGAGCGTCCTTATAGGTGCAGCAGTGAAGAACCATGTCTCAGCTCCATAAGTCACCACTAACAACACGCGCTGGTTTTACAATCCAGTATTCAGGTTTTGAGGTATATCATAATATGAAAAATATACATCGTTTTTTGTTTTAAGATTAGTCTTTATAATACGGTGGATTAGTGAAGTCTGAGATTCTTCTTGTATTCTATTGTAATGTTATTTAATTAGTTAATTTCTCACCAAAACTTACATGGAAATGGAGCAACGCTGCAGCTATATTATTGGGTCCCACGCTCGCAAAGAATACCGGCCTAAAATAGCAGCGTAATGCAGCAGTATTACTGTTTGGTGTTTCGTATGGTTAGTATAGAGAACCGGAGACCCTTTATACTGGAAGCGAGGCATGCTATCTTAGTCCTCAGGGGTGACAACGCACTTACATTTTGATTCTTAATTGAGGATAAATGTGGATGTCTACGGGCCGCAGCACTAACTTACCATCAGGTGAACTGTGTGCTCATTTATCACCCAATGCTATTTTTTTTTGTACGAATAAACGAATCATAATCATTGTTGTCTTAATTCGAAATAGACGTAAGATTCTTATCTATTTATGAATATATCACATTAAAGGAAACTTTGTTCAAACAACAGCCTTATTATAGCCACTGCTTAACAAAGGCCATTATAAGAACATTTGCTATAGTTGCCATATTTGGCATGCATGTGGGCAACTGCAGTTTTTTATTTTTAGATTACTAATTACCACGACTAATTTATTTCCCTCTGTCGCCTCTAACGTCACCCACGGGAGGCATATCTTACAGGTGGGAAGTAGTGGATATTCTTAAGTCTCCACACGGTTTAACTGTCTTACCAATGGAGGGAATTTGAAATTACTGGTTGTATTATAACCGCCCTTCTACGTTTCATCGCTTGTGCATTGTAACGCGCAGATACCTTGAACTAATAATATAATTTTTAAAATTGCATTTAAGATTTTAATACGTTGAGAAATAATCGCTTTTTAAATAGTATTATTAATATTATCTGCAGGGAATGCAGCAAACAGAAACAGACAAATTAAAGGAAAATAACTTGACTGTAAAAATGTCTCATATTTTTTTAGATGAATAGGGCTTTATGTGTTACTACCGACCAAACGCTAAATCTTCATCTTCAGCAGCACCTTCCCGATATCATCATAAAAATAATTAAAATGCAGTAGCAAGCCCACCTGCCATATTTTATTAATAGGATAAGGGTGACAAACGAGCACACAGTCCACCTGATGGTAAGTGGATACCGTGACCCACAGACATATAGATCTATATGCGATTAAATATCAAAATGCAGATGCGTTGTCACTCCTGAGGACTAAGATGGAACGCCTCGTTTGCAATAAAAAGGGTCTCCGGTTCTCTACACTCGCCACATGAAACATAGTAGCATTAAGTAAATCATTATTATAAATTAATTCAATAGAATAATTAATATAATTATTTATATATTTTTTTTCAGAACAGCTAGATTAATTTTTTTCATTCGATCAACGGTCGAACATCCCGACAGTCAAACCGTCTGAGGTTAAGGTTTCCACAACATAAGTCTAATTTTTTTATGTCGTCTTTTACAATACAAGCTATACAACTTTGGGATACCCTCCCCAATGATATTAAGAATGCCACAAATAAGAAAGCTTTCAAAGTTCTTCTCCGAGAACATTACCTGAGGGCAACTACTAATTAATATTATTTTTCCTTAATTCTTGTCTTTCTTTTTCTTCTTTTTTTACTTCAAATATTTATTTCATTACATATTATTTAAACATTATATCATTCATATGGATATTTATTTACGAAGTTTATAAACATTATATATATGTATATGTATATATATATATATATATATATATATATATATATATATATATATATATATATATATATATTATTGTACGTATATTTATGCTATATGTGTGTATATTTAAATGTATTGGGTATGTATGTACTTTGTATATATGTATATATTTCAATATATGTGCACTTTATTTATGTATAATATTCGCACCTGCCAACAATTACCCTCTAGCTAAAGGTGCTATATGTAAATTTTTAAATAAAATATATAAAATAAAATAATAAGCGAAGGAGTCATTTCCTGTCTAAGAATCCATCTGGGTAAGTAATTAGTTTCTCAAGTGCTAAGTAGCGGACTAGCGGTGGACCACATTTTTTCAGTTTTAAGAGTTAGGTCACCAGTATAAGTTTAACGCATAGTATCAAGTTTCTTTGTTTTTTATTAGGATTACCAACGATTGATACAATATTTTATCTTTAATTAAAATTTATGGTTGTATTATTTCTAAAAGTACAATTAGTTAAAGGTAATCACGGCATGCTATCAATTTGTAATTTATTATTATTTGTCTAAGGGATCCTTAATTTTAAAGAATTTGATTCTGTATGCGTGCAGTTCTACGACGTAGTGGGTAAAGAAATGTAATTGGTTTGCGAGGAGTTCTTATTAGAGTGCAAAATTTAAATTGTTGACGAGAGGCTGTGGACAATCTACCTCCAATTTGTATATAAACATAATATATATATATATATATATATATATATATATATATATATATATATATATATATATATATATCTCAATTTCAGACGTATCTATAATATATTGAAGTCTATCTGTATATAATGATATTTTTAGTGCTATTCCAACAGAATATGCAAGATGTCAAATAAAGCGTTTTTGAACTCTCTTCAATCGCTACAAATGTGTAGACGTCTACATAGTGTGGACGCCAGACAACACTGCAGTACTTTATTATACTCCTGACAAGAATATTGGACAATATTTTTTTTTGTTTTAGGGTTTTTAAATGATCTATTTATAATACTATCTATATAAGTTAAAAAAAAATAGCTTTTTGTCCCTTATCATATTTTAGTCCCTTATCTATTAGTAATGATTATTGATCAATTTAAAATTTCTTTTGAACTGAACTACCTTTTCAATTTTCAAATTTGGTGGGAAAACTCCCGTAAATAATGATTTGTTGTATTATAATCAACAGAGGTGTAAGCCATACCGATGCACAAGACGCTATGAAACTTGGCAGATCCAGCACCTTTATTGCAATCCACTCTTTCTAGCTTTTTTAATAAAGTTTTGTAGTCTAAAGTGGGGCTTGTCAAACATTGACTATTTATTATTCCATAATAATTTCAAATTATCGAAATCATGGCACATAAATCTGTATCTCCGTCTACATAGTAAACAGAAGAGAAATAATTTACAAAGAGTTCACATACCTCAAATCCATCTGAAGAAGTTTCCTGCCATTTGTCATAACGAGGGGTATCTGCTAGTAACACCGCGCTTTTCTTTAACATGAGACCAAAATAGTTTCGGATTATTTTGTATTTGCTGTTCTGTTTTTTCTGTATAATATTTATAAAACTTTTCAGCGAGTTGCTCTTCTGCATCTTTTACTTACTAACATTAACTCAATTTAATCCCTAGGATTGCCATATATTTAACAGTGTTTTCTTATTTTTTTCTCATTTAACGATTTTATCAAAGTTTTATTGAATCAAGCAGGAAACGTTGGTTTCTCCTCTTGCTCATCGGTATATAATTCTTAATAAGTGTATACAAAACCTCATAAAATGCTTTAACCATGTCGTTCACTCATTCAAATGATTTCTTATGTGACCATTATCTGCTTTATAAAAATTGTGCTTGTTATTTGTTAAATTGTAAGGAAGAGATTATTCCGTCGCTAGTGAAAAAGTGATATCTAGAGGAGGGTGTATAAGTTCAGTATTACCCAAAGCTTGCTGTTACTGCTTGGGTGCTTTGGGTGCTTGGGACCAGTATTTGTTACGTGATTACATTGGGTAAGTTCAATGATCTTTTTTTCTATAAGATTATTGGGTACGTTTATTAATGTCAATATGTAAAAATCAATTAAAGCCTGACTCGTGGCTGGTAATGCTGCATGAATCGTTCTGCTTGTATTTTTTAGATGACCAAATTTATGTTAAATAAGTTAAAGTCACCTATTATGCCTATAGGTGAGGTTATTTGCTCAAATACCGTGTTACAATGGGATATAAAATAGTCTACTGTTATTTAACTTACTGGTGCTGTTATATTAACAACACACAGCACTATCTGAATGTCTTGGTTACCAGGACTTTAATTAACCCACACATCTTCACATTTGTTTTCTCTCCAGGCGACACGAGTAGATTTAAGTTTTTTTGATACAGCTATCAAAACAGTAAGGTTTTCCGAGTACATGCATAAATTATTCTAATATATTTTAAATATTACATCAATTTGTTAATTGTTCCTAATTCCTTAATAACTATATATTATGATTCATCATTTTTTCTGACATATATTTTACCTCCCCTGATCCAAACATATTTCAACATTTTTTCCTTAGTTTTGATTCTGGTAGCAGCATGAAGTGCTTTTTTGAAAGGCGGCAAATGCTTGAATAAGTCTTCACTTGTTCAGCTGTAGTTAGAACTTAGCCTGACCTTTGCAGACACTGATGTTACACAAATTATACACAAAATACTCAGAAAGTACTATCAAAGAAAGCAGAACCGTTCTTGGTAACATACGGCGAAAATGAACAAAAAAAGTATAATTCTTAGTTTTTGTATTTTTGATGAAGTTGTATTTAATTATATATATATATATATATATATATATATATATATATATATATATATATATATATATATATATATATATATATATATATATATATATATATATATATATATATATATATATATATATATATAATATTATCATTACAACTAATCAAAAGTCCTTTGCTAAATATAGGCCTCTCTCATACACTCCACGCTTGGAAAACGAGTTGACAATAGCTTTTTTTATTCAACTGTTATCAAAAGATGCTGCTACCCATTTTCTGGTTCAGTGTCTCTTCGTCGCTTATTTCGACACCCACAAGATGGTTTATTAGGATTATTTTTGATATATATCAATTAACTTAATTTGAACTATATGTAAGTAATATTTTCTTTCCTTTTTACACTATATACATATTTACTCAATTATGGAAATGAGGTTCAATTTAGCCAATATTCACCTTAATAAAAGTTTTTTCCTGAAAATTTAGTAACACATAATTTACTAAGAGATAACTCAGATTTACTTTATATAAAGATTGTAAGGTATACTAAACAGGAAATAATAGAAAAATATACGATTTTTTTACGCAAATAGCTCAGTCTCAACATATCAAAGCTACGATCTACTCGATAAACATTCCGTCCATTTATCAAAGTTTGACCGTCGCTGACGTGCGGGCGTCCTGTCCTATATAAAAGTGCGTTGCAGAACAAGAGTAAGCATTCTCGACGCAACTGGTAGTACACGCAGAGGTAAGTCACGTGTTTTCACTTTTCCCTTAATATTCGTATTAACATTTAGAGTGTTATTTTAAATGTATATCTCTTATAAATATATTAAAGTAAATAAATTTATTAGGCATATTAAAATTAGAAAATAATTTTTACTTTTAATTTTTTTAATATTAATTTAATATAACATAGTATCTAATTTAAACAACAAATACTCATCTACTTATCTAATGGAAAGCTTTTTTAAGCTTTTTTTTAAGCAAGTTGATGATTTCATTTATTTTTGTACGTGAGTAAATTATAATTTAACTTACTTAGTTCTATTATTTAAATTAATTTTCCTAGAATAATATACTTTTCTTTTTTTACTCATTATTATGTAGTTCAATATTTTTTTATCACTTAAAATGTTTACTGATGTAACACTAATCTATAAAAATCTTTTTGAGCAAAATGAAGCTATTGTATGCGAGAAAAGCCAATTTTAAGACTTCACGCATACTGTATAAATAGAGCTTGTTAAAAAGCTTTTAAATCATTATTTAACATTTTATTTTATCAAGTCATTACTTAATTACAACTAATAAATATTTATTATTATTAACCAAATCCGACAAATTCCGCATTTCCTGTAACAATCAATAATAACATAGCAATTATCGCTTTTCCAAGAAGTTATATTATAATACCAAATTTCTTACGTGGTAGCGCCATCACAGTTATATTATAGTTGTAGCATGAATGGGTTGGCACGACCGGAGAAGGACAATGCTCCCATAGAATACTGCTGTAAAATGGTATCTTCATACTGATGTTTTTGGTATAGCGAGTGTAAAGAACTGGAGACCCATTTTACTGTAAACTAAGCATTCTATCTTAATGCTCAGTGGTTATAACACATTTTGATTCTTAATTGAAGATAGATGAAGATGTCTGTAGGCCTCGGAATCCACATGTCATCAGGTGGACAATGTGCTTATTTGTCACCCCTATTTTATATAAAAAAAAGTGTTTTATAGCGTTAATGTAGTATTTTTATAATATTATCTACGGAATAGAAAGTTCAAAATTATCACAAACAAACTGAGAGCTTATGAATATCTGGTAGTATCCCAAAAATTCTGTTTTTGTACGATTTTCTTAAAATTCATAATCGTCATTATAGCCATGTCTTACCAGGTCATCACTCATTTATTGGGGGACCTTCTATAATTACTTCTTATAATTACTAAATACTATTACAAAAATCATTTTGAGGACATTTCAAATATATACATATGTTTGTGTGTAGAAGTACTCGTAGTTAACAAACTTAGTAAAAATATGAATTGAACTTAATGTAAAACATAAAATGGTACAGTGTGGCAGTAGTAGGTAGTAATGAATGAATATAACATTATTATAAATAAATTTTTATTGAATTTATACAGAAGATTATTGAAATTAATTACAGAATTAGTATATATTTATATGTATAATGAAATAAGAGTTGTTTAACTGTAAAACACACATTAACTTATTAAGCAAACAATGTAAATAAATTGAATTAAATACATAATCCTAAGTCACGTGCAGCTATCAAGTTTAAGTGCATAATTAAAAATAAAGGTGTATCATCATAATCATCATCATTGTGGAGTGTAATTTCCACATTTATTGATAGATGATAAAGGATGATATAAAGTTTGCAATGATTTGATAATTATTGTTTTTGATATTAGTATGATAAGAAAACGACAGCTTGATACGAATGCCTTTAATTCATTGATCGCTGAGTATTGACGCATAACATTACGTGACGTACTTAAGTATATGTTTTACAAGTCCACTTCTGAACATAGAACTCCCCGTAGTAACGACACAAGACACCATCCTGAGCCACCTGTTATCCATTGAGTTCTTTCGCTTTCGCTTATGCCGGCGTATTTCCACTTTAGCTCACTAATCCGTGAAAATGTAAAACTACTTAGAAGGAATTTAAACGACATAATATGTATTAATTTATTCATACTGTATTGTACATCTTAATAAAAAGGATTACAATGGGTGGATTTAGTGCCTTTTGGCCTTCTCTCCCAGTCAACCTGGGATATGTGGGAAAAAGTAATAGGTGCCAAGTATAAAAATAAGATTATAGTAAATCGAAAAAAACTACTAATATATACTATACCCAAATATATACATAAAACAAACAAATAAATATATATGCAAATATTTTAAAAGCAAACATGATATAATATATATGTCATATATAGTATATATGTATATGTTTCTATCTGTATATTCCTTCCACAAAAAATATCTGAATAGATAAAAATTTATACATCAAACAAAATTACTTTTTTCGTTTTTCTTATTTAATAAATTCCGTTCCGCAAATGTCTATCAAATGGTTGTTTTGTTACACTCGGTATGTATTCGATAAAGGTGCTGAAATACAAATATTACTACAGTAATTATTACTGTTACACATTTAACTTATAATTATTATTAGCACATTTAACTTAAAACTGTTATTGTCACATTTATATATAGAGAAAATATTTGGAGGACTCGTATTCTGCCTAGAAGTCCATAGGCCCCTCTTACCTATTTCCAATCTCAAGCAGTAGTTCATTTACTGCTGTTGCCAGGTCTAAGGGGTATAGAGAAACTAACTTAGATAGATCTTAATATTTTCCTCTAATAATTAATTTCTTTATTTAGACAAACCCTTATTGTTACAAGTGATAGAGCCATACTGCAATAATATTAGTAGTATAGTTGTAGCACGAATGGGTCGCCACGACCGGGGAAGGACCACGCTCTCACAGAATACTAGCGTAAAATAGTAGCTTAATGTTGCTATGTTTCTTATGGTGGTTGTAAAGAACCGGAGACCCTTTTTACTGGAAATGAGGCATTCCATCTTAGTCCTCAAGGATGACAACGCATTTACATTCTGAGTCGTAATCGAGGATAGATGTAGATGTCTATGGGTCACGGCAACCACTTACCATCAGGTGGACTGTGTGCATCCTATAAAACAAGGAGTCCAATATCCTATTTAATAAAAGGCTTCTTCTTTTCTTATTAGCCCGAAGACGCCCTACTGGCGTACTGGATGTGGAAATTTGAGGTTTTAGGTTGATAAATACTCAAAGAATTGTATTTAAAGTTATAAAGCTGTACTTACTTGCTCAGAACCAACATGCTTAGTTGTGGTAACAATTTCAATTGCACGCGATGCATCCTGCTTGCAATTCTCAATAATAGCGGAAAGTTCACCCAGAATACTGAACGCAATTCGCAGAAGGCAAGGATTATTGGGAGGGGTATAATCAGTGCGAGAGTTTTAGCCACGCCGCTGACTCGCCCGCCTAATGTGTTAAGTAAAAACACCTCCTTTAAGAAATGCATGCCAAAATCTTCTTTTCTTGCAAAAAATCTTGGAACAATTAGATCCATCAGTGGACAGAATTAGTCTTTATTGGAAGAAAAATCATAAGAATGTATGCTATTGTAATCATATGATGACCCTTTTTACGGGTAATATTCCATTGTAGTCCACAGGGATGACAACGCATCTGCATTTTTATTCTTAGTCGTGAATATATGAAGGTGTCTATGTCTATGGGCTTTATCACTTTACCATCAGGTGGATTATGTGCTCGTTTGCCTTCTTATTCCACAAAAATGATATTACTGTTTAAAAAAAGTTAATACGGTTGATACTTAATTAGTGTCATGAAATTGGCTTCGTGTGCAAAATTTTAGATAATTCAAACATTCGAAAGTGGGTGAAAACATACAATCAAATGTGCGATAAAAACCTCGATCTCGATCAGTGAGAGATAGTTGCGTTCTGTGCACAAATCTTTGTGATTTGTAGTCATTTCTTGCACGAATACACAAATAGTTGTATCACGGGTTTGGATGTGATTATCTCAGTGTCTCTGTAGCAGTATGTATGCTCATCTTTAACATAATTGCAAAATGCTAAAATGTTGTGTACCTGTACCATTCGTAGTAAAAAAATCCATAATAATTTAATAGTCTATCGTATGCTAGTGGTGTAATTGAATATATCACTATATTTTGTCGTGTGGATGTTGTAACAAGTGATTAAGGAACACACCAGAAAAAGCGCACGTCCTTAATTAGATGGAGGCATGGCATCCACCCGCACACCATCTTGCATATCATCATTATCGTTACAGTCAAAAGTCCCCCACTGTTTCAGTTTCCCTTTTATCCGTCTGTCTGTGTTTCCAGTAAAAGGGTTTCTGGTTCTCTACACTTATTCATTATTCCAAACACAGCAGCATAGGCTGCTATTTTACGCTGGTATTCGGCGAGTGCGTGGGCCTTTCCCAGTCCGAGCCGACCCACTCGTGCTACAAGAAAAATATAATTGCTGGTCTTTCCTGCGATGGGAGTAGTTAATGTACAGTTGTGAACTGTTCATGTACACTTGTGTATTTCAGGCTGATTAAGAAGGAGAATATTTAAGTATCATTTTCTGAACATGATGTTGTTTTTTCTCATAAAACACACTAAAAATATAATAATCAATTAAAATATACTGTTAAAAGTCTTAAACCTATAAATAAACAATTTAAAACTAACGAAACTATAATTATTAAAAAAAATGAAGAGGTTTACATTTAATTAGGTGATTAATAGTACACACAGTATATAGTCCAAGCAATATTTCTACTTGTACAGTGATTGTGTAAAAGTTGGTAATTGAACAAAAGATGGTTCCTTAAGGATAAGCTGCCCTTAAGCAAGCCTTCGCGTTGATTCATAATTTAAATCTGGCGGTTAGACTGTGTTTTCTTAATAACTTCTTTTCTATTTCATTTATTCATTTTTCAAATCTACACATAATTGCTGCTGACCTTTTATTTTTCTTTCGGACTTCTATATTTATTTGCAAGTTATTTTTATCTTGTACTTTATTTACGAAACAAGGTAAAGTGGATTTTTACTGTTATGTTTGTATTAGGTTTTTGTTACGATAGTAGTTCTATGGCGGATGCAAATTTAAAGAATTCAGTTTTACAGTACGTGGGCTTAACCATAAACTTTTTCTAGACAAGCGGTTCTTAAACTTGTTTGACGACGATACCCTTTTAGAACACTAAGTATTTTGTGTAGTTTTCTAATATTCTGACGATGAGATGATACTACCTACTAGTACAAGTTATATTCTTATGTTTGTAGTATTTCATCCTATTACGGTTACTTCTTCTTTTTTAGATTTATCATGCCACGTGTCACCCCATTTTGTAATAAGATTCGATGTGTTTTGGCTTATATTATTTCGGTGGAACCCTCGCAAAGATATTACAGAACCCTAGGGCTCCTCCTTCAAAATACTTTGAAGCCTTTTGACCTGGTGCGTCTTAATTTGTAAAGACGTTTCAGTAGCCTTTAACATTTTGGATAGGCTTAAAAACCTTAACCAAGGGCAATGGAAAATAAGCTGATGAGATTACAATCCTACTCATGCGTCAGTAACAGAAAACAAGACAGCTAAAAAAGCGACAGTAGACTAATGGCAGGGTGCGGACCGCGAACTCAAAAGGGTCGTGGGTTCGAATCCACCATTCGACTACTGGCGTGAACCACTAGTAACACAAGCAATTTAAGCTTACCAGTGGTAAAAAGGAATATTAGTAATGTTTATAGCATTGTTAATATTCTTTAAAAAAATGAAATTAATTTTAATTAAAGTAAAACTACAGCCGGTATACGTAACGCTGCTGGGCTCAGGTCTTCACCCACTTCTGAAAGAATTATAGAGCTACCAGTCCGCCGCGCTGTTCGGATTTGTCGTTAAAGTAAAAGTAAAGTAAAGTTACAGCCTATATACGTCCCACTGCTGGGAACAGGCCTCCGCTCATTTCTGAGAAGGTTTTAGGGCAAGGAATTGTCCGCCGCGCTGCCCCAGTGCGTGTTGGCGAACTTCACATGTCTTCGAAACATTTTTTTCCTTATTTCTATGACATGCAGGTTTTCTCACGATGTTTTCCTTCGCCGCCAAGCACGTGGTAAATCAGCACTTAAAATTGCAATTAACAATTTCATTGGTGCCGGCGGGGATCGAACCCGGTTTGCTCGCGTACTACAGCGTACTACAGCGAGCGCTAACCATCTGAGCTACCACGGATTTGTGTTTTTTTTTTTTTGCGGATGGAAAATCATCTAATGGCCCCCTTCGCTCTGGGTGGAGCGTAAAGGAGTGTCAGACTTTTACTGACTAAAAACCATCCGTGTTCCTTCAGTGCCCTTACGTTCCGGAGCCGCGGTATCTCTTTCGAACAGCCCACAGCCGACGGATTTGTGGTTGGAGGCTTCCAAATGTCTTTGAAATATTTTATTTCTACGATAGGGCTGATTAAAATGGTTTCAACGTAAATGAAACACTACCGATAAATTAAAAATTAATTTAATAAAATACAGATGTACTGACAAATTAAAAATTAATTTATTAAAATAGAGAAACCCGTATCTCGTCCTGGCAGAATACTTAATTCCTTGTTTAATGTGTATCGGTGATTTTTTTTTAATTTCGTAAATATAATATATTTAATTTTTTATGTTTTTATTTAGATTTTAGATTAAGATACAGGACGTTAATTTAGTTTAAAATTATTTAGTGGGTTACTATAGGAGTGGCATGGTCTAAAAACTAAAACAATCCCTAAAAACAAACAGGAATTAAAATCAAAGTCAGTCAGACTAAATTTTGTTTTCAGTTTAGTCTTCTTCAAAGCTCTTATAAACGTATTATGTATACGTATATCTAGAAAGAATCAGCGAAAGCATTTCTACAAAAAATAATCATAATATTTCCCTTAACTATTAATATATTCTCCCCATTTTTTATCTTGTTTCACGTCATAAAACTTAGTATTTTTTACTTTTTCATACTTCTTCAGGAATTTGAAGGATGGCTTGTATTTATTCAAAAGTTACCGAAAGGCTGCGATAGCAATCATTTCCCATATTAACATAGGAGCGTGACCACGTGCTCGGCGGTGAAGGAAAACATCCTGAGGAAACCTGTCTGTGTGAGAAATAAGAAAAAAATACTTGCGAGACATGTGAAATTCATCAACACTACCCCAATGGTAGCGCAGCGGACACTTCCTTGCCCTAAAACACTCTCAGAAATGAGAGGAGGCCTGTGCCCAGCAGTGGCACGTATATAGGCTGTAACTTTTATGAACTTGTCTCGTCTTTATCTAAGCTTGTACGTAGACAGAAACATTCGTATTTTATCACTAATTTTAACACAAGTATGAATTTCAGAAGTACGAAAATTCCAAAGTATTCTATAAGCAACCATAGTTTATTTATATAAAAGTTCAAATAAGTTAATTTTGAAAGGATACAATTAACAGTTTCTCATCAAGCTAATCAGCTGAGTTGGATACATTTATTTGTTTTAAATTAAAGCCATTAGGTTGTATGTTGCGTTCTAAAACACAATATAAACTTAAATAAGCTAATTTAAGATAACAATAGCATCTTTGATACAAAGTCGTTTAACATAAAGTATATGCGTTAACTCGTGTTCACTGACCTGAAATTGATTTTAAAACAATGTTAGTTAAGACGACATAGGAAATTAGCAGTTTTGTGAAATCAATTTGGTACATAGTCAATGTTATCATTTTGAAGCGTTACATTTAAATAAATATCCATCAAATCTATATAAATATATACATTGCTATGCTCGGCGGTGCAGTAAAACATCGTGAGAAAACCTGTATGCAGACCATCCCTGGGTCTTCCCACTAATTTCAAATGCAAAGCGCTCCGAATTTTACCAAGTTATGACGTTAAATATGAAATATCGAAGTAAATAAAAAAAAACAGTTTTTTCAAAGTTTTTCGTTAACGATATCTCACGAACGAATAATCCGATTTTGACCGAACCGACGGCGATCAACGTGGTTTTTCAGGGTTAAAAAGCTGATTAGTTTTTCTGATCGATCGGTAAATCCGTTTAAAAGTTATTCTAAAAAAACAGTTTTTAAAATTTTTTATTTTTGACAAAATATACCGCTCTGAATTAGATAAAATTCGTAGGAAATCTAAGTTTGATGAAACACTTGACACACAAGCACAGTCAGACAAACAAAGATTGATGAAATCCGCTTAGTTTATTTCAATCGGTCAAGTCATTCAAAGTTATAAGAGGTTTACATACATTCACACACACTTCCTGTGACCTCAAAACGTCAAAATTTGATGAAAACTCAATTTTCCAAAAACGGGGTAAAGACAAGAATTTACTTATTTTTGAAAATTTTCGATTTTCTTAGCAGGAAGTTAAAAATAGGTCCATAATCATCTACCAAATGAGAGAAGGCCTGTGCCCGGGAGCGGAACGTAGATGGACTGAAACCTTACATAGCTTTATGCTACATACAGTTAAAAGTTTTTAATTTCTCCTCAACACTACTCGGATATACATACTTATAATTTTTATTATTTATCTATATGTGTGCATAAAATGAATTAGCTTTTCAGATTACTTATCAATAAAATAAGATTTATTTATATTTTACTCTAGCAGGCACTATGCAGCCGACAGCGAGAATCGCCCTGTCAATGTGCGTACTTATTTCTGCAATAGTAATCGCAACATGTAAGTATGACAATTACATTTTTTATTATTATAATTCACTGTAAAAGTTACATCAATTAATGGCCAGGATAACTGATTTCACCGTTTTGTACCCTATGTTAGAGTCCCAGTTGGAATCAATTTAAAAAAATCAACAACAATAATGTTATTATATTTGTTGCTGTTTTTTCAACAACAACATAACAACAAATAATAAACCTGTTAATCACTCCAAGTTAGCTGAAAATGCGTCTGTTCATGACTGTAATAGAATTGCGGATTTAAACCCGCTACCATCCGACCTTGCAGTCCGCACACTTAACCATTAAAAATCAATATTTAAGATAGTAGCTTTGACATACTACATTATCGAATAAAAAATAGTTTATTATTCGACAAATAGACAATTTCCCTGGGCGGTTCTCATCGCCCAGAACATCGAACGACACGTGTTAGCCGTCAGACCCGGGGCTTGCCAACCCCTGTTCGGAAGGCCGTTAGATAACTCACCCACGTACACTGTACACTGTCATAGAAGTTATCGTTACCCAAGTAACGATGCAGGATGATGTAAATTCACTTTTACAGACCTGAGACCTATGAACCTGTAAAAGCCAAAAGGCTAACAGCACTAACATCTTCAGAAACCATTCCAGGCGTAATCAAAATGCTGATACGTTATCATCCCTAAGAAATAATATGGAACGTCCCGATATTATTTAAAAAGATCTCCGGTTCCCGTGAGTCACCACACGAGACAGTAGCAATCCCACACGACCAGTAAGAGATCAACCGCATGAACAACGGCTTTAAGTGCTTTCCGAAGCGCGCGGGTGAAACACCGTCAGCTCCCTGACTCCGGTGTGCTACTGAGACTTTCTTGACAGAAAAAACCCATTTATTAGTTTCGGTCGGTTCGAACCCGAGACTTCATGATTAGCAGTCATGCTTACAATCACAAAATCAACGAGGCAGTCGTATTTGTTACCTTTAAAGCCTATTAAAGTCCACTGCTGAACATTTTTTTTAAATTTATTCTTATAAAAAGTGTACGTTATTTCATTTTAAATTTTGCCAAACTGTAAGCCAGTTTGTCGGCAACACATGACCTCCCCACAGATTGCCTCATACAAGTATATTGGTCACGCTTTCCAAGCGGCTTGGCAATCGCAGTTTTTTTATTTTTAGTCGTTATCAGGGAAACGCTGCTTTTTTTTTTTATAGAATGGGGTGACAAACGAGCACACAGTCCACCTGATGGTAAGTGGTTGCTGCGGCCCATAGACATCTACATCTATCTTCCATTACAAATCAAAATGCAGATGCGTTGTCACCCGTGAGGACTGAGATGGAATGCCTCATTTCCAATAAAAAGGGTCTCCGGTTCTCTACACTCACCATACGAAATACAGCAGCATTAAGCTACTATTTCACGCTGGTATTCTGTGAGAGCGTGGTCCTTCCCCGGTCGAGCCGACCCATTCGTGCTACAACTATACTACTAATATAATTGCAGCATGGCTCTACCACGTCAAAACTGCACATTTCCTGATTTACTTCCCTTTATCGCCTTTTACGATACCCACGGGATGATATCGGGTAGTGGACATACTTACACCGATACTACTCGACAGAACATCAATGAACATATGCAATATTTTTATAGTGAATAGAAGCTACAAACGCATAGCACATATCATGAATCATAACTTAGGAATTTGTGCAGTAGTCGAAACTGAACTGTAATACCTATGTTATTTAGCTTTTTATACTTAACTTGCACTTAAGGTAGACACAAGTTGCGTATGAAAAATAAGAAGCGTAATTAAAGTGCGCAAGTTATTGGAACTGTTTAAGTGTAAAAGATTACACGCTTTGAGAACAACGAAATACGAATGTTTAATAATATGAAAGATTAAAGTCATGGCTTATTCAGGTTGTATAGCAATAAAAGATTTGAAAAGCTCTTTATGCTACCTATTATAAAGGGTCTATCACCCACAAGGCTTTGTATCTAGAAATCAAAGTAAGTAAAATACCAATGACACTAAAAATGTTATTTCTTTTTGTTAAAAACATTTGAATTAAACAATGAAATTAATAGTTGTCATTGCTACTTTTACTAATTACAGTAATATGACGAAAATAAACCTTTCATTATGGCAAAAATTTTAAAAGCCACAATTGGACTCAATTTCATAGGAAATTATAAAAATTTCGGGAATCAAAGAAGTGACACAACATTACTATTTAAAAATGTATTTATTGCTTTTCGAAGTATTCTCCGCGAAATTTGTCACATTTTTAATACGATGGAACCAATCATTTAAGCAACCATTCCATTCGGAAGTTGGGGTCTCCAAAATGGCCGTTTTGTAGGCGTACGCAGCTTGTTCAGGTGATGAAAATCTCTGTCCACGCAATTTATTCTATATTTTAGGGAAAGTATAGAAATCATTAGGACTTAGGTCGGGGCTGTACGACGGATGGTCTAATAATTCTGTGATTTCTTGCTTTAAGAACTCTTTTGTTCTGTGTGCGGTGTGAGAACTCGCATTGTCGTGATGGAGGATGATGCGACGGTTGCAGTTCTCTTTAATGAGTTCAGAAACGACCTGTGGCAAACAAATGCTAGCATACCATTCTGCATTAACCATTCTTTTTCCCTCAAGAGGAATAGTTGTAACATGGCTGGTTTTGGAGACAAACGTGGCCACCATTTTTTTTGCAACACTCCGTGAACGAACAATTTTTGTTGGCTTTAACTCATTTTCGAACACCCAAACTCGTGACTGGTTTTTTTGTTTCGGGTTCGTATACATATACCCAGGATTCGTCACCTGATACGATGTTGTATACAGCATTTGAGGATTCTGCGTGGAATCTTTCGAGAGTTCTGACGCACCAAGTAACGCAAGCCGCTTTTTGCTCTTCACAGAGCGAATGCGGTATCCATCGGGAAAACAACTTTTTTACACCTAATTGTTTATGCAAGATTATTTGTATTTGACTCATGTCGATGTCTAAAGTTGCCTGAATTTCGCGGTAAGTCACATGTCGATCTTCCTCAATCAGCTTACGCACAGCATCAAAGTTTTCTTGGGTGACTGCAGTTTTTGGACGACCTTGACGGGGATCATCACTGAGCTTGACACGTCCACGTTGAAATTCAGCAAACCAGCGATAAATTGTGATTTTGGATGAGGTTTCATCACCAAATGCAGAAATCATCCGGTCAACACACTGTTTTTGTGTTAAACCACTTCGAAAGTCATAATAAACCATCGCTATTGAATTTTCTCAAGTCAGTGCCATTTTCTCAACGACTAAACAAGTTTGACAAAACCTTGTGATAAGATCAAGAATCTTTTTTTAAATAAATAAATGGTGTTCGATTTTTAAAACCAAGGAGTTTTCAATTAAAAAGATTTTAATATGACAGGAACAGTGGAAATATTTCATTCCCGATACTTTTAGTGCAGCCTAGTATGCTGGAATGTGATAATGAAAGTCAAATTACAGAAAATGAAGATTTGAAAAAAAAAGCACAACTGATGCGGCAAATATTCGTAGCAATTACGTAGCACCATCGTAGCGGAGTCGTAGAGGTATTGATAATGCGTATAGAAGTGCATGAAGTTGAAAATTCGTTTTTTGATATTCAGCCATTGTCCATTGTACAATTTTTGTACGATTTTTATAGAACTAGCATGGTGGCGAGCACCTCATTCCCAGGGGTTATTTTCATTTACGTATTCATTTATATTATAATAACTCTTTTTGTACAATATTTCTTTAATAAAATGTTAAAACTTGTTTAATGACAAATTTTATACATTTTCTGGGATTTTGTTGTAAAATATACATTGCCCCATAAATGAATTACTTATTTTTAACGGTAACGGTATAGTGAAGTTCCAATATCAAAACAAAAAGAGTAAATATTTATAAACTCCAAGCTGTATTTAAATATATTCTATTGCGTTAATGCCTGATTGATACGAATGGCTAGGATTATCTTGGTTTATAGTCAAACGAATTTCTCGCGTCATTTGTCGTACAGTTTGTGGGATTTGCTACAACCTATCGGCATTTACAAATATATACGACTATGTGTATTCAATATGTAATACATTTAAATAAGATATATTTTTGCTAAAGAATTGCTAATTCAGATATTTTTGTTTTTTTTTTGGCCGACTTCAAAAAAGTAGGAGTTTCTCAAATCGAGCGAATGCTTATTGTATGTATGGTAACACGATATGTTGTCGATTTTGATGAGCTTTTTTTAAATATCCCGGGGAGTTGCTGCCACTGAAGAAATAATTGTATCGTTTCTATATTTTAATTTGCTATATTGCATAATTAGGAATGATAATACATTCAAAGACTATATATATATATATATATATATATATATATATATATATATATATATATATATATATATATATATATATATATATATATATATGTATATATATATATATGTATATATATATCACTTTCAAATAAATTTGTCGGTACGATACGCGCGTCAGCTACTGTAAGTAAATTTGCTCATATGCAAGCAATGGGTTGATTAAGTTTTAGCGCAATCTGATGAACAGCATTTCTTTTCTATTAGCATTTCTTCCGTTAGGGAACAAAACCGCCATATCCTTGAGCTGCTTAGTGCCAGAATGGGCATGTGCCAAATAATACTAGGTACCAAGATATAATGTAAGGAAGAATTAAATTCCTGTATAAATTTAATCTTATCTTTAATAATGCGTATTTAAATGACAATATAATTTAAATCAGAACATTGACGATGTTCTGATTTTAATTATATTGAAGTCGGTTTACAAAATTTTTAACTTTACCACTTGTTTAACTTTATAATTTAAATAAAATTCGGTAGTCTTAATTTTTTTAAGGACGTTATAAAATAGCTAGGTAGAGTTATCAACTGATTAATTAAAAATAAAAAAATATGATTTTTTTGCAGCCAGCAGCACGAAACTTCGTCGCGACGGTGTCTTGAACTTGTACCCATTCCCTAGGGTCGGCCGCGCGCACCACACTTGGCAGGTGCCGCTCAATGACGAGTATTTTGGTATGTTGGACATAGACCTCCTCCATAGATTGCTTCGTGGCAACAGCAGATTTTTATCGAAATGGCTTTACTGGTTATTAATATAGCTAAGCCAAGAAACTTATGATTTTCTTCAAATAAACATAGATATAAACTTGAATAAATTATTTTCCTTCTTACTCATTACATTATAAGAAGGACTTTCCGTAATCGGTACACTTGTCAGACAGATTGGCAATTGCAGTAAGAGACGGTTCAAACTTTCAGCTGCTTTCAGTTTCCGGTCTGGGTATTTTACAAAATACATATATAACTCTCACGCCTGTTACCAACAAGGGTAGGCAGAGACCCATAAGAGTCGGAGTGCCACAGCTGCCTGTTGCTGGTCCTATACGGGGCTACACCAACGATATCCCAACCCTGGCAGGACATTTGCGCGAATGGGAGGATAGTGTAGAGCTGTCTCTATACGCGGATGATAGCGCCTACTTCACTTCGTCCGTAAGAGCCCACGTCACCGTTGACAGGTTGCTGTTAGACCTGTTGTTCTCATAGCTGGACGAGTGGAGGATGACCGTCAACGTTGTTAAGACGACCGCTCTGCTCATCCGTCGCATCGGAAACCTAACCTCTCCATCCACGCTCAGGGGCTAAGAGATATTGTACGAGAAGGCCGTGACCTATTTTAACACACCTCTCTTGTCTCTTCCACATCTATATACCTACGCGAACACGCTCGTTGATTAATTCTCCTAATTGACTATTTACCGTCTAGCATAAACAAGATGGCTATACCATATGCACTAAACTGATGTTTCGGAAACGTATCTTGCGGGCTTTTTTCACAGTCGCCTCTTACGACACCCATGGACTAAATGGGACAATGGGTTCTCTTAGACCGCCATCAAACGGAATAAAATAAAATAATAAATAAAATTACTAAAATAATAAAAAATATTAAAGTAAAAATAGTAAAGTAAAAAAGCCTATATAGGTCCTACTCATGGGCATAGGCTTTCTCTGAATTCCGAGACAGTTTTAGGGTAAGGTCCACCGCGCTGCCCCATGGCGTGTATGCAAACTTCACGTCTGCGAAATATTTTTTAAAATTTATAGACATGCAGGTTTTCTGACGATATTTTTCATAACCGGCGAGCACACTGAAAATCAATAAATTGTAATTTTATTAGTGTCGGGGATCGAACCCAGATTGCTCGCGTACTGTGAAATTACCCGCTTAATCCCTGAGCTATCACTGCAAAAAATATTAAAATAAAAAAATGTCAAGTTTTCCTTTAGCATATGAAATTTAACAAAGTTATCCTTCATTTGGGGCCGATTTCCGTGAATTTCCTGAGCTGAGCGTTTTGAATTGTTTTATATGAACAATTTCCTTGCTTATTTCTTTTTTCGGCACAAAATTCACATCCATTTATGGTGTATTTAACGCCATAAATAAATGAATATGGAAACCGTTTATAACGTAAACTGTAAAAGTAAAACCTAAAATTCTGGGCAAAAGTCTTTTTGCATTTATAAGAGAGTTATGGAGCAACAAGTTTGCCTGGCTGCCCCAGTATGTGTTGAGTTCACATGTCTTCGAAATATTTTTTATCTTGAGATATGTGCAGGTTTCTGAACTTTTCTTCCATCATGTCTTTGAAAATAATTTTTATCTCCCAAGAAATTTTTTAAACCATCCATAAACGTTTTTTCGAGAAAATCGACAAATGATTGCGACTATAACTAATATTCAGAACGAGTGTTATCCTCACAATGAGTTAGAATAAACCAGATATAATATAAAATTAGTTTTAAACAAAGAAATATATATTATTTTATTGTTAACGTAAAAATACACGGTAAATATAGTAGCAAGTTGCATCGGAAAATTGTTTATTCCACTTTGATTCCATTATTTTATGGTTCCATATTTAATCGCTTATTCAAATTTATAGAATCAGAGCTTGCTTCCAAACGTCAACTCTACGCGTTCCCTCGTGTCGGTCGCAGCGATAGCGAGCATCACTCGGAACCGTACCAGCATCTGAATCGTCTGAACGTTCGCTTGCAAGAGATGATGTTTGGTCAACCACGAAGCCACGAGAACATGAAGCGTGAAAGTGAAAGCACCAGTGGTGGTATGTGGTTCGGGCCACGTATAGGCAGAGCTTATAACTATGATGGTAAGTTTTTACAAAACGTTATTAGTAAATTTTCTTATTTATTTAAAGAACTACTTTTGTATTAATATTATTTTAAAAAAGCTTCATTAGCGCGTAAAAATATATTCTATATCTGGACATAGACATCTACATTTGGTACATTTGGTACGTGGATTGGCGATCAGAGTGATATGACTCACATATTGGAGATTGAATCCTGTTGCCTCGGGTACTTATGGAAGCTCCTAAACTTTCTGTCATTTTTATAGTGAAATCTTTCGACACCCACGAGACTATATTTAATTATGTATTAGTTACACTGCTAAAATACAGCAAAAATCATTTAAGCGATGTAAGAGTCGAAGATGATTGATTGATTGCGGCATGTTAAACAAAAAAGGCGGGTTTGACTGTCACTAAGTTTGCGATGCATTTGAGAAATACTACAGGACATTTCAGTTACCCATGATGGGGTGACGCTACTACTGCTCGACCGAGGAAGAATTACGTACTCACGTAAAATTGCAGCTCAACGATGCTGTGCTTCGTATCGTGAGTGTAGAGAACCGGGGACCCGTTTTTACTAGAAACGGGACATTCCATCTTAGTTCTCATGGATAACAACGTATCTGCATATGTTAATCCGGAATAGATTTAGATGTATAAGGGCCAATTGTCTTACCATCAGGTTGTTTATGTGCTAGTTTTATACTCTTTTTTAATAAAAAAATCTGTCAGTCGTAGGATTAGACATCAGAAATGAAAACTTCTTAGTTTTACAAATGTATGTTTGTAAAACTAAGTTTCTGTATATATGTATCTCAGCGTGATGGCCACACAAGTTCAGTGTTTTTCCCCATTCCATTAAAGCCATTCGTATGGTTTTTGAAGTTTTCACTTCAAAAATCATACGAAGTATTGATAAATCTCCATACAGTTTGTACTAATCTAGATTGCGTCACTATTAAAGAAATTCTTAGAAACATAACCAGATACATCATTTTTGCCAGATATCAGGAGCAATCGCGAAACAAGTGATCAGAGCGACCCCGAAGAAACCGAAACCGACCTCACTGAACGAAAAAAGAGACAAACGAAGCAAGCCTAATTTTATTACACAAGTCGTATTTAATTGCTGCAATACATATACTCCAAAGTAATTTTAGGACTGACTTGAGTTATGATAACTTTTAACTTAATTTATTGTGTAAGTTTAATTGCAGGTTTCTTTTCAAGATAAGTCATAAACATTTACCAACGATTTTAATATTATATTCAGCAAATTTTGTCTAATGGCTATAGACTATAAATTCATGAATCCAAAATCGCCATTGGCCATTTCTAACAGCATTTCAAATGAGTAATTAATGAATTTTACTAAAAAGACAATTTTGTTTATAATTTCAAGGTTACTTTGTACAAGTTTACCGATTTTAGATATTATGATGTAGTTACACCTGCCCGAACTCTGAACTTTGTATTTAACTGTCAATTCTATGGTTTAATAACTATTAAAAATAGCATTTGTATTAATTAAGATGGAACTTTGTCGTCATTTTTGTAATGTCTATATTATAATAAGAATTAATATTAAGTTACTTGATTAGACAAAAAATCAACTAAGCATGTTTTGTCTGAATTATTTCAAAGGCTGTATGGATCGCATACAATTTCATTTACGATCCAGGAAGTAATTTAGACAAAAAATCTATTTATGTTTATTATAGCATGTAATTGTTTATTATGCACAAGTTTATTAAAATAAAAATGTTAAGCAACTTGACATTAAAACAATCTTTTATTTTCGAATTGAAACCTGTCATAAAAATACTTATCAGATGTTATCTAATGAAACTATATTTTCCAGAATTTAAAAATTTTAGAAATTTGTCAATTAATCTTTTTTTTTTAATTTGTTTAGGACAACCAACAAGACTTACACGAATACACTGTAAATACTACAAATTTCAGGAAGGTTTATATCGAAGTGTCATTTTAGTTAAAATGCCACGGCATGTAATGTGGACAACGAATATGTTTCTTAAAACTTACAACTATAAATTAAAAACTAGGTCTAAATGTTAATTAACAGTAAAGGACTGCATAATTTTTCTCTTAAATTTTTGAGGCTTATCGGCAAAAATATCGACGTCACATGTCTTGCACAGCTGGTTATATTGCCTCCGTAACCTGTTTATGGTGGCGTAGTGACCCAAATTAGTTTTACTGCCTTCAACTGAAAAGGCGACGTATCGGCAAACACGCACTAGCTTAAAAGGTACATTTAAATTTATTGCACTTAGTAGATATGGACAGTCTACGGTTCAATTCCAAGTCTACGGTTCGATTTTGTGTAGCAACATGAAATCCAGCAAAAGCCTCCGTAGTTGCTGGCTACTTAATTTAAAATACGTCAGTCGGTCTTCGTATGAGGGTAGATCCTTTATTTTGTAAGTTTCGTACGAACACGATCCACAAAAAACGCTTCTGGATACGCTCTATGCGTTTCACGTAAATGTCATAAAATGGAGACCAGACCAGATTCGAGGCTGGAACGGACTAAAGACTTGTACAAGGAAATTTTTGTAGAGGTCCTCTTAAATTCTTTAGAATTACGCAACACGAACCCCGACATTTGAAGACCCCTTGTAACAATTCCATCAACGTGCTTATGAAACCGCAAATTTTTGTCCAGAACTACACCCAGATCTCGAACAGAGTCCACTTCTGCCAAAAGATGACCACCAATATTACGAGTATACATAGGTGTCGGAACATTTACACATCCTGAGAATCTTATAATTTTATAATCGAGGTTCTTATTTTAGGTTTTTTATTTTAGGTATCCTAATTCATTTTATATATTAAATTATATTTTATATATCAAATCTTAATTTTATTTTTATAATTTAATTTATATATTAAATCTCAATTTTATCGCGTTTACTTGCCATATTTTTATATTCATATAATTTTAATTTTTGAGTGCTTTGTAGCCCCTTGGGGTGGGGTGGGGGGAGGGTGGGGGGGGGGGTACTGAATGCTTATATTACCTTGTGGTTATTAACGCTGCAAAGCAGCCGAATCTTCGGGAATATAAATAAATATATAAAAATGAGTAAAAAAAGTTGAGCATTAATTTGCGTAAGAGGGCTTTAAGCAAAACCTACTCAAGTTTGTATTGCCTATGCATTATTGCCTATGCATTATTTTTCCGCATCTCGGTGCTTATTTATGTGCAATTTATAAATGTTTGATCATTCAAACTTTTTGTTTGAATGATAAAGAATAATAAAAAAAAATAAAAAGTAATTATTTATCACAAAAAATACAATGTTAAAATTTAAATAGACAGCTTAATAATTAGTTGTGACAAAACGGTCTGTGACGCAGTTGTAACGGGAAACCACTGACCTCTATATATACAAGTACGCTGGACTGGCTATAGACGTGACATGATGAAGCGATTTGATTTCCGCCATTTTGGCGCTGACAGCAAAAGTGCACGTCCACGGAACTAATAATAGGGATAAGACAGTGTACCAAATTATATCGATAAAAATTCTATACCCTACCGTACCTAAATAAATAGAATGGACTCTATGGATAGATGGACTCCACCCGTAATGTCCATTCTATTTATATATCATATTAATATAATGCAATAATCATTAATCATCATTAAAACCCTTCACAAGTCCACTGTTGAACATAGGCCTCCCCCAAGAAATGCCACAAAGCACGGTCCTGAGCCACCTGCATCCATCAACTTCCTGCATGTCTCACCGGGTTTTGACTCCATCTAGTGGGGGAACGTAGTACACTTCACCTGCTGGTACGAGGCTGCCACTCGATAACCTTTTTTCCCCATCGGTATTCGGTTCTTCGAGCTATATGGCCGGTCAATTACCACTTCAGCTTACTAATCCATCGGGCGATGTCGGTCACTCTGGTTCTGCTGCAGATATACTCATTCCTAAGTTTAAACTTCGAGCTTCCCCAGCAGTGAAAGACCTCGTCTCAGATTCATAGGTCAAAACTGGCAACACGCACTGGTTGTACAATCTAGTTTTGAGGTATTCCTGACGAGAAGATGTGTTGTAATCTTCCGAACGCTGCCCAGCCTAGTTGAATCCGTCGATTGACCCGTCGGTCGAAGTTGAACTTACCTAGTCGGACTCCCAAGTAAAAATACTCGTCAACAACTTCAGCTAAGTGCTCCCAAAAACCACCAGCATAGGTGAGACATGGACATTACACATGACTTTTGTTTTGTCCATGTTCATCTTAAGACCCATCCGTTGGGAGACACTATTGAGGTCATTGAACATAGTGCGTGGGTCCTCCAGCGATTATGCCATAAGGACTATATTGTCGGCAAATCGAAGGTGAGTGACGTACACACTATTGACGTTAATACCATATCCTTTCCAGTCCAGTAGCTTAAAAATTTCTTCCAATGCATCGGTAAAGTATTTCGGGGATATTACGTCACCCTGTCTCTCACATCTCTACAGTTGGATTAGTTTTGTACTCTGGTTCTGTACTCGGATAACCATTGTAGCCCTTAGACCATTCAACTAAAAAATTATTAAGATTAAACTAACTACACAAAATAAAAATAAAAACATAATTTCCAAAAATAATTTATTGTCAACCGTTCATTTAGTTCTAGTATTATAAAAAACAAATCAGCTGCTATAATAACGCCTATTCTAATCAACTATAGGTCTGTCTATAGACTGTAAAATATTTTCTACTATATAAAAATTTATGTTTGCTCGTACTTTCTACGATGCCATGCCGTTCATCAGATTGCGGTAAAACTTTTTTAATTTATTGGTTGCACTTGTGCGAAGATTATATCTTGCTTAGTGTCAGTTAATTATACCATGCTTATTGGTTGCACAAGTGCAACCAATAAGCATGGTATAATTAACTGACACTAGGTGGCATGCGTATTATACTGACTATTAATTTGAAAGTTACAGAAAGTTATATATCATTATATTTCAATGATTGTATTATCATTCCGAATTATACAATATAACTGTTCCAAGTTTTTAACGATATTTACGAGCTAGCAAGATAATACATAAAAAAATATAAACTTTGAATTACATATTTTTCAGTTATTTACAATGTCATTATCGAAATTAAAATAACAATATTAAAAAATAAAAAAAAAATAACTGAAATTATCATACAGTCCTACTTTCCGTGGTATCGTCCCAAGAATGCTAGCTACGTGTCCTCTCTGAATGGCTATACTTAGCCTTTAAGCGAGGAAACAACAAATTAAACAACTTCTTATTACCAGCAGCGATGATCAGTCGCAGATGCAGTTTTTTAGGAATTACTCTTAAGCAGAAAAGGAAGTAAACTATTTTAATATTTCCTTATGTAAAAGTTGTTACTCCGTGTAGTGGTGGTGTAAGAATTTCCACTGGCCTATATCATCCCGAGAGTGTCGTAAGAGACGACAGAGGAAAACTGGAACAGGAGATGGCCAGCAACGTCTTCCTAATAACGACTAAAAATACAAAACCGTGGTTGTCAACCCGCTTGCCAAGCGTGGTAACTGGCAACTAAAACAAAATTCCCCATGAGGCAATCTTCGAAGGAGGCCTATTATCAGCAGTTGACTTTTATAGGCTGTAATAGAATGTAATATTATTATTATTATATCATTGACGAGCCCAAATAATTTGACGAGACAAAAAATTACGTACTTTATCGCCTGTAATGTACAGGGAATAAGTTTTTGTAGCTGCATACAGACGGATTTCTATATATTTGATGATAATATGTTTTACTAGAATGTGAAAGTGGCTAGTAAAATTATCTGAAACCAAAGTGTCCTTAAAATGGTATTGTAGATCAGGAAACAATATTTCCGTTTTAACTATAAGATCTTTTAGTACCTTTGCAGTTAATACTGCAGAAAAATTTTGTTCTATCGGAGGTTTACCATTATTATTTTTAACAGCATGGCGGAATAATGACTCAACCAATAAACAAATATTTACCACACTTGTAGAAGGCATAGTTAAACCGCCCCTCGTTTTTTGTACAACGAGAGCAATACCATTTCTGCGATTCGACACAGGATCTTGTGGTACAGATTCGCAAGCTATCAAGCAATCGTCACATCTAATTTTCTTTCGTATCGCTCGAATAACAAATCCTGCAATATATCCTACACACTGTTTAGACGTTTCGTTTACGTTTGAATCAGGTACTGCCCAAAACAGGTGTAAAAATTCACTTATTTCATCATGTAAGTTTGGCGAATCTATTTCTTCTAAACGATATTTTTTTATTGTACGTATATTTTCAGCATTGCTATAGTCATCTACATTAAATTTGTTAATTTTAGCCCCTTTTGAAGAACTAGAAGATACAGCTAATATTGATAAGTCGTTTCCCTGGACATTACCCGTGGAATTAGTTATTTCATGGTGAATTAACAATTGCTTAAATGCGTTTACAAACTGAGCGGCAGTTGGATTTGGACACCAACCACCTCGGCTACGAATCGCACAAAAAATAATTCCAAGTGATCTTGGCTTAACTTGTACGTCAACAAATATTTAAGTTCAGGCTTATCTGCTTTAACATAGCTGTCGTAAATATGAAGAACAGAAATAACTGCATTGTAAAACCCCAAAAAACCTGCTTTACGGCGTGATTGTACCACCTCCTGTGGTGTTGTACTTCCTCCATTATTTTAGACCTCCACCTTTTCTCGTTTGTAGTCCTGAGTGGACTTTTATATCCACACCCCCATGGATTTCTTACATTCAAAAAATCAAAAATACGGTCAACTGCTCTTATAAATCTGACTGTTGAAGCTGTACCTTTAAATTCTGGAAGTTGTAAAATAATGTCGCAAAATTCAATTGCATCTGCTACACTGCTACTAAGTGTTTGAGCTGCAAGATAAACTTTCATTATCATTTTTTTATAATGTATATGCGAACTCCTTAGTCGATTTCCTAACCTCAGGCCCTCAGATTCCTGCAATGCTGCCAAATTTTCAATATATTCCCACTTTATTAAATTCCCTTCGTGATCCTTTAAAACCTTTAAGTCACCTAAACAATTTCTAATATTTTTAAGCATATGACAGGGATCAAATACTACATAAATCTTGTGGTTCTTGTCTATTGGGTGATAAAAGAAAGGTTTAGTGTCGTTTCCTGCTTTCAACACTACCCCTAGTTTAGCTACCGTAGAAAAATGCTCGGGTGGTCCATCTAAAGTTATGGAGCATATTTTTACTGAAACATCGTGCAAGCGAATTAAAGCCTGTTTAATTAAGGTACTCTTTGTTTCAGCAGGCAACCCATTAATAAAAAAATAGGCGATTTTTATTTTCCAATGGCCTTTTAACGGAACAATCATAAAAACCAATGCGTCCTTACAATCGGGTAAATCATTACATTCGGAATCAATGCCAAAATCAACATAACCACGCGTTACACCATCACGGCTGCGAGAGCAACTTTTCTTTAAGCTCATTTCGTCTATGATCAAAGCACAAATTAGTGTTTCTCCATTCTGTTTTGCTTGGTTACTTTTAAGTAGTAAAGCATTAAAACTTTCAACTAAGAACCCCGGATTCGAATCTATAGAGCTATACCAGGAGCGTATTACCCTTGGATGTGGTAATGCTATATTAAACTTTTTTCTGACGAAAGCGTATGCTTTTGGTGAGTAAAAATGGAGAGTTATAGCAAAAGCTCTTAATTCCGGGGGATACTTAGCATGGCTGACATTTTTACCAGTATTTAATATCATCCTTTTAAACAATTGTGGCTTGAAGTCGTCATACAGATGTAATAGATTTGCACAGTCATCGTTAATTAATTTTCTTCTCTTTAATTCAATAATTACATTTCTTAAACAAGTAATTCTGACCTTTAATCGTTTCACATGTTGGGATAGGACTTTTATACGAGCTCGTGTGTTTTTCAAAGATTTCTGAACTCGTTCCAATGTCTTTTTGGATGATCTAGGGGAGTATTCATAACGATGATCATGCTTGATATTATTACGGACTTCAGAAATAGACAAAACCTTCTTTGAAGTGACAGTCTGTTCCCGGTAGCAACTTGTGATCTGACCTGTATACCAAATTTATATTGATAAATAACACGAAAAAACAACAATTAAGAAAATTACACGTGACATGTGCCACGGTTTGTTTGTAATAAAAAAGAAAAGAAAAATCAAGATACCAGCATAAAAAAGAAGAACTTTCCAGGCTCTCAATCTCGGGCAGCTCCATGTATTCTGGAGGCAGCAACGTATCTACTTCCATAGTTTTGAGATCAAAATACGGATCACCTTTATCGGCGCATATTGCACTAGCTCCTAAGCTTTCCAGCTTCGGCAGTGCCACGTATTCTGTGTGACTTGACGTATCGCAATCCATGGGTTCTTGATGGAACACTTGATTATCTTTGTCGGTGGATGTTGCGCGAGAGGAAGCTGCCAAAAACCGTGAATGTAAACGATGGCAAAAATTTGTAAATAAGAAGGAAACTAAAGTAGGGCCACTATGAAGTTAAGGCACAAATTAAATTTTGAGACTCGAGAGATAATTAAATCTCTAGACTCGCACTTACTAAAACCCCATGGTGTTCTACCTCCGCCGCAACTTGGCAGTTCCACGGAAACGCTTTCATGCACATCTGTGGCCCCTACGCCGCCAGCCGTCCAATGGCGGCCCCTCCTTAGTCATTCTCAGGTAAGGCGCACCAGAAACAAGCCACACTGCTCTTCACGTCCTCTAACTCCGCCTGCACTACGGACTCCCCGAGCCCGATATGTGAATGGAGCCAGGGAAAAACGAGCACTTGAAAGCATCAAGTGGTGCAGCCTCACCAAAGTCGCAAAAGATAGACGAGTGGCGCATCGCCAATCGCCATACCAACACTCCTCTTCCCTTACGACTCCACATCGACTACAGCGGTACAGGGAGAGGAATCTCCTCTAGCCGCAGCCCACTAAAACACATACAACGTGGCTCGACATCATCAGGTGACCTTTCGACACTTGGCTATGGCCCTTGAGTTTGGTGGAAAATGAGGAAAGAAGAAATAAAAAAACATTCGAAATAATAATCTAATACTTTTATACTTACTGGTACTAGTACTACCAGAAAATATGGTCGGTATACTGCACTTTTTCAAAGTGATGCAGTTCTCATGTCTAATAAAACAGTCTTCTGTGAAATGTTTGGAACAAATATGATCATTTTGTTTCGGACGCCAATTCACAATATTTATGCTTTTAAGCCATATTTTTAGTCTAGGTTCAATTGGAAACCTGTTAATTAATAAACATTTGATAATCAACTGTTGTTGGCAACTTTGTTTGTTATCAGATATGGGTAGGAAAGAACATCGATAAGTATTATAGACAAGGAACTCGACAACCCTATTGAATTTTATTGTTTATCAAAAATCAGTAATATATAGCCAAAGATGTTGTTATATATAATATTAAGATTAGAAACAATTTTTTAAGTACTTATATTATCAAATGGTTTTAATTTGTTTAATATTTGCTGCAAATTCACTTACTTGTGAAATGTTATACCACTTCCCTTTTGGTAACGAGTTTTACAGATTACGCACACTCTCATTATTAGTAAAAATAATTCTTATTATGTAACTAATATTATACACGATGAAACAACATAAAATACTTTCGTTTTTTAGTTTAAAAGTTCAAAATACGGACTTATTAAATAAGACAATATAAATGAGACAACAGACTTTGACAATTATGTCAATTTTATTTTTAAAGACGTCCTTTAGCGGCGCTTCAAATTGGCAGTCATTTTCTATGGTATAGCCAGTCCAGCGTACTTGTATATATAGAGGTCAGTGCGGGAAACCCATTACTCCTGCTATTCTGTCACAGCCTTTGCGCATTAACCATATATCGTCTTAGGTAATTAATGAAACACACGTATCAAAAATAAATAAATTAATAAATTAAAATAATAAATAAGTTATGGTTACTAAAATACAAAAAATGTTCTCTAATTTGATGGGGTATCAGAGCCACATAGAGCCAGGGACTGCTCTTGAATCAGCCACTTGCGGCATTTTTGTCGGAAGGCAGACGGAAATAGGGTACACCGGACTGTTGGTGGCAAATCTTTCCAAATTTTAGCAGTGGCAAATTTAAAACACCCCCTGGCACTCTCTGTACATTCTTCACAGTCCACCACTCAGTGTCGTTTCGTAACTCAAAACTAATATAAAATACCACTTTAAGGCCAGATATTTTGCAAAATCGAATCGAAAAAATCGCTGAATCAAAAAAATGTTGTTCCACTACTTATTACATGGTTTACATCTTCGCATAATATGACCATACCACCCTAGCCTACCACTACCTTTACAACTACATTCCATTTGGGGTGAAAAATTCTTTTGTGTCTTATGAACAACCGTAGACAAGTCGAGTAGGAAAGTCTACTAAAATATTTTTATAGTAGCAGTAGATTCTTACCTCTCAAAATTTTGTGAATGGAAAGAAATTCCTTTGTTAACAAATATATTTTTAAAGAATACGTGTGACACACGAGCACACAGTCCACCTGATGGTAATGGTAAGTTCCCTCCACACCCTAGACATTCCCCTGGACCTTTATCCTCTGTTTAAGAATCAAAATGCAGATGCGTTGTTACTCCTGAGGACTAAGATGCCTCTTTACCAGTTCACACACTTACCATACGAAACCATCAGCATTAAGCGGCTATTTTATTCTGTGAGAGCCTACCTCTGTAGAGTCGAACCATTCGTGCTACAAATCATAATATACCTTTACCACGTGCAGTACGTATTATAATAAACTGATTTTCACTAAAAATTACATCAACATCGCATGCCTGTATTAAACAGTCTGGATTTGTGTACCACGAAATCTTTCTGGTATTTCCCAAATACACCTTTTATGACGCTTTTATGACAAAAGAAGAAAAAATTATCTTTTTCAACCAATTTTACAAAAGGAAGAGGTTTGGAATTTTTTTTAATGAATTTAAAGTAATTATTTACAACTTTGTACGATTCCAATGATTCTATTTTTGTTAGAAAGGGAATAGTGGTCAGGTGTCCTATATAAATATAATAAAGATCTGACGGTAAGAAACATGAGAAAATCATCAATATCTTCAATTGGCAAAAGCAACTGCACGACATATGAAGGAATAATTATTTACCATGTTAAATGATTTCGATCATTATATATTTTTAGTGCTTTAATTGATTTATTTATTTAATTGATTTTAGTACTTTAATCTGACTGATTTCACTTTTTCATAAATATTATTATTAATAACCAACAAGAATATGTATGAGAAAATATAACGTTTACTTAAGTTGATACAAAATAAATAGCTTCGTGCTTTAATGAATCATCCGATACATCAATTTTTATAATATAATAGCAATTGATATAACAGACAGACGTGTTGAGTGCTACCGCAAAAGCTTTCGACGCAAACGTTGGTCGTGATCTGGCCCAATCGTTATGAGCTAATTTATTGTTTGCAGGAGCATTATTAGCTTACCTACACCTACGTGTATTGTAACTGGCATACTCTATCGGGGAAAACGCTATGGCTACTCCCCTCTGTTTGTCCGGTGGCACGTGTTACTCTAGAGTTACAGGTGTAATTATTCAGATTTTATTCAAATATCAGAAAATTAGAGCTAATATTTTCAAGTTCGTTTAAATTCAAATTTAGATTCAATCCAAGCCTTGTTGTCGTATAAAGTAAAATTTTTTATTTCAGATAAATTACTGAAGTCTACCATGGGTATAACTGCTGCAATTTCCTTCCCAAAATTTCAGCAGCTTGGCTCAATCACGTAAAATTTGGTGTATATTATTGTTTATTACTTTGTAATCAACTCTTTAATTTTCATCAAAAAATCAATTCAAATCGAGCAAGAAAATAATCGAGATTAAAAAAATCTTTTTTCTTGTTTCTTGCTGCATACGCAGATAACAGCCTAGTTATGAAGATTACCAGTCAAGTACTAAGGTCAGTCTGGATCAAATCCCTTTGAACAGAACTATGAATAAGTCAGTCAGCAGACACTTTTTGAACGAGTCGATGCAAATCTTGTTAAAAAAATCAACGCCTCCACACAAGCGGATTTCTTTACCGTAAAACTATTTAAAATTGAAATTTGCATGACCTTTCTTTCTTTATAGATGGCAGGACTCTTTTCCTGCCTGCGAGTCTGTCTAATCCAAGTTAGTACCACTTACCTATTTTTGCTGCCAAATATCAATGCTTGCACTTCCGGCACTTACGGTCTAAAGTGTAAAGAGAGGCAATATATCCGATTGATCTGTGATGACAAATTATCTGAAGCATTTCTTGTCTGAAGTTAGATGCAGGTGTCCAATGGATTGCAATAGCCACTAACCATCAGGCGGAATGAAAGATTGTTAGTAACCTTATTTTTTTTTTAATTTACGGTTTATTGATAGATTGATCCAGGGCCAAAGCCTTTCTATAAATGGTGATATAACCGTCTCTTTTCCCGATAGAACTTTATAATTCTTTTTTAACATGTTTTTATCTCCAAGCGATTTGTACAATATTCCAGATGTTCCCAGTCCGCTTACGGTAAGCCGCATCAATAACGCGGTTAATAATGTAAATAAAGATTTTCTGTAAAAATATTCTTTTATCCGCTAATAGTGAGGCCATACACCAATTTTATTAAATAAGTAGCGAGTAAACATCAAACCGTGTGCACCGAGCACCGCAGGAGCTTCGCCCCTGTCGCCCACAACACTTGCTCCGCCAATGTTGTCTTTAGCATTGTTTGGATTACCATAGAAATATCACGTTTTCATTTCCGTATATAAAAATAGATTTTTTCAATTCAATTTAGCCGTGGTTGCTCAGTCCGCGAGCAACCCGGGTTCGATCTCCGCCGGCACCAATGAAATTGTTAATTATTATTATTAATATTTATTATTATATTATATTATTTATATTATAATATTTATTATTTTTATGTTATATAATATTATTACTATTAATATTTGTAGTGTTGATTTCCCACGTGCTCGTCGGTGAATGAAAATATCGTGAGGAAACCTGCATGTCTTAGAAATATGAAAAAAAAATTTCGAATACATTTTCGCCAACACGCAATGGGGCAGCGCGGCGTACACTTCCTTGCCTTAAAACCCTCTCAGAAATTAAGGAAGGCATGTGCCCAGCAAAGGGACGTACATAGGCTGTAATTTTACTTTATTATACTTTTAATTCAATTTAGAAAAGAATTCACTCGGCTGATCATCTTGATGTATCGTATCTTAATCGCGTGGCGCAGACGTGCATTGTGATCACTAGTTTAGACCCAAAATATATCATGTGATACGCCGTTGTGATACCATATCTGATACGTCCCGTTCCGCACAAAACCTCATATCTGATACACTTCGTATCAAATACTACACGTTTCGTGATTGGTAGTGTGAACGTACTTTGATACTGTATAACGATACGACAATACGATGGGTATCGCATACGCCACGTTCTATTTCTTGTTGGTTTTTCTATATAAGACAGGACACACATTGTTACACGATATTGAAAAGTTTGGACGCGGAAAAATACGAGGTCCTGTGAGAAATTTGTAGCGTCCACATATTATAAAGACCGATATGCCGATATGCTGATATAATACGATTTGATTAAATGTGAACTCATTATAATTGAACCGATACGGCTAGTACGATATGTTGAAATAGGCGTACATACTTAAGATACAACATTCAACACGATACGCCTAATTAAGTTACGTCAAGATAATCAAATGTGGACCCGGCCTTATTACTTTTTTCTTTTAATTTTTATTCTCGCTCTTCACAATCGTAACGATCTATACGTGAGCTCTTTCTTGTTTAAAAATTACACGTTGCTATACTAGATAAATTGATAAAATAATAGATAGAAATTAGTAATAGTTTTGTACTGGTATAGTACATGAGGGTATAATATGGTCATCTGGTTAATACGGTCACTTTCTTAAAACTCAAAAACTGCAGCCTCAGTCAACCAAATAATAAAGTGTCAAAATGGCGCTGCTTTGTCGACGCCATTTTGACACCTGAAATTATAGTAAATATTTTAGTGGATTTTAGTATTGTGTAGCGTAGTCAGGTTTTTAAGTTGATTTTTCGAAGTTTTTCTAATTATTTCCAAAGCTTGTTTGCTATTTTTATTTTTTTCACATATTTTTATACTATATGAACTTGATTTTTTTGTCTCTGACCTCCTCTTAGTTTTAGTTTTATAGGGCTGCAAAGCTTAAGGTGACACATGAAGGTGATATACTCTCACTATCTTATTCTTCTCAGAGGTTCAATAACGTATTGAAGAAGTAAACTTTTTCATTGCTAAGAATCTGGTTAGAGTGTTCAATCTGCAAAGGCATCGCATAAAATTTTCAACCTCAAATCATAAGCTGTCCACAGCAAGATACGAGTACCACTTACATATTTGGAAAAATTTGCCGAAATCGCCACGTTTGACTTTACTTGTCAGATCTTATATGTTTGAGATATTTATTCCGCCCGTTGTTAAATAATCTCGAGATAATTTTGATATTTTTCCGTGATGGACTATAAAAACCGCGGTGTATTGACTGCGTACGAGTACACACTGCCACATCCCGTGGGTTTTGTAAGAAGTGACAGGCTTTCAACAGGCAAGCGAGGGAGATGAAATAGGAGATAGGCAGCATTATCTTCCTGATGAGAACTCAAAATAATAATAAAAAACTGCCTGACAAGCGAGGCAACTAAGGATTACTTCACTCCGAGCCGTGACGTGGCGCCCACATTTTAAGATAGTGAAATAAAATATAACTTTATTTACTACAAAAAAAGATACACATTTTATTGAGATAATTAAAAAATACCCAGCGGCATCGCGCTACGCCGCGGTGCGCCTCGAGATGCCGTATGGCGTAGCGCGATGCAGCGGCGCATCGTTGATAGGCGCAGTGTGATAGTGCAGTGCGCTGCAAGCGACTTCACGCTGCACCTCGCAACGTCGCGATGCGACTTGCGGCGGCGTGCTGAGCGGTGCGAAACCACTGACCTCTTCAAGCATCGTCGCGTCGCATCGCATCTCTGAACTGACCCTAAGGCAAATATATATGCTGAGGGAGGCCTATGTTCAGCAGTGGACTTTGATAGGCTGTAATGACTATAAGGACAACTCTCCGTCTAAAGAAGTGTGAATTCCCCTATTTACTACTAGATCACTGTCATTCTCTCATTTGAAATAAGATACCACCACTATAGTATACCGCTAGCGATCTTACGAGTACATCACCTGAAGATGCCTCGTGTAGAGACGAAAATGTTGTGTTATCGTCGATGGTGTGTCTTTCCTAGAATAGTGGTGTTGGGATTAGTGGTGCTGGAATTAGTGGTGACGGAATTAGTGCACGCAATTGAGGGAGGGCGGGAGGTGCTCTTCAAACTACGTAAGACACATCATTTGATTTTATTGAGCGGATGGTTGCCAAGTAACTATTAATATCTTTATTATCTAATAAAACATGAATCGCAAATAAACTTTACATCATTTAATCAACGCCAGAAATACAAAACGGCAGCAAACAAGAAGAACAAGCCTGCCATTGAGGCGGGTTCCACCCGGTCAGAAGTATTGCAATAGTCATCGAAGCACTGGCAGACGGTTCCCAGGTGGTCACCGTTGTCCTCACGGTAACAGGGGTAGTCGTGGCGAATCCAGCCGCAGCCGCGGGTCACCCGGACATCAGACTGACGGTTCGAATGGAAAACTGAAACATAAATGTGGAAAAAAAGCAAAATTATTGTTTGTTATGGATTTCGTCTCCGTAGAAGCCGTAATAGCAAATGTAAATTTCAAAGTACGTGAATAACCCTGTCGTCAATGAAATTGTTGAATGCTATTTTAGTGCCGGTTTTCCAAATGCTCTGCGATGAAGGAAACATCATGAGGAAACCTGCATGTCTAAGAGATAAAATATTGTCATATTGTACTGTCCCTGGCCTGACATATTGTATATTATATGTACCGCATACTTACAACGTAAGTTACGTTATGTATACAGGTGGTGACACAGAACATATGCTGAATCAGAGCCCTTTCATTGTCCCTCTTACATTATTACATTTGTATTAGTTTAATTTGATACGCTTCGCTACTTTTAGTCAATTAATAAAAAATATTATTATAACTGTGTAATTAAAATATAAAATATAAATATTTTGTATGTTAGGGGCGCTGTAAGTACTTATATCTACTACCCCACATCATCCCGTGGGTGCCGTAAGATGTGACAGGGGGAAACAAATTAGGAGATTGGCAGCAGCGCCTTCCTAATAACGACTAAAATAATAGAATGTGGTTGCCAACCCGCTTGCCAAGCGTGGCAACTATGGCAAATATCCCCTCTATGACCTAATCTTTGGGGGAGGCCTAGGTTAAGCAGTGGACTTTTATAGGCTGTAACGGTGACGGTATTTTGGAGTATTTATAGAGTATTCTCATCTGTTTGGGCTGAATAAATATATAAAAGAAAATGATAAATATACATAAATATATATTTAATATACTAACATAAATAAATTATTTACGTGGTAGAGCCATGCTGCGGTTATGCTAATTGTACAGTTGTAGCACGAATGGGTCGGCTCGACCGGGGAGGGACCGCGCTCTCACAGAATATCAGTGTGAAATAGTGGCTTGATGCTGCTGTGTTTTGTATGGTGAATGTAAAGAACCGGAGACCCTTTTTACTGGAAAAGAGGCAATCGATCTTGGTCCTCGAGGCTGACAGTGCATCTTCATTTTGATTCGTAATCGAGGATAGATGTAGATGTCTATGGGCCGCAGCATCCACTTGCCATCAGGTGGACTGTGTGCTCGTTTGTCACCTTTTTCTTATAAAAAAAAAGTCCAACCGGATGGAAGCCCTCGGAAAGGGAAACCAAACGGGAGGGTTAGAGGGGAAGGGAAAGAAACCGGCGGACGATGGATAGATGGATCGAGGAGACCGCCTTCTGCATTTGAGCCCGGAACGGACCGTCATGGAGTCCCACTATTTTTATTATTATTACTTTAATAATAGAGTTTTTAATTTTTTGTTCTGTTAACTGTTCACTGCCAGAAATTTTTCTTTTTGTATTTTCTTTTTTTTTATAGGATAGGGTGACAAATAAGCACACAGTCCACCTGATGGTAAGTGGTTGCTGCGGCCCATAGACATCTACATCTACCCTCGATTACGAATCAGAACGCAGATGCGTTTTCCCCCGTGAGGACTAAAATGGAATGCCTCGTTTCCAGTTAAAAGTGTCTCCGGTTCTCTACACTCACCATACGAAACACAGCAGCATTAATCTAGTATTTTACGCTAGTATTCTGTGATAGCGTGGTCCTTCCCCGGTTGAGCCGACCCATTCGTGCTACAAGTATACTATTAATACAACTGCAGCATGGCACGTATAAAAATTTTCTAGAAAATTAGAACTAGAAAGAGAAAGTATAACGATGTCGATGCCCGACATCTCGTAACCATTGACGCTTCTCACGACATCAGTCTACTTATCTTACATTTGGCGTATACAAAATAATTATGAAACCATGTATTAAAAGAAATACATATTGTATGTTTTATATGTGGTTAAGCCACGTTGCAGCTATATCATGGTTGCAGCTCTAATGGGTCGGCTTGACCGGAAAACAGAATAATGCTGCTGTGTTTCGTATGGTGAGTGTAGTGATTCAGGGACCCTTTTTATCGGAAACGAAGCGTTTCATTCTTGTCCATATATATATGTATATATATATATATATATATATATATATATATATATATATATATATATATATATATATATATATATATATATAATAGTTATTTCCTATCAGCTATTCGCTCGTTTGTCAAATGTAACATATAGCTAAAGAAAATTCTCGAATATGTAAAGGCGGTCATCCCACATGCTAATACTGAACACATAGTAAATAAGTAATTAACCTTGTGATTAAAATTTCAGTATGCGCGCACCAAGAATCAAACCTAGGTTGCTTACCTATTATGAAATGAACTCATTCTCACCTTGAGCTTTGGGATCAACTTCTCTTATGACTAATTGTAATAAATAATCTTAAAACTTTATTATTATTATTTTATAATGGTAAAAAAGTAAACTTACTGGTCTGAACAATTTTTCTGCAGAAGAAATTGTAGCCCCCGGGACTGGGTATGGCTGTTTCGCAGGTCACAATCGGTACGATGCGTGATCGTATCTCCTCCGAATACAGGTTCACATCTAAGCAGGCTGTGTTATTTGCGCTGTTGCAATAGTAACAGCGTATGCACCAAACTGAAAACAAAACAGGTAATACACTGTATAGCCATGCTGCACCTATGTTATGATTGTAGCATAGATTAGTGACACAGCACGGGGAAGGACCACGCTCTCAGAAAACACCAGCGTAAAATAACAGCTTTAGTTTATTTCTAGTAATTCTTCGTCTTTAGTTCAGTTTCGTATGGTAAGTGTAGAATCTTAGTCCTCAGGGGTGACAATGCATCTGCATTTTTGTTCTTAACTGATGATGTAGATGTTTATGGGTTACAGCATCCACTTACCATCGGGTGTATTGTGTTGCTCGTTTGTGACCTGTATTCTATAAAAAGGTAAAATAGAGTAACGGCATTCAAACTACCTATACTACTTACTAATGGCTGAAACTTTTTTCTACTTCTTCTCCGTCTCATTTTTCTACTTATCAGGCCAATGCTTGAAATAGGACGCTCCTGTTATAGTGAATATTTGCCTTAATTATTACGCTTGGCAGGATTAGCTCGCACAGTACCAGACGTCTGCACCTTTAAAACTACTGCTCATTTCCACTCTGTGGATTTTAATTCTGATTCTAATGAGATGTTTGTCATCATATATTGGTAGCCATAATATTATTCTGGCCTAACATATACACATATATATATGGCATTAGAAAAATACAATATTAACCCCACCCTAGTTAAAAGAAGAAAAAAATTGCTTCCTTATTATAATTATTATATATTGCTTTTATTATAATTAGCATTTTAATATGAAGCTGTTTTTACAATTAGGAAAGATAACTACGTAATGAAACTACTTTTCAACATATTATGTATTCTTTAATTGATATTACGTAATGTAATATTTTATTATCGTTTTGATTAATTGTTTAATTATAACTAACAACTTTTTCAGTACAGTCATGTAAGTCAGACCTATTATTGTAATACCCGAAAAGCGTGGTTAATTTGTAAGATACATCATAATTTAAGTTAACCCCAAACGTTACACTAAATTTTTAGAAAAATTATCCCATTAGTCGCTTTTTACGACACCTATTGGACGAAATGTGGTGATGGATTCGCTTACACCGCGAACACATACCTGACTGCCCAAGGCTACTGGAAAAAAGTCTAATTTTGGACAAGGGAAGTGTCCGTCATTATGCCATAGTGCAGTTTTGGACGATTTCTCTTGCCACCATGAAATTTCCTTACGATATTTTTCTTCACCGCTGAGCACTCCGTAAAAGTAAGTAAAGTAAAGTTACAGCCTATATACGTCCCACAGCTGGGCTCAGGCCTCCCCTCATTTCTGAGAGAGTTTAGGGCAAGGAAGTGTCCGCCGCGCTGCCCAAATGCGTGTTGACGAACTGCACATGTCTTCGAAATATTTCTTTTCTTATTCCTCAGACATGCAGGTTTCCTCACGATATTTTCCTTCACCGCCGAGCACGTGGTAAATCAGCACTTAAAATTGCAATTAACAATTTCATTGGTGCCGGCGAAGATCGAACCCGAGTTACTCGCATTCTGTTATATTAACAGCGAGCGTTAACCACTGAGCTACCACGGCTCTCGTAAATCAGCACTTAAAATTTTGAATAGCATTTTCATTAGTGTTGGGCAGATACAATCTATATTAATCTTCTCTTTCGCTTTACGCATGACGAACAACGAAGCAAAACTGTTTGATGCGAATGTGTGGTATGTCGACAACAAAGGAGCTAACTGGCCGGACTTCTGGTTGTCCAATAGGATAATTATATTATTCATATTATTACGATATAATAAAACATACCTTCACTAAAGAAAAACATCGGAAGTAGAATTAAGTATATCCATTTACTGCTAAGTGCCATTTTGCTCTGAAATAACATATAAAATAATAACATATAGTTAATAATATGCTTACCACTACTTATACAATACACATAATACTTCTTATTATCAAAATGAATTCCATTCACTAACTGAGTCTAAATAATAATTTATAAACTAAATATGCTGCAATCGAAATGAAATAATAACAATCTTTTATATATCTTGTTTAATGCAGTTGAGAACTAAAATATTTTATTCAAAGTTTTATTAAATTAAATTTGCAATAATATTAGTAAGCACGTCTCTAAATTGAATAAAACAAGTTTTAAAGATTTATTCCTTTATAACTTTTTTTTAATTCCGGGCGTTTCAAGTACTTCACAGCACTCAATACCAATTAACTACAAAAGGTTGAAGGACGCCCTGATAGCTATAATATCAGAGCGTCCAGCATCTCAGTCCGATAAAATACTTCATGTAGTTTTTCGATATTATGTACTATAACATAGCATATTATGCGATTATTCTGCTTAATATGGAAAACTAATATTTTATTAAAGATACATCGGAGTTGAAATATTTCTCGAGTTAAAATTTGAACTTGCAATTCCAAGTCCAATTCAAAATTAAGTTAATAAAGAATATAATTATAAGGCGCCGAGTAAATTGCGAATGCCAATTTTGTTACTATCCCTTTTTGTACAGTTTACTTATGTATGTTATTACTCTAAGGTACAGTTACTTATCTGTTACTCAGTCGCAAGTTTATTATTAAATCAAACTAGATAACATTTTTGTTCACACATGTTTTGTTTGTTAAATTCGTCAACGACACTTGAATTCAGAAATAGAAATTTTCGCATTTGTTTTAACATAATACAAAATGGAAGATACCATATCTATACGTGGTAGCGCCACGCTGCAGCTATATAATAGTTGTAGCACGAATGGGTCGGCTCGGCCGGGGGCGGACCACGCTCTAACAGAATACTTGTGTAAAATAGCAGCTTAATACTGCTGTGTTTCGTATAGAGAGAACCGTAACCGCAGACCATTTTTACTGGAATCAATGCACTCCATCTAAGCCCTCAGGCGTGGAGGATAATTGTAGATGTCTATATGCCACAGCATCCACTTACCATCAGGTGGATAATGCGCTCGATTGTCATCCTTATTCTATAAAAAAAAGATTGTTTTGTATATTTCATCATACTCATTCAACATTTCAGATAGGTTTGTTTTTACCAGTGAACTTTCGATAAGGTGTGTTATTTCACTTTTATAAACAATAATAGTTTACACTGTTTAAAACTTGGAACTTTACCGTTAGCACAGACTGCGGATAATTGTATTAACACGTAAATATTTTTAACCCTAAAGCCTAAAAGCAAATAAACATGTAACGCTTTTACTATACGTATTTTACTGTGTACGTTCGTCCTAAGTAAAGAATAGTAACTGAGTTAACTAATGTATATGCGATAACAACACCAGTATAAGATGAGTAGTTTCATTATATACAGTAACCGCGCGATCTTGATACGCAATGAAACATTTATTTCTAACTAGCTGTTTACCGCGACTTCGCCCGCGTGGAGTTTATTACGATTTTATTTTATGGGTTTGAATTTTTTTGCGCGAAAGCCTAATTCTTTTTGTAAAGTGAGAGCTGCTAGCCCCTCGTATGTCCAAACGCCATATTATGCGCATATGTCAAACGCTATAGTATGGCGTTGAGTGATAGCAAACTATTTGTAACATATATATGATATATATAACATACATATATATAACATAATATATCTGTTATGCATAATCTGCTAGCTTATTTAATAACGTTTCCGTTGATATATGATTTTAATATACTTACTTAATATATATAGTATATACTTAGTATACTTGTTACATACTTACTTAGTACTTCGAAAAATGTTCGACAGATGCGCCATATTGGCCAAAATGACCCCGACATTCGAGTGGATATGTTACTCCTTATAATATCAGCTATCTTCTAGTGAAAATCATGTTGAAATCAGTTCAGCCATTTTGGAGATTCGCTAGAAGAAGCAGGCAGACAAATAGACGGACAAAAATTAAATTTTTTTGTTGTAATTACCGTATAATATGCATTTAGTAAAAAGCTGTTACTTTAACATTACAAATAGATACTTCAACTGTATTTATTTATATAGATTAGAATAATAGGGGCTGGGATAACCCGAATAAATAGATAAACTAGTACAGTCGACAAATAAATCAGGTGATGTTCGATTGATGATAAGCGTATCTGACTGAGTCCAGGTACGAATGCGATCCGGGCTAGGATTTGAGTTCAAGTATAAATGGCGTGACTGTTTTTTATGTCTCTTACATTGTATTCGATCCTATCTCGAGCTTTACTAACGACTTTTTAGTATATTGTTTTATAATATAAGAGTAGATGATGCGCCAACGGTTCACCTCAAGGGAAGTGACTACTGCAATGGGGGTTATAGGATGGGATAAGATATTTGTAACTTTACATGCACCATAAATACAAATGTATTTAGAAAGGATTGCAAAGTATGGTTACTTGAACAACAAAAGTTGGAGACTGAAATATTATATATAACTACAGACTTAATTCTTACAATAGTAATGCTCTTTAACAGTGATATTCATAATTCTTACAATAGTTCATGATTCAGCTTAGATTTTCATAAAATCTTTGGGCTAAAACCATTGAGGGTCGTTGAAGTTTCTGGTAGGCCTAGAGGCGATTGTTTCCTTTACTTAAATTTACATAGCACATATGAATAAATATTTTAGTCTATTCTTTAGTTGTATTACGTTAATGCCAAAATTAGGTTAAGATACTGTGTTTTTTTAAAATAGTCGGCTGATATAGCTGAGTCACAGGCCAGTTTGTCTCATTACTTTTATGATAGGTACTTAAGTATGTTTCTAAGTTAAGTTTCTGATGATTTTTATTAGTACATTTTTAATTAAATCAAATCAAATCTAATAATATATTCAGTATCAGAGTTTTTACATAGCAGTGTTGTGAATGAGGACTTCTTTTAAGTTAATAAAGACTTGTGTTAGAAATCCCCCCTCTCCGTAACATTGATTAACAATCACTAATGTGATACCTACTTACTTCAATACTTAATCTAAAAACATATTTTTAAATAAGGTATTATTATTATTATTACATGACAATTAAAAAAATATAATCGCTAAAACTACCCCTTAAGTCGAAAATCTGAATTTTGAAGGGTGGCGGAAGAGTATGGATAAGGATTAGGATGATAGAAGTAAGAATGGACTTTTTTATTTATCTATTCACTAATAGCACTATATTTGACATAATTTTTCATATTATTTTATTACTAACATAAATGTAAGCCTCATACTAACATAAATTATTATTTATACTAATTAGATAATAAACAGTTCTAATGATTTAAGTAACTGTATATTATAACTACGTCATATTTCAATGGCTTTACTTTATAACACTTATTTTATTTATTTATTTTCTATTGCATTTTATAAACAAAAGTAATAAAAAAGATAGAAATAAAGTAAAAATAAATAAATAGTGGCAGGCATTTTCTAACAGTTAAACCATGAAGTGGTTGGAGAATTTGACGTAGGTGTAGCAGTATAGAATAAAAGAAACGAAAACAAGAATGATAATTGACTATGTACGTAATATAAGTATACATTTTTCTAATGAAGAAAGTATGTATGCAAAATCTATACATACATATATACAATTTTTATAGCATTGGGTGACAAACGAGCACACAGTCCACCTGATGGTAAGTGGATGTTGTGGCCCATAGAAATCCACATTTATCCTCAATTAAGAATCTCCGGTTCTCTACACTCACCATACGAAACTCAGTAGTATTAAGCTGCTATTTTACGCTGGTATTCTGTGAGAGCGTGGTCCTTCCCCGGTCAAGTCGACCTATTCGTACTACAACTATAATATAACTGCAGCGTGGCTCTACCACGTACAGATATCCGTATATTTTACAAATATATAAATGCATGTATATACATACAAATATATATTATATATACGTCTCTTTAGCAATGCATATTGCATGGATGATTCATATAAAAAGCGTCGTCTTTCATAGATAATTACGAACCAACTTTTTCAAAGCATACTTATTGGGTGCTTTTATGATGTCATCGGGCAAGGAGTTCCATAGGGGTGTAGACTGATCTGTGAAATAGTTACCATAGAACTCGGGGAAGTGAACAGGAACACGGATTTTGTTGTTAGAGGAAGAACGTTGAACCCTGTCATAAGATGAGGGAGGTAGTGAAATTTACTCTTAAGATAAGAAAGCGAAGATGAGTCATTTAATATGGAAATAAGAACAAGCAATATTATTGAGAATCATATTATTGAGTTTCTTCATTAAATTAAAAGAGTAGTTTTAATATACAATTGACGAAAAGATATCAAGTATCTAAATTTCATAATTATAAGAGTTGAAAAAGTTTATCAGTTATCATTGACCTGCAATACAACATTAGATTTCCCAAATGTAACTATAATATTAAAAGACGTGAATAACTGAGTTGATATAAGGTCAAACGTACGAGTAGTATCAAGCTTTATTTAACAATATAAAGGTTAAAAAAAATAGGATAGGGGGTAACCAATAGTTTAACATTTTTTATTCAATCAGTTCGATTTATCCTCGTAGTAGGCGTTGTCCTAATCGGCTATCGATGGTACGATTAAACGATGCGACTTCATCGCACGATGAAAAAGATCATGCGATGGTGCAACAGGTGTCCGTCCTAATAGCGATAACGTGATATCCCCTCACCGTCACCGAAACGGCACCATTTCAACAATGGCTGTTTACTCAGATGCAGAGGTTCTTTTACTCTCTCAAGTCTCTTAAATCTCTAATCGTCTCTAACTCGACTCACCGGTACCTATGCATTGCATCGCGCTCTCACGATGACGCGTGAACAAAAGGACATTCAAAAATGTATAGCTGTAATTGCACGTTGTACGTTGTATTCCAGCCACTTCAAGCTTGGTATCAGATGTATGTTCGTTTATCGTATTATCAACAGATACAACAACATTGCGGCCGCGTGCTGTTAGAACTACAAAGGCTGTTAATGCTGTTAAAGCTAGAATTCGACGAAATCCCATTAGGAAGCCAAAAATCTTTTTGCGAGAAGTGAAGATTCCCGCTAGGACTCCTGTCGCGTATTATAAAACAAGACCTGAATCTCGGTGCTTATCGCCGATGTACAGTATCATCGTCCTGCGTCAGTGATGGTTTGGTGGGGCGTGTCTTATCAAGGCGACACAAAGCTACATTTTTGTGAAAAAGGAGTGAAAACTTCAGCCAAAGTGTATCAATAGACAGTCTTGGATCGTGTTGTGAAACCTCTTAGCTACACACTTTTTAAAAATGTACCGTGGACTTTCCAGCAGGACTCTGCACCTGGACACAAGGCACGAACTACCCAAGCCTGGCTTGAAACCAACGTTCCGGACTTTATGAGAGCTGAAGACTGGTCCTCATATAGCCCAGACCTCAACCCTTTAGACTACAAATTGTATTCAGTTTTAGAGGACTTGGCTTGCTTTAAACGACACAGTGACATTGAGTCTCTTAAAAAATCGCTGGAGCAAGCAGTGGCGAAATTTCTCATGGAAACAGTGCGTAAATCCATAGATTCGTGGCCAGACAGATTAAAGGTCTGTATAAAAGCCAAAGGTGGCCATTTTGAATAGAATATTGTTTTTACTTTTTGATGAGACTTTAATAAATATGTACATATAAGTTTTAGTAATATTACATTACTTCATTAAAAAAAAACATGCATTTTCATTTAAAACAGAACTTATGGCCGGACTATATAGAATACGAGGCTACGACTAGGAGCACTTATTAACTTTATTCCTTTTAAAATGATTAAATTTAAATTTATCTCAATATGTAATTTGAAGCTCTTTGATTTCGATTATACTATTTTTCTGTGTGAGACAGACACATTCGTATCATTGTACCTTCACGTTCAGATATTAGTTAACTACTTTGTCTTAAATATCTCGAGAACAGTCATTATATCGACTGCAAACCGTTTCTATTCGACGAATAATTGCACGAACATTTGATAAAATTTTTATGAAAATCTATTTTGTAGTTTTTTAAAGAAATATAAATTACTTGATCGATGTGATGTTTAAAAACAGCCACTAGAAAGCATAAAAGGGCGTTGCACTGGAGACCTTAAGCAAACAAAGATATTGCAACACCACAGTTTAACATAGAATCCTTTAACCCTGTTATTTTATCCTTACCACTGTATATGGCTTCAGGATGTAGAACACCTCAATGACTTGATACTTTGGTTTCAGTCTTTATTAGATGGAATTTTCTGAAATAATTATTTAAACTATTTCAAACAAACTTTTATTATACAAATGTTTCTCTATTTCTTTCCCTTTATTTTTATAACAAAAAAGAGTGATAAACGTATTATTTCAATTTATTGTGTCACATAAATAGACAATTCATAGTTTTTTTAATTTATTTATTAAAAACAGCAAAAAAAAACATAAATTTTGTGTATAGGTAGTTAGGGACCCGGGGCTACTTATAGGCTACTTTTTATCCGATTACGGAATTTCAAAAAGGAGGGTTACATATTCCCTTCATTTAGATGTTAATTTTGTATTATGATTTTGTCTGTTCGTGTATATTCAGGATTACTGGTATGTTTTCATTACAATTAATAGCATATTTATAAATAAAGTTTCAAATTAGTTTTAAACTTTGTTTAATAATTTGAAACTACGCCGATGATTTACATTTTAGTTTTCAAAACAGCGCTATCTATCTATTATCAAATAGAAAAAGTAGGTATATTTTGCCTTCAGTAACTAAAATATAAAGTATAATTAAATAAATTAAATTTATATATTAAAATAATAAGGTCCTAACGTTTTTTTAACTTTTTTGTTATTTTATTTTAAAATTGTTATAACATAAATAACATAGATAGATAATAGTGACGTTTATCAAAAAATATCAAAATCTATATGGTTTTTAGTTTAATTACTAATGTAGTAATATAAATTGATTTAAATTGATCTGCCTGCAATTATTGCAAAATTCTCCATATCTATATAACTAGTCCGATCAAAGAGATTTTTATACGAGTACCTATATGTCGTGGCCAAATCGTTGACTGAAGTAATAAATTTCGTGAAATAAGTAGTAGTAGTAATTTAACACTGTTTGTTGACCACTTCAAGAGTCAGAGTTCAAGTTGAACAGAGACCGTATGACGATATTAAACTCAAATAACTAAACAATATAGCAATTTCATGATATTATGGTCATATCGTCAAATAGTCTTTCACCGCTAGCGGCGCTAATAGCATATTTTTAACACAGAGTTTTCAGCAGAAATAACGTTACTTTATACCTTATTTATGTAATAAATAAATATTCGCGGCTTTCCAGTCGCACCCCAACCTTCTATCGCTGATATTACTAGACAGCATAGTTTTAGCTTTCATTATTTCATCTAATAATAGCGCCATCTACTCACTGCTAAATAAACTAATGATGTCACTGATATAATTAATAAATAGAGGCTACATAATACTTATTCATTTAGAATCAAAACTTTAAATACCCAGACCGGTGGCCATCATCGTGATGATTATCTGTAATTACCACGTTTGGCAAAATGACTAACGATACTGTTATATTTAACACCGTGTACAGAAAACTATTATGCGGGAAGCTCTTTAGTTGAACATATTGGCGTTATAGAGTTCTGTGAAATTGGCTGTCTATCGGCATAGCTTTAATTTCACCAACTTCATTTGTTAACAAGTTATCTGCCGTATATAATTGAAAATTAAAGCAATGTTTAACTCTATTTGATGGAATAGTTTACGGCATCGTTGGATATCTAATTACTAGGTAGATATGGTCAATAATCGTGCAAAGGCTTTGTTTCAGTTTTTATGAATTTTATTTCAATAAATACGAGAGCCGAGTAGCAGGACGTGAGATTTCATCATGGCACGGGAGCAAAACGTGTACGATTCCTTCGAGGACAAATAAATCTGTTAAAGAAAATTTTACGAGCTGACTTATCACGTGTCCAGTGAAGTGGTGAATAATAACTTCGTGGGGAAACCTAGATGTCTGAGTAGTTAAAAAGTATTTTAATTGCAATTTGAAGTTTATTGCAATTTGAATATACCACGTTCGTGAGGAAAACATTGCGAGGATATCTTTAGTACCAAACCTTCATATCTGGTTCTCCAGTTGAGATCATACCGTGTAACCAGAGCAGTGCAAACTTTTTTGACCAAAATTTGTCTGCAGCCTGTGCCAGTAACGATAATGACGAGATTTAGGCTGCTACTTCTTTACTTTTAATGGGGCAATTATCCATGCGTAGAACGCATCATCGTCATCAGTACAGCATATCAAATATCCACATAGGCCTTCTCCATAAATTGTCAAATATGCTGGATATTTGCTACGACGACTGGCGGATGCTCTTTCGCTGCCACAACAAGGCGAACATTTTTCTACTCCCGTTCATGAGTGTGGTTCTTCCCACTCTTTCACTGTGAATCGATCTTCATTTGAACTCCAAGCAGATGGTAGCACCCTGACGTGTTCTCTATTGAAATTAGGATGTTTTTTTTAATTTCAATAGCCTTGCAAATCATCCTTGGTAGAAGTCGCTGTTCTTTGGCGAGCGTTTATGTTTTATCAGATCTGATATAATTGTTAAGCGATACTGAACAGACCTCCCGGAGCGATGGTGCTTCACATCAGCAATATGTTCTTTGACGCGGGTTTTTATGGATCTTTCACCCAAAGATAAGTAAAAAATCAACGTAAAAAAGGTAAAATTCAAATCGATAAAATTTGTAAATTTCATTTTATTCCATGTGTAGTATTTGCGTAAATATAAGAAATCACTGTTGAACTTCGTTTACGAAATTTTAGAGTCTAATAAAAATAATGCCAGCATTTATTTTATGATGCCAATTAATATTAAATTTAACTTTAATGAGAAAATATGTTAAGTGTAAAACATTTAAATTTTTTCATCATTTCGCAATTTTGATTCCTAGACAATTGACCTTTCTTATATATATCTATCTATATATATATATATATATATATATATATATATATATATATATATATATATATATATATATATATATATATATATATATATATATATTGAAAGAAACACCTGATATAAAAAATAGTTGGTGTATATAGACATAGGATATTAATGCAATTATGAAAAACATATTTATTCACGTGTTCCTGTAATATATCATATCTATGCCAAATATCAATCATCTACGTCCAATGGTACATGAGAATTCAAAAAATTCTTTAACCAACAGACATAGACACACAGACACAGAGGTGACTGATAGTGCTCAAATTTAGCTAAATATGGCATAACAAATGTTGGTCACATTTATTAATGTTGCTAAATTAAAGTCTTAATATAATAATAGCGCCATCTACTTACTGATAAATAAACAAATAAGAAGTACATAACTGGTGAAACTATACACAAGTACCCGGTTGACCGAGCTTTGCTCGGTATTTTTCGCTCGATTTTTTTTTAATTCGTGTGTTTTGGAAATTATATTTAGATACAAATTACATACTGATGAAATATAAATAATATTTTTTGATCTTAGCGACATAACAGAAAAAACGGAACTGGTAATTTGAATAAAAAATCATGAGTGCAATTATTTTAATTTAAATTTTCGTGTTTTTAAAAAATACTAAAAAGAGGGCTCGAAAAAATAGATTTTCTCAAAAAAGAAAAGAACATGAAAAAAAATTAAAAAAAGTCGGTCGGTCGGTCTGGGCGTGAACCGGGGTATTAAGATTCTGCGACCGACTATTATACCAATTAAGCTATTTATAATCACTAACAATCCGTCAAAATTTACCTTCTTATTCTAACGATATTGTAGCAGTTTTTCATTGCCTAAAAACACAGACAAAAAGACATTTTCTAAAAATAAATCCTAGCTAGATCGATTTATTATCCCCGAAATTCCTGGACACTAAATTTTATGAAAATCGTTGGAGCCGTTTCCGAGATCCCGATTATATATATATATATATATATATATATATATATATATATATATATATATATATATATATATATATATATATATATATACAAGAATTGCTCGTTTAATAGTATAGGATTCTATTAAATATGTACTTATTGTTGCAGCATCAAAAATTGTCAGACCGGTATAGACCTGTGACCACTGTCTGCATGATTTATCATAATTGTCAATTTTAGCAAAATTACTGACAAAACCGTGCACACAAAACTTTGATTAAGATGGAAGATCTTTAGTTGAATACGTTGTGTATCTATCGGCATAGCAATATTTCAGAAAATTCTTTTTGTATTAAGTCCGATATAAGTAATTGAAAATTAAGTGCACTATACGATTCATATCCATAATTGGTGAAATAGTTCGTGATACCGTTGATGCAGACTTTTTTACTTTTAATGAGATTTATAAGGCAGTTTGTCATACATTAAGATAGCTTTCATATTTTCAGATATAACTATTAAAATTTTTGTGGCAGTCCCGGTTGCATAGCTCACAGTTCAGTAGCTAACAGTTTGAAAAAGTACTGTAAATATCATAGAGAGCAAATTTTAAGCACAGGTTTATTTTTATTTTAACAATGACTAGAACTGCACTGATAGAATCTTGAAAGTCTTGTGTATAAGCTTCTGTATCTTAAATTTCATCGTTGGTACGTAGGCAACTCAAATTAAATTCGCGCCGACTCCACTCGTATTTTAACTGTAATTTGAAGTTTCGATTTACCACGTCCTTGGTGGTGAAGAAAAACATCGCAGGAAATCTGCATATCTGAGATGTTAAAAAATATTTCGGAAATCATTTTACGTATGTGAAGTCGGTCATCCAGCGTTGGATTCAACTTAATCAACTCCTATTTGACCTAAAACTCGCTGTGCGCTGTGCCCAGTTGAGGGATGTATTTAGGCTCCTACTTTTTTACTTTTAATAGGCCTTTCCACTGCTGATCATAGGTTTCCCCATTGTACGACAAATAAACAAGCGGCATTGATGATGATTGGCAACCGCAGCTCTTTATTACTTTGCACTGTTATCAGGAAGATGCTACCCATCTCCTGATTCAGTTTCCGTCTGTCGCCTTTTAAGACTCCCACGGGATGAAATGGGGTAGTGGTTTCTTTTTCGCCACCTCTACGTGGCTAATATATTATTTCTACTCCCGTTCATCAATTGGATTTCCAATAGTTAATAAAGTTGGATATTTGCCATAGTAGCCACGCTTTGCATGCGAGTTACCAACTGCATATTTTTAATATTTTGAGCGATCAGGAAGCTGCGCCCATCTTATGTAGATTTCTACTCCTGTTCATGAATTTAGGTCTTCTCACACGTTCTCTGTGAATAGTACATTAATACTAACTACATTTATGAAATTTAGAAGTCTACTCGAACGTTAAAAAATACTGGCATGTGGTGCTAATCAATATTCAATGAGACAATATTAATAAAGACCATGAAATTAAACCTTATTTTATCAAGACTATATCAACTTTAATAATTAATATTATGTAAATAACGCATTTCCGATTCCAGGACAATTTTCCGCAAATAAAGACACATCGGAAGCTCGATATAAAAAAGTGTTGCTTGACGTACGATATTTATGCGATTCTAATTAACTAACTTATGTGTTTCTGTAGCCTATAATATAGTCAATATAGTCACAGATACCGACGTGTCTCTACAAGTGATCCAGTTTTGCTAATTTTAGTACAAAATAATATTATCGATGTTTCTAAATTCAAGCCCACGCGAGCGAAGCCGCGAGTAAAAAGCTAGTCATTACTATAATGTATGTTGTTGCGCACTGTGTAAATACATTTTACTTGGTTTGCTATAGAAGACGAAACTACAATGCAAAGTTTTAGTAAACCCTTTAGCAAATTGGGAGAGCTTACAATATTCTAAGCCTTACTTGGACTTTATTAATAACACTGAAGACAAACAAGCTGATGAACAGTCCCCTGTTAGTAAATGGCTAGTACAGCCAACAGATGTAGGTTAAAGGAAACCAGACGAGATATTCTCCTAGAACCAACTTCTACTAGCAACTACAAGGGTTCTGTCAACATGTGTCGGTAGAGATTGTTTAATGAATATGGTGTCTATTCGAATAATCTATACATAAAAAAAGTCTAACCGGATTATAATAGAGATAGGCTTTACTAGGTGTTAGGAGTCCTTTTTTTCCTAGTCTGTCTAGGAATCTATCCGGGCGGGTTAATCCTACACACCCTTTTGTGCAGTGCAACCCCTGCTGTGTTTACGTCTGAAGAGTATAGAGGGTCAATATAATTAAAGTCTGTGAGGCATTACATGTTATGCCTCAGCGGTGTCAACTCATCTGAAGCCTTCTTTGTTTGATGTTAGTTGCAGGTGTTCATGAGCTGTAGAAGCTACTTACCATCCTGGGGGACAGTATGTTCATTTGTCCTCCTATTCTAAAGGCTTTTTAATAAGGGCGATAAACGAGCCGACAGTTCACCTGATGGTAAGTGGATGCTGTGGCCCATAGACATCTACATTTATCTTTAATTAGGAATCAAAATGCTGATTTGTTGCCAGTCCTGAGGACTGAGATGGAACGTCTCGTTTCCAGTAAAAAGGGTCTCCGGTTCTCTACACTCACCATACGAAACACAGCAGCATTAAACTTCTTCGTTGATAAAGCTCTCTATAAGATATTTAAAAAATATTTACTTTTACTGAACTCTTCTTTTAGTTATTGAGTCTTATTCTATAAAAATATTGTATGGACCTTTCAATACACACACTTTTGATTCATAGAAACAAAAAGGTATCATCAAAAGTTAAAGGTTTATTGGCCAAATATCGAAATACGAATAGAAATAATAAAAAACTTTTCAAATAAAGGCTGACGCCTACGGTTCAATGTCACAATCAAACTATTTGTTATCTTGAGAGAAAAAGATAAAATATGAAATAGAATTTCTTATAAGCATAACCATCTACATGATGATCATAAAACAAATTAATAGTAAACGAACATTAAAAATAAACTTTAAATCAATCAATTTATTTATTATAAATTTATTAAATTACACAATTTGTATGATATAAAATTTTGTCACGAGATTTACCTATTTTGTGAAAAACACTTTTTTTTTAAATTATCTACTTATGTCAATATCAAGTTACATATTGTATTCTTGTTTACACACACAGGCAAATCTCGCGTCAAGTTTTTATATAATATAAATTGTGTAATGTATTAAATTAATTTTAATGTATTTGTGTATGTTAGGTATAAACATCATCGTATGAGTGTAAAGAACAGAAAAAAAAGTAACGTGCCATGATAACTCCTTAATAATAAACATTGTATTAACTATATATACAATTTTAAACATAAAGATTATTAAGGTATAATAGGAAATATTAATTTATATATATAAACGGAACAAAAATTGAGCTAAGAAGCCCACCCCGAATAGTTCCAGACTCATACATGCCCACTAGAATGGCTGCATTGGCACTTTAGTATATATGTACGTAGGCGGTCCCATAATGAATTGACCTGAAGTCCCATAATGAATTGACTTGAAAAATAATCACATTTTTTATCCTCAAAATGACTGAAGACGGCCGCCTGCAACTCTTCATCGCTTGAAAGTTTTCTTCCTCTTAAGTCCCGCTTTAAATTTGGAAATAAATAATAGTCGGACGGGGCCATGTCTGGACTTTAAGGTGGATGTTGAACTTCTGTGAACCCGCATTGACGAACTGCATCCTTCGAAACACCAGCGGTATGAACAGGGGCGTTGTCATGGAGCAACAGGACACCTTTAGACAGCTTGCCTCTTCGTTTTTCCTTTATCTTGTCTCGTAATTTATATATTAAAGAATCATAATATTCGCCGTTCATGACTGTATTACGTTCTTTAAAATCCGCCATCAAAATGCCTTCAAAATCCCAAAATATTGTGCACATCAGTTTTTTAATCGATTGTTGCACCTTTGTCTTTCTAGGGGGCTTTTCACCCTTATAACGCCATTCCATTGACTCGCGCTTGCTTTGTGGATCATAATGCAATATCATAGTTTCATCACCAGTCACTAGCCGCTCGATCACAGTCTGCATTTTCGCCACAAAGATCCAAAAACTCCGAAGCGCAGCGCACTCTTTCCTGTCTCTGTACCGCTGAAAGAAGTTTCGGTACCCATCTTGCACTCACTTTTTTCATGTGAAGATGTTCATGGATCGCGCGATGAACGGTACTCTTAGAGAGCCCAAGCCTTGCTGCAATTTCTCTAATCCTCAAACGGCGGTCACTCAGAACCTCCTCTTCGATAAGAGCAATCGTTTCGAGAGTGAGCACTTCCACAGGTCGACCGCCGTGGCCAAAGTCTTCGACGGTTTCTCTCCCTAGGCGAAACTCTTTCACCCAATTTTTCACTGTGCTATAGTAGGGGGCAGACTCCTTATAAACGCCATCCAATCGTTCTTTTATTTGGGCAGGGGATAAACCTTCTTTAAACAGAAACTTTATGACACTTCGATACTCAGTTTTCGACATTTTGAAAAAATACGCGACTCTCGTTATTCAAATGCCTGTTAAACTAAGACTAAGCATTTCATGTCGATGCATGTTTCTTATATTAAGTGCACGATAAACGTACTATTTAATGCAACACAACATGTAGCGACATGTCGCGTTGAACTATATCAGGCCAGTTCATTATGGGACCGCCTGGTATATATCTTTCGGATACAATCACTAAAGAAAACAGACATAATCTTTAATAAGTATTATATCGTCATTTTATATCTTTCAAAGCTTCTGTCCAGTATTGAGTTTTTTATATATTTTCACGTTATGTGTGTATTCTTGAACTTTAACGAATTAGCTAAACGCAACATTAATGTGATTATCATTAAATAACAGTAATACAGTTAAGTGCATTCGGCAGCCGATCGATGTGTCGTTTACGCTACCTTCACTAATGTTGTATCGCGGGTTTGGCTACTTATTGTTATTTAAAACCTACTGTTCGTTTCGTTCTGTTTCTTTCGTTTCGACATTGTCATATTTTTGATGTTAAAACTTTTGAAATGAAAACTGTAGGCACGTTGGGCTCTTTCGGGATGGGGAAAAAGCACTGAACTTGCGTGATCGTCACGCTCACATGCATAAAATAGATGATTGAAAATTTTATAAAATTGATAAATATGTTTGTTATACATACACATATTATACAGATAATACATATATAATAAATGAAATTTTTTTGTTGATAAAAATAATCTCTAATAAAAAAATACTTCTTAAAAATACTTCTTATCAACCCAAAAATAATGTTTACAAGTTTAGGGAGCTCAGTAGATTTTTGAGACATTTTTTTATTCTATGTACACTTATTTAGGTATTATCTGCGTTTAATTTGTCATGATTTTTTTAACTAATCCTAGTAAACTAGATTAGATAATGTAGTATGTGAGGGTAACAGGGTCATCCGGTTAATATGGTTACTTTCTTTTAACTCAAAAATTTCAGCCTTATTTGCATAGATGGCTTTGTTATACGATAGCTCTTTATCAGCCAATCGAATGAAAAAGGGTCAAAAGGGCGATGCTTTATCGACGCCATTTTGACAACTGATATTATAGTAAATATTTTAGTCGATTTTAGTATGTTATAGTGTAGTTAGTTATTTTAAGTAGATTTTTCGAAGTGTTCCTAATTATTGCCAAAGCTTGTTTGCTATTTTTTTCTTAATATATTAGTTATAGTATTCGACTTTGTGTTTTTGTCTCTGTCCTTCTTCTTGTTTTGGGATTATAGGGCGGCAAAGATTAAGGTGACCATATTACCATCACGTACCTTTTTTTTGTACGGGCCATTTCAAAAATTATTTACTTGTCATTTTGTACGACCTCCGGTACTCTTTCATACAGCCCACACTTGCACAATTCTTCATTTCTTATTCTTCTTCCTTCTTTGTCTACCCGCAAAATGCTACTGCCGGAATGGGCCTCTCCCATTATACGAAGGACTTGCTATAATCATCACGCTTGACGGGCTAATCGACAATCGAAGCACCAGACGTCTCGCATCTGTAACGCTTCTTCCAGCCGCTGTCTTAGATATTTTACATAAGTGTAAAAGAGATGGTTATACCACTCGGTCAAAGCACGCAAACATAGATATAAGATATATTGGGTTCAAATAAGGTCATCATACTACTTTTTTATTTTAAATCAATGATTGTCTTATTTGAAATTAGGTTATGTTATCAATAAAAAATAACAATGTAAAGACAGAAACACGTACATACAAGTTCAATTAATGAGGTTGATTGCATCAAACAATTATTGGAATTGGATGCAGCTAACATCGTGCTAGCAAACTTGTAACGCCTTCTCACTGTAAAGCTCACTTCCCGATATTTCAAAGTTATTTTTTTAAATTGCTAAAATACGCAAAATATAATTACATCAATTGAAATGTCTGGAGCTGTACCCAAAATTACAACGCGCCATACGGACATTTCCCCAAAAACTAGAATCAAGAATCTACCAAATTTCGAATACGTTGGAAATTACTATGCGAAAGACTTCAAACATATAAGTCCCGAAGTTTTGCAACGGATCAAAAGGACAAGAAATATTGTCGCTCCATTGAAAGCGAATATGGAAGAGGGAACTTGTAAATTGTTTACGCGTTTGTGGTTTGCGGAGGTGATAAAAGGGTTGAAACAATTCTTGTACGAAGGATCCCTACATGGAGTTAAGTAAGTATATCTATTATAAATCTTTGTATTATAAAAAAATTGAAAACAAATTAATAAAAAAATAAGTTTCTGTTAAATTTTTCACTAAATCGAAATGTACAAATTTGCAGTTAGTGGAACTCGATTTTTTAATCATTTTGTAGCACTTATTTTTTAGTTCAAAAGTAGCCAGTATCGAACTAGTTTACAATTTTGGTTCCTACCAAAAGAGAAATTTGAAATTTGTTAGTTTCCCCTTCTTGTTAAGGTTCCGTACCCGAAGGGTAACCAACAGGACCCTCCGTAGTGCGTCCGTCTGTCTCTCAGCGGGTTGTATCATAATCTGCATAGATAGAGTATTGAAATTTTCACAGAATGTGTATTTCTGTCACCGCTATAACAAAAAATAATAAAAATTAAAATTAAACGGGAGCTCCTACATACTAGAAACGTGTTTTTATTTTTGCTTTCTTTTTGCTCGATCTTAATAATTGCAATTGCAAGAGCATAATTGCAAGAGAGCCGTGGTAGCTCAGATGGTTAACGCTCGCTGTAAATATAACAAAACTCGAGTAACCTGGGTTCTATCCCCGCCGGCACCAATGAAATTGTTAATTGCAATTTTAAGTGCTGATTTACTACGTGTTCGGCAATGAAGAAAAATATCGTGAGGAAACCTGCATGTCTGAGGAATAAGAAAAAAAAATTCGAAGACATGTGAAGTTCGCCGACACGCATTCGGGCGGCGCGGCGAACACATCCTTGCCTTTAAACCCTCTCAGAAATGAGGGGAGGCCTGTGCCCAGCATTGGGACGTATATATGCTGTAATTTTTAATAATTGCAACAAGTAGATGCTTGAAATGGTCACAGAGTTTGTACTGCTATATTCGTTAAAAATTATAATAAAATAATATAATAAAAAGTACCTACATAGTATTAAATTTTCTACGGTGGTACGGAACCCTTCATGCGCGAGACCGACTCGCACTTGGCCGGTTTTTTCCTTATTACGAAACAGTATTTGATTACAATCTCAACTAGTAGTAAATGGTGATTAATCCTTAGATGTTCATCGCAATGTCTTAGCGTTACAAAAGTCTATTTCATTTATAGACGTTATTAGAGAAGTAAAAGAATGAATAATTTTAGACGACCAGATTGTAGCCGGAATGTATTATTATCCCACTGCATCTTCCCAGATGTATGGAAAGAAGCAGATGTCATCGGTTTTCATCAGCCGAACAAACCTAGAGATAGGGCACCTGGTTATAGACTTACTAGTGGCATGGTGCTTCCCTCCCTCAACTCTCTCCCGTAGCGCAGTTGAAGGAAGCCCGGTCGACGGAGTCCATTTCGCTCCTACTTCTGAGTGGTTTATAAAAAATAACCAAGAAGGAGATGGCGGGGCCTATTCACTTGAATCACTCGCTCACTCGACCCCGCCATCTCCTTCTAACCTAACCTGTCCGAGTCGGGATGCCCTAAGTCCCGAGCTCACTTCGTTGGATCTTACACTCAATGAAACACCAAAATATTCTATTTTATAATTATTTCGATTTTCTAGAGCGTTTCTAGAACAATTAAAGTCAAAAAACCATATAAAAACTTAAAGTGAGATAAAAAACTAATGGACAAACCTTTTTTAAAGCATTTTTAAATGTTTGTTGTAGTGTAGATTAACAAAAAACATATACTACATTTCGTTTAACGCTTTGCAAAAAAATTATGAACGATTATATTCGAAGAAGTGCGTTTATGATGACATTTAGTCATATATTTATATGAAATCTTGAGGTGAGATATTTTCCTTTTTTCCCCGTAATTCCGCCATAAAGACGAAGATTTAAAAAAAATGATTGAAATCGGATGATTTTTCGATTATCTAGAGCCAAAAAATAAGGACCGCGATAGTATTTAATCAGCCTTATTTTTAACTAGGTGGCAGGACTTTTTTTAGCCTAAGAATCCGTCTGGGTCGGTCTTACCTATTGCTGCCTTCACAGCAGTGCTTGCACTACTGTTTTGGTGTAACGCGTATACTACTAAAGAGAGCTACTAGTAATTCTAGTTTTTAGCCTTCTTTTTCTTTTCTTTTAGACAAACGAACTCACCATCAGGTGAGTTCGTTTGTCATTTCAACTTACCAAAAAAACGTTCATTCTAATATACGAGTCGATCATCATCAGTAGCCTTTTTAAATCCAACCCTGCATGGAATTGGAAGATTTGATCATACTCGCTAGGCACCCGGGTTTGTGTGGACACGGCCAATGTCTTCGCACTGGTAACGATGCTTCCCATCAAGAATCTGTGAAATTTCCGCTCAATATTTTTAAAGGATTGCAATCGTCATCAAGCTGGCTGCACCATAAATAAGGGTAGAACAGTTGGGTTGGAGACAAAAGTGGCATACTCCCTCTTACAATCTACGTAATACGTATAATCTACTTCTGAATTCTGTTAAAAAATATTATATACCGCAACAGACCATCGCCACTCTGACCACAAGTCCACGCCTGAATGTAGGAGTCATCCATACATTGCCACAAAGTACAGTCCTGAGCCACTCATACCCATCAACAAACTACGTGTTTTATTAGGTCGTCTCGCAATCTAGTGGGGGCGAAACACTACGTTAACCTCATACTGGACGAGGCTGCCGTTATTCGAGCTATATTGCCTCCCGATTCGACACTAAAAAATATCATATATTCATCAATAAATCGATAATTTGTAGATACATCTTTGAGCCAACCTTCAGCCGAAAAGAAAAGATGATATGGATAATCATTGTGGTTATCAGCGTAGCCATATGTGCTGTGAACATCATTCAGCTGTTATGCAAATGGCACTCGAAGCCTTTCGTCAACGTTATCGACTCCTTGCCAACTCCAATATGGGCTGTTCCTTTTCCAACAGTGGTGTTGTGCCCACATTTACATGTTCAACTCTCTTACGCTAATGTTTCTATGCTTGATGAGTAAGTATTTTGTTTTATACTATCGTAGACTGCACTTAATTGTTGTGTTTTTGTTTTAGCACAATTTGATTAACTTTACATTCATTTTTAATTTTTATAAAAAAATATATAAATGTATGACTGTATGTATGTCACCATGCAGCGGCGGCCTAAGAGAATCCACGAACCCGTGGTTGTGATAAGAGACGGTAGAGTCTACCTACTTGTTATAAAGATGTAATGTTACAATATATAACTGAATTAATTTATAAGAATGGCTAAACTTTTACCAAGTCCAATCTTCACCGGCACCAATGAAATTTGTGCTGATTCACACGATCCTCGGCGGTTAAGATACCATCTTGAAGACGAGTGACGGATCCTTAGTGCATAAGCTAACCGCCGCGACTTCAAATTCCGTTTGTTCATCAAACTTTTGTAAAATGCATACGAATTAGAACCCACGACATTTAGTTTTACAATCCATTCTCTTGACAATTCGGCTACATTCGCATTATCTTTATTGTTTTTACAGTCAAATTCATGTACAACATTATGCCGAAAGTCCTTTTACACTAATAATAGCGATTAGTCTCGGCAGACTTTATTCTGCCTTTTGCGATAGGTGGTTCGATGATAGTTTCACTCCACATTTATGTGATTTCCTTTATAGCATTATACTAACATAATATATTATAAATATGAGACATTTTGGTCCATAAATATAGAATTTGATAATAAATTGGTATTGGTGCCATATATCAGCTTCTAGCAAAGCTATCAACCATCATCTCAATAAAACAAATACATTCCGCATACCTAGGCTGCACTACAAGTATCGGGAATGGAATGTTTCCACTGTTCCTGTCATATTAAAATCTTTTTAATTGAAAACTCCTTGGTTTTAAAAATCTAATAACATTTATTTACTTAAAAAAAGATTCTCGGTCTTGTCACAAGGTTTTGTCAAACTTGTTTAGTCGTTGCGAAAATGGAATTGACTCAAGAAAATTCAGGAGCGATGATTTATTATGATTTTCGAAGTGGTTTAACACAAAAACAGTGTGTTGACCGGATGATTTCTGCATTTGGTGATGAAGCCTGGATGAAGTGTTGCAAAAAAATGGTGGCCACGTTTGTCTCCAAAACCGGCCATATTACGACTATTCCTCTTGAGGGACAAAGAACGGTTAATGCAGAATGGTATGCTAGCATTTGTTTGCCACAGGTCGTTTCTGAACTCCGTAAAGCGAACTGCAACCGTCGCATCATCCTCCATCACAACGATGCGAGTTCTCACACCGCACACAGAACAAAAGAGATTTTAAAGCAAGAAAATATAGAATTATTAGACCATCCGTCCTAATGATTTCTATACTTTCCCTAAAATATAGAATAAATTGCGTGGACAGAGATTTTCATCACCTGAAGAAGCTGTGTACGCCTACAAAACGGCCATTTTGGAGACCCCAACTTCCGAATGGAATGGTTGCTTCAATGATTGGTTCCATCGTATGGAAAATTGTATCAAATTTCGCGGAGAATACTTCGAAAAGCAATAAATACATTTTTAAATAGTAATGTTGTGTCACTTCCTTTATTCCCGAAATTTTCAGTGCCGTACGTGACTTCAATCGATGAAGTCGTTTAGAAGGTACAAGAACTGTATAATATGTAACATACTAATAGACGCACCAAAGTTTATATATATATATATATATATATATATATATATATATATATATATATATATATATATATATATATATATATATATATATATATATATATATATTATATTTTTATGTAATAAGAATAACAAAGGAGCATACAACTCATCTGATGTTAAGCGTATGCTATGGCCCATAGACATATATACTTATCATCGACCAAGAATCAAAACGCAGATGCGTCGTTATCTCGGAAGACTAAGATGAAATGGCTTTACCAGTGGCTTTACTTTCCTTTACTTTACGTGGCTTTACCAGCACAAGAAGGACCTTCAATTCTCTTCACTCAACATACGAAACACAGAAGCATAATTCAGCTGTTTTGCGCTATTCAGCTGTTTTTGTATTCTGTGCGAAAGTGATTCTACCTCAAGCCGAACAATTCGTGATAAAGCCAAATAAAGTTGTGTTGCTAGTATGGCTCCAGAGTGGCTCTGCCACGTGAAATATTTATTGAAACAAAGCATTGTTGTTGTTGCTTAAAACTAGTTTACTTACATTAAACTATCGACTCATAGTCGTCTTTTAACTCTTAGCTCTTTAAATGCAGAACAATAGTGTCATTAATTTCTCATTTTTTAGACGAGAGTATTTCTTCGCCTCCCTCGTGTGTCCACAAATCTCATATGAAAAGAAAGCACTATCACACCCCTTAAATACAGAAGAAAGTATAATGATGCAGGACTTCATTGTTAAAGTAAGTTGTAATAATATTTTTCTTCTATTTAATCCGCCTCTAAAGTTTATTACATATATACATATATATAAACCTGTTCCGTTGTAGAATTTGTAATAACTATACGTGGTATATGCGTTTTTTTTGGGTAGAGACCAGTTGCAACGCATTATGGCTGCAGCACGATTTTACCACGTGCTCGGTGGTAGAGCAAAACATCGTGAGGAAACCGGAATACTAGTAGTTACGATGTACCAGTTCTGGCTCACTTGTAGAGAGTTGTACAAGTACGACGTTAGTCGATTCACGATCCTAAAAAAAAAAAAAAAAAAAAAAAAAAAAAAAAAAAAAAAAAAAAAGGTTTTGGCATGCTCTGATCACGAATCTGCGGTCCATTTTTGCGTAGGATGTACGGTTCCGGAGATGTGCAGATCAATTAACTCTTATCTAATTGATATCCGCTTCGAGCCTCAACCGTCATTAGCGCTCCATTGTCCTTATCTACTTATCTATTGTTGATTGACTACCGTCATTATCTATTATTCGTCGGCGTGTGGGTCGGCTTATGCTATTGTATTATACTCCTTTGTTCCTATCTACACTAATCTGACTCATTAATAAAACACATTACCCAATTTTGTTAAAAGTTTTATTTATAAAATACAAAATCTTATTACTTATTATCTATAAAATAGGAGCGAAACATCTCATCCACTAAAATATCGTTGTACAATGTGTTCCCTGTAAATATACTCGTAAAACTATGCATTGAACATCCCTGAAACTTATATAGCAAATACATTAAGCAATATTCGCCACAAACTGAAGTCCACTCATTCTGAATCCTATCAACATTCCAGTTCCATCTTTTACAATTTCTTTTAAAAAACTCTAGATGATATCGTACAGGTGCCCGTCCGAATGAATCAAAATATTGACCGACGTCATTCGTATCGATATATAAAGCTACCCAATGTGACCCTGGTTTATCATCTGTATCCAAATTGCATATTATATACGTTGGTACGTGGGTGTACATGGGTAGTTTATTGGCAGCATAAACATTATTTTCTAGAGTGGGGTGAATCTTTTTCAGATGTTGTTGTACATCTAGTGTATCCATAATATTACTGCTATTAGTAGATTATTACAGTACCAATCTACTCAATGACTAATATAGGAGTGATCAATTATAGTGATTTCTAAATATTAAATTGCATTCTTTGTGTTATACAAATCGTATTTGAGTCACCAATACACTGAACAAGACACGACAGGAAGGACGTAGGAATGTAGAGATAAGCAACAGAATGTAAGGTAAGCTTGTTGACGCATAAAGATACTATCAATTCTACTGCAGAAATTCTTTAGATTAGAATTATTACTCACTGGTACTATATAAGACCAAGCAACTGCAGTCATGGAGTTAGTGTATGGTCGTTTGACCGCAGTGGATCTATCAATACTACGTTTGTGTTACTTCAACGCATCAAAGGCCATGGATGTAAGTGTTTATTCTATTGACAAACTTACTTTTCTTTCTGTTATTTTCTTACGTGTGTATGATTTAGTGTTAACAAATTATATTTAAATATTATGTGTGTGTAAAATTCACAGTACGCGACCCGGGTTCGATCCCCGCCGGCACCAATTAAATTGTTAATTACAATTTTAAGTGCTGATTTACCACGTGCTCAGCGTAGCCCTAAAACCCTCTCAGAAATGAGAGGAGGCCTATGTTCAGCAGTGGACTTTAATAAGTTGTAACTTTAGCTTTTTTAACTTTTATGATTAAGTGTTAACAAATTGATATTAACATGATAACTGTGTTGTTGCAGAAATCATTGAGCTTCGATGAAAATACCTATAAACAGTATTACTACTCGCCACTCTCCCCTCAAGAAGAGAGTGATGACATCGTCATTAATAATAACACATGCGATGGTGGAAAAAGAAAATCGCAATCGATTGATCATTTTTTTGAAGCTGAATCAAAAATAAAAAAGAGGAAGCTGTTATCATCAACCGTAGCACGAGCCGCTAGAGATGGTGTATCATACATTTCTACTAATTCTGACGACGGAGACCAAGCGACGCATCTCATCAAAATTGAAATGTACGATATGAAGAAGCTATCCAAGATTCCAACTACTGATCATTGGAAACATGCTTCCACGAGGATTAAATATTACGTAAAGACTAATAAGGATAGCATCTACGACAACACAAACGCCCTCGTATACAATATTACAAAGACAATAGCAGAAAGTGAAAAAGTTAAAAAATACTTTTTTAACAATGACAGTCATTAGCTGATCATTAGTGAATGTGATTCTGTTTACTTAAATTACAGGAAGACAAGAGCAGAAGAAAGAGTTGAGTGTGGCATACGTGTACAGAACACATCATTGAAGAACAAAACTACAACACTGAGTGGAGATGAAAACGAGAAGAATATGCAGTACTCAAGAGCTGAATATCCATTCTTCAGTTCAAAATCTAGCCGGTTGCTCAGTTTCGAAAACTGGCCTCTCGTTATGCGACAGAAACCTGAAGATCTTGCAGAAGCCGGTTTCTTTTATACTGGCCATGCAGACAGGACCAAGTGTTTCCATTGTGGTGGTGGCTTAAAAGATTGGGAAGATGATGATGATCCTTGGCAGCAGCATGTTCAGTGGTTTAGTCAGTGTGCTTATGTAAAATTTAAACTCGAACAGAGTTTTGTATTACATTAAATAGAATATTTATAAAGAAATAAAAAAATAATATATTGCATACAATTTGTTTTATTTAATTTTATAATGTTTCACATAGTTACATACACACAAAATGCATTACATATAACTCATAAAATCTATCACACAACACATATTATAACCTTAACTACTATAGTCTACAGTAACATTTCTGTTTTTATCTATCTCAATAATATTATCAAACTCAGCATAAACTATACAGTTAATTGTTTGTATTAGTGAGGATTCAAATCGTACTTCTAATCTTACACTACCATGCTTTATGAGATTCCAATGAGCTGATGAGTTGGCTGATAAATCAGGAGTTAAGTCAAATGCTAATAGACAGTAACCTTTGGCATACTGTTCACAAGAGATTCCATTTCCTTCATTAAGAAAGTGAATACCAGTTCCCGGGAATAGAGTATGATATGCTGGTGTAAATATGCTATTATTAAAAGATGGTTGCAAAGATTTTGAAGGTATTTGTTGACCATCAATATATAAGCTGAAAGAATTAATACCATAGTTTTCAAAGTTAAATGGATTTTTAGTAAGGCAACCATTAAATGCAGAATTGTTCACAAATCCAATTATACATCTTTTGGGTACCTGCCCTAAAAATATATTATCAAGAGTTTTTCCTTGAACACCCGATGGAATTGTTAAAACTTTTACTTCAGCTCGAGTAATAGGATATTTAGCAGTGGTAGAAGCTAAAACTTTTTGATGTGCGAGTAATACACTTGGATTAATTCGTGCTCGTCGAACAATAAGAGTTGCATCCGTAATGCAAACTTTAAACTTTACATCGTTTGACCCAGCAATTAAATTAAAGCTCTCTCTAGATCGAACCAATTTAACACTCATTTCAACACCATTAATTAAAAATTTATCTTGGTTGAAAATGTCACCGTGAAGATGACCAATCATTTCTATTTCCTTACTTTCACTAATCAATTCCTGTCTTTTAACAAATCCTATGTTTTTACCATCCGTAGAATCTATTTTTCCTGCTGTATCATCATACCAAAGACTACAAGTAAGATGAGATTGTTTAGCAGCAGGAGCATAGTTTAAAAGGGTTTCCATGTATGCTCGATATGCATAGGTATTATTAGGTGGTGATACAAGTTTTTGGTTTAAATAAACATCAAGTTGACTAAAAAGTGAATGCAGCCAATTATTTACAGGTGCTACTATTGTAGTAGATATCAAGTTAGTTGAATCTTGATTTAATACTTTTGCCTTTATGTGGAGTAATGTATGAGACAAATCTATGTAGTCATCGCCTGTCCCAGGAACTTGAAACTAGATAGGTCCATCATCACCAAGAGATGAAATTGGTTTATAATGAATCCACAATCCATTTTCAATGCTAGTTTGTGTAGACGGTAGTGCAAACAAATCCAATTCTGACTTAACGCACTCGCAAGAATGATTATGAAGGAAAGACATATTTAATTTGAAAATATGTCTTTGTTATTTTTTGGTTTTAGACCAAGTTTTTTCGCAGCTTTCACTTTAGCAGTTAATGGTGGAATGAACGAGGTCAATCGTTTTCTTTTAGTTTTATACCCAGATCCTGTCATGTTAAATTGATCAATTTTCTCATCAGCCTTTCGTTTTAAATTCGTACTAACTTGCTTTAGACGATCTTTTATTGAGGCTTCCATAGGACGCGCTTGAACCATATCCGATAAAAGTCCTACTCCAGCGCTTAATGCCTCCTTACCAATCACTCGAGCACCACTTGAAAGTAAAGGTAAAACTGATCTAAATAACCCCCCTAAGAAGCTCCCAATACCATGACCGCGTTGGTATGGTGCACCCTTATAAATTACTTCAACTCCTGACCCAGCTTGATGTGTATAATAATTTTCATATGGACATTTATGATGATCACGAAGGGAATCCATTATTATAATTTTCGGAAATGTAGTTTAATACACACGGTTCCAAACTGGAATGGTATTTTTTGTCCTGTGCTCGATCTTATAACTATTTCCAGCGTATCGAACTCTCTTCGCATAACAGGTAAGTAGTGAGGTTGAGAGAAAACGTGCATTTTATTTGCACCATAAATGTATTTTGTAGGATCTAATGAAATGACTCTTAGTAAAGGAGTCATAACATCACCCACAATCTGAGGATCGATAATGTCACAATATAGAAAGAGTTGAGATGGTAACCCTAAGTGTAAATTAGCAGGACACTTTCCAAAATTTCTCTCTAGGAGATTTTTATTTGGTTCATAACCTAGTTGTAAACTTAATTTGGGTGATAATGTTACGGATGTTATATTTTTATCCAAAACAGAAATAGATACAAATTTTGTTATTTCATCATAGCGAAATTTCAAGTTCTCTCCGATACCATTTAACACTCTTAAAATATGCTCAACGTTATCATAGTTGGTAGCTGGAATATGTTTTTTGTAGTACACTGTGGATGGTTTATCTTCATTAGGCATTAACATAGATTTTGTAATGTATATAACATTTTCATGATCTTGAACAGTAAACATGGTACATGGATATTGAAACTCGACAACTCCAACCGACCATTCACCTTCTAATTTAATAGCTTTCGGTAATTTCGTTGAAAAATTTGTGGTCTTGTTATCAGGAAAATATTCCATTGAACTATTGCTGAGCAAAGTTAAATAAAAACTTTCTTTATTCATATTTCTTTTAAACTAGAAGCTAAAATCCAACTGTTAAATTTATCTGGATAACCTTTCTTCTTCACTAATACTTCTTTTCTGTTACCTGAGTAACGAGTGTCAATTATTTTATCTATTTTATATTGTGAGGTGGGGTTGTAAGTGATTTTCTGTAATTCTCTTTCATAAAAAGTACCAACTATTGGTTCATTTTGTAAATCTGTTATTGTATAAACAACCCATGGAGATCTATCAATTATTGAAGATATAATAAATATTTCATCACTCCAATTTGATTCATATCCTTTTTGGAAAGCATGTTTATATTTAGTTATTCGAACATAATCACCCACATTGAAATTTGGTTTAGGATTTTCTAAAGAAAGTTTGTTTGACCGTCTATCATAAAGATTAGTCCAAACTGTCATAATATTGTTGGAATTTACATCACATGGGCACATCTTAATACTAGAGTGAAAGCTGTGATTGTAAGAGTATATTAAATCTTGTAAAACATCTATATATCTATAAGTATTATTATGAGTGAAATAACGCCACATTTTCATTTTTAGTGTTCTTTGAAATCGTTCAACAATACTGGCCTTAATGTCAGGATTGTTAGTGGTATAGTAATTAATCTTTTTGGATTTAAAGTATTTTTGTACATCTTTTGAAACAAATTCTGTACCTTTATCAGATTGTATGTGAGTAGGTGTTAAATTAATTTCAGTAAATATACTTTCAAAACATTCTTTAGTTGTTTCTGAGTTTTTCTTTTTCATTGGTCTTGCAAAAGCATATTTACTAAATACATCAATAACACAAAGTATATACTTGAAACCATCATTATATTGAGAATAAGTTCGCATATCACTTAAATCAGCTTGCCGCAGTTCATTAATATTTGATAGAATGTACCTATTACGCGGGAATTTTTTTCGAATGGGTTTATGTAATGTGTATGTTTCTTGTGATTTTAACCATTCCTTTACTTGCTTTTTATTCATTTTACCCTTCATGGCTTTTGATAATTTATCAATACTACCAAAACCAGCGGGATTAGATGGATCATAATAAATCATGTTAATTTCTTCTAGTACGGGGTCCATTTTTCCCACTCAAGCCTTTTACGTATTTTAGTTGTAGACTTTTTATCTCTACTGCTCGGTGTAGAAAACTCTTGAAATTCAATCTCAGAGGGTTTGTTCAGATCTTTTGCTTGAAGTTGGTTAATAAACTCACATCTCTTTGGATTTCCAATATAAGTAAGTGGTACTTTAATATCTTTTAATGCTTCAGCAAATCTATCCCAACCTACTGGATCACTTCTTTTTAAGGGTCTTAGTGAATCATTTATTAAATCAACAATATTACTTCCAGGAATTTTTTCATTATCAATTGTGACTGTACCTTCATTATCCCAATGTATTTTACCTCTACTTGTTTCAACTAAGTTTAATAATAACTGTCCTTTTTTATTATAAGTTTTTGGTATTAAACTGAGTATTTGAGCTGGTGTGTAAAGTGGATTTTCAACATTTTCTTTATTTTTGATGGATCGATTCTCCTCCAACAAAGATTCAGCATCAACTGAAGTTTTTAGATCTCTATCTTTATTTTTAAAACCAATTTTAGACTCGTTTGAATCTTCATTAGATGTATCAGAATAAATTGGTAATCTGAGTGGTTGACGATCCTCTTCGGTAAAATGAAGGTATCTTTGCAGTGTTTGTAAATATAACATCCATTTCTTTCGGTCTTCCGTCTTACTATTCATAATATTTTGCATTTCGATATCTAATCGAGATAAACTACTACTCGTATTAACCTTATTTTCTTGTTTTAATTTTTCAATCAATCCAGGTTCGATAAGTATCATTTTCTTTGCATTTTCCATGTTAACTGGCTAGTCCACTCACTAATCCACTCAATATTGCACCTAATATTATTGGTAAGAAAGCCCCTCCTTTTTGTATAATTATATTTTTTCTTAGTTTATGTTTACACTTACGCACTAGTTGACGGAGTATATTTTTGTGTTTATTCAATTTTTGTTTATCTTGATCTTTAAGAGGTACTTTTCCTTGTAAAACGTTATGAATACACTCACAAATACAGTTAATTTCTTCTTCATCACACGTTTTAAGTAATGCTCTTTGATATTTTGGTTTAAGCGTATGCAAAGCGTTTAGCAAATGTTTATGCGTTGTGAGTCGACGATGCATCATTTAGCAATGATTTGAAATGTTTGATTCTTGGTGTATTTAAACTCTTTTGTGGGGACGTAGACTGTGCAGAAACCATTAAATGGGAAGACATTTGTCTTGATACGACAAAAATCATTGGTATTCTGTTTTAAATCTACCATTAAATATCCATGCGCCTCTAGAGTTGCATCCCTGTAGGCATCTTCAATAAATTTTGGGTTATCTGGTGACACTTGTCGTGCTAAATATCTTATTTGAGTTTTATCTCGAGGGTTTTTAAAATATATTATATAACTTGAGTTTAAGGATATGTCTCTTTGCCCTTTACCCTGATGAAATAAATTTTGTGTTAAATAAAATACACTAAGATTCCTGTGATGACTACCTTTTGTAAATATATCCACAATTCTTCCATCGGACTCTCTCATTAGATCATCAATAATAACAAGATGTGGGTTTTCACCGTCAAACATATTAACATTTGGAATTCCTTGATGGTAGTTAACATTTGGTAAATTATATAAAGGTTGCATTTCATCAAAGCACCATGTGATCTGATTAAAATCACAATTACATATTTCTGTAACTGATTTTATGAAATTTGTTACAAAATTTGACTTCCCACATCCACTTGGCCCCGCCACAGTAGCAGTAAACGGATGGATAAAGTGAAACATTATACACGTCTAAAGTTCTAAGGGGTGAAATAAAAAATGAAAGTGTTGGTGTTAACAATTAATATATATTGCAAACATTATATAAAACAGAATGATCTGTATACTATTTCTAACACAATTAGTACATCATAATTTTACAATCAACTCAATCTCAAATAAATGCACACACACACACACACACGCAAATATAAACAACAATTAACTTAAATTATTTACAATAAAACAACGATTAAATATGTAATAAACTCTACGTCATATTATACTATTATCATTATTTTACAATCAATACAAATTTTATTTACATGCAGACATAAAATTAAAAACTATCAACACTTACATAACGCAGTTTATAATGACCCCAAGCTAATGTTTCAATATTATTATCTAAAATATGCCTCTTTGTGTCATTATATGATAAACCAATCTTATTTAATTTTTGTGTAAAAATTGTGTGTTTAATTGATTTAAATCTAAGCATACTATAATATTGCACTTTTTTATTAAATAGAGAAGACTTATAATTATCCATGGTCATCTTTTTAGTGATACATTTATTTACGCCTTTTGCCTTGGCTATAGTCTTATTCTCTAAGTTAAAAGCGTACATTTTGGATCGTAAACCCACAAATTCTTTCATGATTTTACCATTATTTTCATCTTTAAAAAAACCTAATTTCTTTTTATTTAATTTTGGATATTCAAAAATATTATTTGCATCATAAGCTGAGGTATCAAAGTATGATGAAAGGTCAGGTTTTATATCAGAGTAAAAATCATCTGTAAATATATGATATATTAAACTATCCGTATCTGTATACAATAATTTGATTTTACTAAACTTTTTAACCATATAGTTATAATGAAAATCATACATTAATGTTTTTGAAATATCTAAAATGCAAAACCCTAAATAAATTGGTTTGTTATATATTAACTTTGTTTTTCGCAACTGAACCGCAACTAGGTTTTCCGAAAATACTGAAAGACTATGAAATTGTGGTTTAGCGATTAGATCTTGAGCACCTAAAGCTTTGCCCTGGTTCTCCCAGTGTGTAACTAATTTTATGTTAACCCTTTTTTCAATATTCTCCATAGTCTTTCCGAAGACTGAATTATTCATTAATTTATAAAAATCTTTTTCGAAATCTGATTTTGCTAACGTTCTTAATTTTGTGTTTAGATCTATGTACATCTTCAACCAGCGAGACTGTTTAAATTTTAAAACTCTATGAATTTTAGTTAATTTAACCCCCATTTCTATGCACTGCTTTAAATTTCTGTAATGAATTACATATTTATCTTTATTATTTAAATTTGGGACTAGTTTATTTTCATTAATATTGTCTGCACAAATGTTTTCGGGGCATAAAGGAAAGTCCGAATGTAAATCATGAAGTTCATCTGGATATTCCAAATCAACTTCTAAAATAAAACCGAAGTTCGATGTCTCAGACACATTAAATTCTGTATTCGGATTTACCCATTCGAATCCACCAGTAGGAAGACATTGAGACATAGCCCAACCATATAAATTGTTGGCATCAAAATATGTGATATATGAATTTGGTTTCCCTGCATCATAATCCCCCATATATTTGTTATTAGCTCTAGCATAACGATTACTACATTGAGATACACCACCCCTGATACCTGATCTAATAAATGCAATTTTCTCATAATCTGTTAAAAGTTCTAATTCTATTTTTGTATATTTTAACATTGCTTCCCAACTTAAACCGGGTGCTGTGTAATAATGGGCAGGGTCTAAATCATAAGTATTAATACATAACTTTCTAAAGTTTTCAAATACATCGGTTAAAAGTAAAACGTCTGTCTTTAAATACAGGTTTGAATAATCTAGCATATTACAACACCCAAAGTGTTTCCAAACATCTTTAGCATGATTGTAATCATCATTTGAAATATGGGAATCTGTGAGCGAGCTATAAAAAAATTTTTGTTCGGGGAGCGATGTTAGGCTTAAACTATCATAATTAGTCATAAGTTCATATGGATAAACGCCTTTCCGTTTTAAACGAAAGAAATCTTCATCATTAGGATAATTTCTACGTAATTCTTGAAATTGATCATTACTGAGATTTTTGGCCAATTCTTCTAATTTACATGATAAAAACTTAAATGAATCTATGAATCTTAATATAATTTCGTGGTTATTCATTTTTAATTTTTTGGAAAAGGATATATATTTTTCTTTATTTTGAGGGATAACTTCGACTTCACCATCACAAAAGTTTAACGCGTGAACAATAAAATGAGCATCATAGTGACTAAGGTTGTGTAAAAATATTGGTATATAACGAGGTTTTCTGAACTTCGAGCTACATGATTCGTGAGCAACACCTATAAAACTACCGGTGTACCAATCAAAATCATAAAAATGTTCTGCTAACTCTGTTTCACAAATATGACAAATGGTTGCATTTGAAATTTGGTTTTTGTCTTCATTTGTTAGCGAAAGTAGAGGATATTTTTGAAGTCTATTTATTTCTTTGAGATTGTTAGATAAACTTTCCATAAACACTTGTGCACAGTTGGGTCCGCAATACGTTACATATTTTGATAATTTATCATCATATGAACATTTAATATAATAACCAAAACTATGTACTTCATGTTTCTGAATATTGTGTGTGAAAGGTTTGGAAGGATCGTTAGAACATGATTCTATTGGTTTTAAAAATGCTTCAAAATCAGCATAAACTACGAATGGTATCTTCAACTTTTTTTCATAACTATCAAATTTAATTATATCATTTGAAATAGGTTGACCAAACCAATTCTTTTTTTTTAAAAGTTTCACTGTTTGGTAATTCTGTACAAATGTGGGCACAATCGTATTGTTCATGGTTATTTAAACTTTCCTTAGATGGAAAGTGAAGTAGACATGCTTCGCAAATGTACATGATGTGACCGTCTTTTGAAATTTGTTTACTAACTAACCGCGATAAATTTTTTATGTAACAATAATGATTTTTTGTATCCTTGGAAAAAAATAATAAATTGATATGTCTATCTTTACGACACTTTGTTAAAAATAATGGACCTACTATAGAATTACATCGTTTTTCTTTATTATATTCTAACCCAAAAACATTAATACTAATATCATTTAATTTCTCTACTTTTGCTATGTCAGAAATTTTAACTGGAAAGGAAATACCATCAAATTTAAGTTTATTTGCATGTTTAACGTACGATGATACACGATCCGCGTTTTTGTTTACGGGATATAACGCCGAGAGTAACGCCCATTTAAAACAAAAATAATCCTTGCTTTTTACATTTATAACAGCCTTTTTTAATTTTATGTCACGAGGAAGATCTATGTATGAAGTACCGCGTAGGGGGTTAAATTTATTAACATTCATGTCTATAGATTTTATGTTTTTTAGACTCCATCCACTATCTTTTTTTTCAAATGCACTAATTTTAGTAGTAATTGTATCATTTAAAGATGAAAAAAAAATATTTAAGTCATCTCCTTGACAAATAATATAGTTAAGCGTTTGAAAATCGAACGTATCATCCTATACTATTAAACGAGCAATTCTTGTATATATATATATATATATATAATCGGGATCTCGGAAACGGCTCCAACGATTTTCATAAAATTTAGTGTCCAGGGAGTTTCGGGGATAATAAATCGATCTAGCTAGGATTTATTTTTAGAAAATGTCTTTTTGTCCGTGTTTTAAGGCAATGAAAAACTGCTACAATATCGTTAGAATAAGAAGGTAAATTTTGACAGATTGTTAATGATTATAAATAGCTTAATTGGTATAATGGGCGGTCACAGATTCGTAAAACCCCGGTTCGAGCCCAGACCGACCGACCGACTTTTTTAATTTTTTTTTCAAATTCCTTTCTTTTTTGAGAAAATCTATTTTTTCGAGCCCATTTTTAGTATTTTTTAAAAACACGAAAATTTAAATTAAAATAAATGCACTAATGATTTTTTATTCAAATAACCAGTTCCGTTTTTTCTGTTATGTCGCTAAGATCAAAAAATATTATTTATATTTCATCAGTATGTAATTCGTATCTAAATATAATTTCCAAAACACACGAATTAAAAAAAAATCGAGCGAAAAATACCGAGCAAAGCTCGGTCAACCGGGTACTGAATATCTTTAGTTTGTTGAACAAAATCAGCATGCAATATGAAGTTTACTTTAAAAATTATGTGTTGATGAATACACTCTTGTATTAAAAATAAAATATCATCTTTAATAGAATTTAAAAATAGTTCAGGAGTTTCAAAATTTACCAATGTCGAACTATCTACTCTACTCTTGATTTTATAAGTTAAAATCCTATTTCCAAAAGCAGATTCAATAACACTAACGTTTGATAAAGAATTATGTGAATTTAAAAGATTATTTTTGTGAACATTACTTTTAAAATGATTAGCTAAATACCGTTTCTTGATAAATATATGACACGTTAGACATTCCACTTGATCATCGTTACTGATACTGTTCCCTGCAGAGGTAGGCGCTTCTGCTTCCGTTGTTGGTTTTTTGATGATCTTGGGTTCTTTGCTGCTCGTTCGCTTCGTTCCTCTTCCAAGTTGTAGTGGTTGACTACTAAAATGTTTAAATTTATTAAAAACTGTACAAGACATTGTGTAAATTATGATCGAAATGAATGTTTATTTTACTTACTTAAACTGTGTTTCAACCATCGCACAGTGATTATACAACTCATCATCATACGATGAATCGAACAGTTGATCCTTCTCCATTTCATCACAAACTTTAGACAACTCCTGATTTAATTCGCTGTTGAATAGTTCCGTATTCTCTTCCATGGTTGTGGAGAAGAAAGCACTGGTGCACACTTCACTGAAGTTTGCCATCCTTATAGTAAAGAAGAAAATAGGTAGCAGAGTAAGTAACAGTTCAGTGTTGGTAGACCAACTGATACCCAAATTTCAAATAATGTCCGATATTTAAGTCTAACAAAGGATTAGAAATAGAATATAATGAGTACACGGAAGTAATTTAAGTAAACAGAATCACATTCACTAATGATCAGCTAATGACTGTCATTGTTAAAAAAGTATTTTTTAACTTTTTCACTTTCTGCTATTGTCTTTGTAATATTGTATACGAGGGCGTTTGTGTTGTCGTAGATGCTATCCTTATTAGTCTTTACGTAATATTTAATCCTCGTGGAAGCATGTTTCCAATGATCAGTAGTTGGAATCTTGGATAGCTTCTTCATATCGTACATTTCAATTTTGATGAGATGCGTCGCTTGGTCTCCGTCGTCAGAATTAGTAGAAATGTATGATACACCATCTCTAGCGGCTCGTGCTACGGTTGATGATAACAGCTTCCTCTTTTTTATTTTTGATTCAGCTTCAAAAAAATGATCAATCGATTGCGATTTTCTTTTTCCACCATCGCATGTGTTATTATTAATGACGATGTCATCACTCTCTTCTTGAGGGGAGAGTGGCGAGTAGTAATACTGTTTATAGGTATTTTCATCGAAGCTCAATGATTTCTGCAACAACACAGTTATCATGTTAATATCAATTTGTTAACACTTAATCATAAAAGTTAAAAAAGCTAAAGTTACAACTTATTAAAGTCCACTGCTGAACATAGGCCTCCTCTCATTTCTGAGAGGGTTTTAGGGCTACGCTGAGCACGTGGTAAATCAGCACTTAAAATTGTAATTAACAATTTAATTGGTGCCGGCGGGGATCGAACCCGGGTCGCGTACTGTGAATTTTACACACACATAATATTTAAATATAATTTGTTAACACTAAATCATACACACGTAAGAAAATAACAGAAAGAAAAGTAAGTTTGTCAATAGAATAAACACTTACATCCATGGCCTTTGATGCGTTGAAGTAACACAAACGTAGTATTGATAGATCCACTGCGGTCAAACGACCATACACTAACTCCATGACTGCAGTTGCTTGGTCTTATATAGTACCAGTGAGTAATAATTCTAATCTAAAGAATTTCTGCAGTAGAATTGATAGTATCTTTATGCGTCAACAAGCTTACCTTACATTCTGTTGCTTATCTCTACATTCCTACGTCCTTCCTGTCGTGTCTTGTTCAGTGTATTGGTGACTCAAATACGATTTGTATGACACAAAGAATGCAATTTAATATTTAGAAATCACTATAATTGATCACTCCTATATTAGTCATTGAGTAGATTGGTACTGTAATAATCTACTAATAGCAGTAATATTATGGATACACTAGATGTACAACAACATCTGAAAAAGATTCACCCCACTCTAGAAAATAATGTTTATGCTGCCAATAAACTACCCATGTACACCCACGTACCAACGTATATAATATGCAATTTGGATACAGATGATAAACCAGGGTCACATTGGGTAGCTTTATATATCGATACGAATGACGTCGGTCAATATTTTGATTCATTCGGACGGGCATCTGTACGATATCATCTAGATTTTTTTAAAAGAAATTGTAAAAGATGGAACTGGAATGTTGATAGGATTCAGAATGAGTGGACTTCAGTTTGTGGCGAATATTGCTTAATGTATTTGCTATATAAGTTTCAGGGATGTTCAATGCATAGTTTTACGAGTATATTTACAGGGAACACATTGTACAACGATATTTTAGTGGATGAGATGTTTCGCTCCTATTTTATAGATAATAAGTAATAAGATTTTGTATTTTATAAATAAAACTTTTAACAAAATTGGGTAATGTGTTTTATTAATGAGTCAGATTAGTGTAGATAGGAACAAAGGAGTATAATACAATAGCATAAGCCGACCCACACGCCGACGAATAATAGATAATGACGGTAGTCAATCAACAATAGATAAGTAGATAAGGACAATGGAGCGCTAATGACGGTTGAGGCTCGAAGCGGATATCAATTAGATAAGAGTTAATTGATCTGCACATCTCCGGAACCGTACATCCTACGCAAAAATGGACCGCAGATTCGTGATCAGAGCATGCCAAAACCTTTCTTTTTTTTTTTTTTTTTTTTTTGTAGGATCGTGAATCGACGAACGTCGTACTTGTACAACTCTCTACAAGTGAGCCAGAACTGGTACATCGTAACTACTCATACTTAATAAATAAAAAATAAATGTTTTGAAGGCATGTGAACTCTGTTAACACGCATTAAGGCAACAAGGATATGGACATATTCCTTGCCAAGGAGATGTACACCATAACACTCTCAGAAATGAGGGGAAACCTGTGTCCAAGAGAGAGACATGTACTCGTATAGAATATATTAACTTTAACGCATCGGACAGCTCGATCGGGTAAGGATTACGCTCACCCTACGCTCACGAGTGACCAAGCGAAAACCCTTATACTGTCAAAGAGGCATACCATTTTAGTACTCAGGAGTGACAAGGCATCTGCATTTTGATCCTTGTTGATATTTCTAAGTGTCTATGGACCACAGTATCCACTTACCATCAGGTGGATCGTAAATTCTATAAAAAAATTGCTATAATACGTCTTACGCCCTAGTCGCTACACTCCGGTACTCGGAGCTCGCCCGTCTGCGTCGAGGCTGGGTTTTTATGTTTGGGTTAACATATTTAAGTAGTTGGTTATACTGGATGCCATAATGTCTTCCTAGGACTTCTTATAACATCTTACGACACCTACACACAGCTCCAGTAGATTATTATTAGCTTTAGTTATTAGAAATATATAGTAGAAGCAAAAGACATAATAATTTAACTGCCTCGTTGATCTAGTGGTTATAGTAGTGCGACTGCTGATCATGAGGTATAGGGTTCGAATCCCGGGTCGGGCAAAAAATCAATTATTGAGTTTTTCCGTCAAGAAATTCTCAGTAGCCGCCCGGAGTCAGGAAGTTGGCGGTGTCTCTCTCCGTGCCTCGGAAAGCAAATAAAGTCGTTGGATCTCCGCCTGATCTCTCTTCGGTCCTGTCGGTTTACCGTCCCATCGGATTATGAGAGTGAGGGAATAGAGAGTGCACCTGTGCTTTCGCATACACTTGGGCACTATAATCCTGTCCTGTGCAGTTGGCTAGTCACTATTGAGGCTAGCCGCGACCGAAATTTAGTCTGGAGGACATTAATATAATTTAAACTAATCGTACCTATAATCCCAATCCTCGCCAAAAAGGGAGAGTTGTACCTGACCCTAGTAACACGTACTTAATGTTAGTACTTAAAGTATTAAACGAACTTCTCCTGTACGTTCGGAAGGCGACGTTATTCGATACGCCGGTTGGCTCGCGACGTAAAATTGCGGGAATTGCAAATTTTTTGCTAACTTACAAATTTTGCTATATTTTCACTTTGAGACAATATTTATGGATAAAACTTACAAGAATCCTTATTGAATGTATAAACTATCGAATAGAATTATTATTAGTTGCTAGAAATTGTAATAAAATTCATAAATTACCCTTTATAGCATAGTAGTAATAGATGCTTCACTTTTAGTCTAAAATTACTACTAATTTGAATTCTAAACGTTTGTTTTTGGAGAAATCTATATGAAAATGTTTGGAAATATGTATATTTTTATGTGTTTCTATTCGTTACTCATACCGAAATATAAAATAAAAAAAAATAAAAAAACCATTATTTTTAATCTGTATGAGATTTCGAACAATATTTCAAATATATTTTTGTGTGAATTTGAAGTAAATACAGCGTCAAGTTATTTGAAATATGTTATAAAACTATTTTTAGTTACATTTTACACTAAAAATAAATGAGAATTAGAAAAATAACACATTTTGTTATTTTATTTATTTATATATAGGCCAAATGGGCCTTCTCGAATTCGAAGTACTTTTGGCACTTACTTTTCACTTTTTATGCCACAAATTATATATCTGCGTGTTTTTTGTATTACAAGGAACACACAAAAGTATAAAGCTCACCTTTTTATTTTAAAAACACACAGAAAAACGGAGAAATCACTCAGCAATAGCTCACGCAAAACCACGCCCTACTGGTGTAAGAAGCCATTACGTCAGAATGATTTTTATGTTTATTTTTAGTTCGAAATTGACAGAATATGGTACCAAATTAAAGAGTATGTCTTTGTCTATGTCTGTATTATACATTTCAGTATAACTTTGTTATAATTTTTAATAACAAACCTTGTTTTTTCGGGTTCGCCCTCATAAATTATTAGTGGACATATGTGTACAATTGCCAAGCGGGCGGAGGGCGTTGTGTTAGTCACATGTGTACCACTACCGAGCGTACGGGTAGTTCACTGACATCGGTAACCATCTTTAAATAAAGAAGACTCCAGATACATTCCACCACTGAGGATTAAGATGGAATGCCTCCCAGCATTTAATAAAGATATTAATAAATTTGCAACCATCCGCTAACTAAATACAATGATGTGTCTTACCTGAATTGAAGAGTACCTCCCCCCCTCCCTCGATTGCGTGCAACAATCCCATCACCACTAATCCCAGCACATTTACTCCCAACACCACTACCCCCGGTACCACTACTCCCAACACCACTATTCCAGGAAAGACACACCATCGACGATAATACGACACGTGTTTCGCCTTGCTTACTTACTTAGCGGTCAGCCGCCGTAGAGTCTACATCGCGTGAGGACGCCTCGTGTAGAGGCATAGTCAGTCGGCCCGGAAAAGTGCATTGCTGTACATGGGTCTTTTCCGTTATAAGGGAGAATTAGCCATACTTATAAGCTAATTGATTATAACGCCATCTATCGGAAGTCATAATATTCTTCCTTTGTTTCTAATCACGTAATCCACGGGACGAAATAGGGTAATGCATCTCTTACGTCACCACCACACTGCATACGTTCGTATACATACACACTCGTACTTTATTAAAATATAAATGCTGAAATTTTGTACACTGTTTTAATCAGGGCTCGCCAAAATGCACAGATATAGTGAAATCCTGCTACTGGAAATCAACACACGACACGGAGTGGTTCGTTAAAGACTGCTGCGAGAAGATGTTTAAGCCAATTTTCACAGACTATGGACTTTGTTTTGCGTTTAACAGTTTACCATTGAACAGCATGTAAGTTTACTCAACAGTAAAACATTACACAAGACAAAATTGTTTTGGGGAACTGAAAATACTAAACTACTTTTTTAAATCTACTTTGTACTTTTTGTGTCTACTTTGAAGTTACAGTAGCATTCAGCAGAGTTTCTTCGAAATTCGACTACTGTCTTAAATGACCCCCAACAATTTTTAACCGTCTTCAAAAAGAAAGAGGTTCTCAAATTTGATTGATATTGATAAATTTCGTTTGATAAACGCTTGTGTATCAAGCTGAGTCGGTGCGAACGTTGCTCGTCAGTTCCGTTTGGTAAACGCTTCTGTATCAAGTGGAGTCGGTGAGAACGTTGTTCATCAAACGCTACTTTATCAATATTTGTTTTTAGTTTTCGTACCTTGGCTGGCACCGACTCCAAAAATTACCGGTTAGGTAATATAAATATTTAAATAACAGTAATTGTGTATATTTTCCTTATACTGATCTTCATTTCTCAGTAACCAAAAAATATATTTTTTCAACTTTTTAGTAGTGCATGCTTAGTTTTGAAGTCAGTTTTTATTTTTTTGAAATAATTACTTTATTATTTTAGTAATAGTTAGTTGAAATATTAGTAACGTTAACAACATTGCTATTATTATTTATAGGAAAAGAAATATTTATCCTCCCATCCTCCAGCCCATCACCACTCTCCCTATGAAGAAAAGATTTACCGTAATTGTTACGATTGGCTGGCAGACACTGTCACCCTCCGCCAGTTTGAGTATTTCACATCATCTTATTTGTGTTACCTGAAAACTTTTTCTAGAGGAACCGATTTTAATGATTCCTTTTCTATTTGAAGGCTGGTGTTTCTCATGTGGTCTCATATAAATTTTTTGAGTTATCCTTAATAATACGTATTTAATTGACTTCGACAACATTGATGATGTTCTCATTTTATTTATATTGAAGTCGGTTGCAGAAACTTTTAATTTTACTATTTTTTATCACAGCCTATCAAAAGTCCACTACTGCACATACCCCATACGTCATATGAGCAAATTTGCTGTACCTGCCATGCTTCGCAAGCGGATAGCAACCTTCTGCTGCCTACCCCCGTTTCATTACACTCTGTCACTTCTTACTTTCCTTCACTTAACTTTAATTTAGAAATGCGATGAGGAACAGTGACACTGACATAAGTGATCCTTATTTATTTTACTTTGGCAGGACCAATGACACTCTCCATTGGCAAAAAACTTTTAATCAGAATGTATCACCGTTGCGTCTGAAATGGAGCTTAGATGGTGGGTATCCAAAGGTATTTCCCCCGGACCCGACTATGATTCCATTTAGAGTAATGGGGTCAGGAGAAGTTCATGGCTTAGGAGTAGAACTGTACCTCAATACCAGTGAACATCAGTTTGGTTGTGATGGGAACAATATGGGTTTCAATGTGAGTGTTAGAACTTTTCTTCATTGTATAAAGTGTAACTAATTATTTAAAATTATGTAAAATATTCATACACTTCGCAATCATCAATCGACACAGTATAGAATAGGGTTTATATCATAGAATACTATAATACACAATAGAATCGCTGTCAACCTTATTTTGTAAGAGGATCGGTGTCGCCGGGAGCACACATACAAGCAATTACGTCGTATTACAGTTATCACTACTACAAACACATTTTAGACTTTTGATTAATGTTTTTGACACATAAATATTTCTTTATTTTTGTTTCTAATATTCACAAAATATAAATAGTTTCGACTTACTGGTTGTAGAATATGTCTTCTTCACTTAAATTCCATTTCCCGCTGTTCATTCGGCACGTAATTACTGCACAATTTGCTTGACACGAAAATTGGAAACGATTTATTGTGTTGACATTTATAGGTGTGAATTGACATGTTAGTGGCTACACAAGCTCCGCCCACACCCCTGTTCTATTATGTATGAATTATAGTATTTTATGGTTTATATAGAAGACAGGTCCCTATCCTTTACGTCTATCCCGAAGCAACAACCATATTGCAGCGATAGTGGCGTCGCTGGCTCTTGTTAGACCGCAGTCGTGTGTGAAAGAGCTCCCGTAAACCGGATTTGTGATAAGTGCGCCAAATCCTGGTGTTCTAAGAAGACCAGCGTTGTGAGATACATCCGCTGCTGCTCAGCCTGTAAAATGTCACCGCTGGACATGGACCCGTTGAAGTTAAGATGTAAAGGATATCTTGCACCCGTGGGACTGCTCTTTTCGGCAACTGGGAATTTCACGTCTGCGTATATGATTATGTTTGTCATAAGCTATGAAATCTTTCTATAATGCGCTATGGATTTGTTCTTTTAGGCTGAATAATCATAATAATTATGTGAAATCGTTACAAATTTAAGTATCATCTATTACATCCCATACAGGCTATAAAGGTTCACAGTTGAACATATGCCTCCCCCATGGACTGCCTCATAGGGAAATTTGCCATAGTTGGCACGCTTGGCAAGCGTGTTGGCAACGATAGTTTTTTATTATTTTGAGTTGGTATCAGGAAAATGCTGTCCCCTTCTCATATTTCAGTTATACAGAATGGGTCCCACATATATGCAATAAATGAAACCATATACTTGTTATCGCCTTTGCTGACGATATACAAAAAATGAACGTAATCGATCCAGTAATTAGGTCAAAAAGTAGAGTTTTAATTTTAAGCAAATTCGAACACTCTGTAGAATTGGGTCACTAAGTCAATGATTCAATGAACTTGAATCCTTGAACATTAGAAAGCGACGTTGCCACGCAGTGCAAACTATTGCTGTTGCGACATATCGACAGCGGTGTCTTTTGTCGGCGTGCCACCCGCGTGCAACGTTGTCACTCTTCCAAGGGGTCAAGGTACGTTGTCTAAACAGAGTGTTCACTTTTACTGAATTTATTTTAATATTTATTTTGTTTGAAAATTTCCCTTTTTTATTTTACGGGTTTTAATTTAATATTTAATTTTTCTACACTTCTACGGACTAGTATTACTTATGGTTTCATTTATTGCATATATGTGGGACCCATTCTGTATATGTATGTTATATAGTATGTCGTTACTTACGACAACAACGGGACGATATGGGTTGGTGGTAATTCTTACACCATCAATACAAGGTAATACAGCGTCACTACAGATTCAAGATAAATAAAAAAATTCTTTCTTTTTAATTGTTTATGTTCTTATCACTCTATACAGTATTATATAATTATTTTAAGGTTCTTATTAGTTCACCAACTGATAACGTGTATACCAGTACTGTAATTCGTCTACCAATGAACAAAATGACTACCATCAAAGTGACGCCGATAACTTACAAAACGGACGCAGAACTAAGAGCCCTACCTGCGTATCAGAGACAGTGCTACTTTCAAGATGAAAGGAAACTTAAATATTTCGAATTCTACACTGACAGTAACTGCAAGCACGATCTGTGGATGCGTGAAGTCAAGAAGCAATGTAACTGTGTTCTTTTCAATTGGCCAAGTACGTTTCCTTTCCCAACTTGTCTTAATTCCCATCTGAATATAAATAACGAATTTAATGTGTGTTAATGTGTGTTTTTAGGAATTTACATTTGGGAATCGATATGTTCTACTAAATCAGATTTCCGCTGCGTAATTGGAGTTCGAGGTAAATAAAATGGATATATTCAAATCTACTACCGCACCGGTTCAAAATACACATCGACAGAGCATAATATGCTTCTTATATATATTCGATATATTATATTCATATACATACTTAAATACATGTCATATATGCCCATACATACGAGTACTATAAGTTTAGAAGATATAAACAATTTTCTTTCATCTAAAAACTGAAAACTTTAATGCCCTTCGGCACTACCGGAATTGTTAAATGCAAAGATATGTGTTTATTTAACACGTACTCGACCTGAAGAAAAAATCGCGAAGAAACCTGCATGTCTAAAAAATAAAATATCTATTCCAAGGGGAATTTAAAGTCCGCCAACACGCACTAAAGCAACGCTCCTCCTGCTCTAAATAATTAAATGGGCATATTATACAAAAGTTAAATGTATGTAACTATAACTTTACTTACTTTTTATGTTTTATTCAGTCCTAGTTTTTACGGGATTTGGCTAGGAATGCTAGAGACATTTGTTGAATTACAAAACTTAGATCCCAGATAATGTAAGCACCAATATTCTTATGGTCGTGGATACATCAACATTCTCATATGAGCCTTAAAGTTTTTAATCTTTCTTATTTATTCACTTAATATTAAGCATGCATACGTAATCAGACTTCTCATGGAGGGATTCTTTTCTTACGAACTCCTCCTGAAAAAAAACGGCAAAAGCCGTAAAATAAGTAAATATGCATATAAGTGCTTAAATTAATTGAGAAAACATATAAACACACTTTTAATTTGTTTAGCAAAAGTAGAGGAACATCTGACATACGCATATTTTGAAGACAGCCAGGAAGAAAGGGTACGCGATTCTACCTCTATCTCCTGTCACCCAGCCTGCAATGACATTTTGTACTCCAGTCAAGTGTTCTACTCTGATCTTGTTAGCATACCAGGACGACCAGAGCCTGATTGGGATTTCAAAGAGTAAGCCAATTCAAAATAATATAATATGTAGTCAAAGAACAATGGTAAACTACCAAACAAATTTTTGAAGACATTTTTTTCTTGCGTCTACAAATGAAAAATATGTAAATATATAGAGTTTGAAATCCTGAACAATTTTGTCTTCAGTCATCCTACGGCAGGAAGTCACGAATTAAAGATATTTCAGTTTAAACAAAATACACATCAGCCTAGGCTGTATGGTATAAGAATTTTGCCTGCCTTAATTGGCGAATTGTGACAAAAACAACTAGTCAAATCAGTTTTAAATTATGTATGATGATTTTTTCCGGACTTGATAGGCCATAAGCTTGATTAAATAAAAGGTAGTAAATTATTTTATTGGTATCTGTAATGGTGACATTAAGAAAAAGCTTAATAATTCCTTTAACAATTTGGCATAATAATAGTAATAATAATTCAATACAAAAATTTGGTTTACAATCTTTAGTGACCGGAGTCTCCTTTTAAGCAAATAATGCCTGTAGCGGGTAACTCTGCTCTTCCATATCTATATTTTATATTATACATATACGTCTATTAAATGTATTACGAGGAGTAACTTGAAAAGTAAAAACAGAAATTACAGTTTTTTACTTTTTTCCCCCAATGATATACAACCTTTACATTCGATATAGGTATTGTTTGTGTAAATGTCTAATTCTTTATTGATTTTATTATAAATTTGGGCCGAACGAGTATTATTTTGCATTAGGTATTTTACTACGCTTTCTTGTTTGTCCGTTGTTCCGGGTGGAATTTAGTAACTTATTTTAAACTAACTTCCCGATAAGCTGAAAAATTAAATTTTGAATATATCTCAAACTCGGATGACTATGTAAGAATATGATTAAAAACCGTGGTAATTTTTAGAAATTTCACTTGTTATTTGTTTTCAGTCAAATTCACCTATCTGCGCTTGCTAATCCAATTAAGAAAATTTTGATATTGAAATATTCGAATTTTTATAATACATTTTTTCACATATTACGTTCTAGTTCAGTTTCTAAATATGCCCTTAACACTTTTCTGGCATGTAGTAGAAACTAGTGTTGTGTAAATATTTTCGTAGTATAAACGTGTTCTTTTTGACAATGCTCTAATATTTTATTTGGATTTATGAATTTCTTATGCCGCTATTTCTAAGTATATGGCAGCGATACTTTCAGTTCGTGATTTCTGTAATGTTATTTTTGTTCTTCTTTCAGAGGTGAAGTGATACGCATCAACGTGCATTTTTATGGTGACATATTTTTGGGTCAGCATCGCCACGCGCAGTACGATGATTATTATTTTGCAGGTGACTTGAATGTTGTCCAAACTAACATTGTACTTGAAAGTAATAAAGTCCTAAACAGTAAGAAAGAGTGTACACGAGCACACTCTAAGTAAATAGTATGCACAGTATTTTTTATATAAGAGAGGGGACAAACGAGTATGCGGCTCACCTGATGGTAAGTGACTATCGCCGCCCATGAACAACACCAGGAGAATTGCAGGTGTGTAGCCGGGCTTTTAAAAAGGAAAAATCTCTGGTGGTAGTCGATTCCACGCGGAAGCTGTGCGAGGAAAAAAACTTCTTCTAAATGGCGTAGTGGTGGACCGTCTATCATTCAGATGGTATGTATGGTATCGCGAGTTTTGTCGCGATTTGCGATGGCGAAATTGTGCGGCTGGAATTAGTACGAACAATTTCTCAGAGGACTCCCCGTGGTAGCAATAAAATGTGCAAAGAGATGCAATATCTGCGCTTGATAGAACGCTGTCGTTTTTATATTACGCAGTATTAGTGAGTCAAGCCGATCAGAAAGAGCTCGGTCGCCGATGATTCGAACCGCTCTCCGCTGGATGCGATCAAATGAAATAACCTAATCTGTACATTGAATTAAATTTAAGAAATCACTAATCTGTACATATTAATAAAATTGGAGTGTTTATCTGTAATATAAAACCTTTTATCGAGCGCAAGGGGCTATTGGCATGCCATTAAGACCTGAATAACCAATTGTCCAAAATTTTGCCTGTCCGTCTGGGTCTAATCTTCGTAAGTCGAAATGGCTGAACCGATGGTGATGAAACTTAAGAACGGATGCACAGAGCAATGTCGTGAGTGATAAAAGCTATACCTTTTTCTGAAAACATGGAGATTTTATTTGTAAAATGGAAACATTAGTAAAATTAAATATAAATGGACATTTTTTTATTGAATAAGGGTAACATATGAGCACACAGTCCACCTGATGGTAAGTGGATGCTGTGGCCCATAGATGTCTACATTTATCCTCGATTAAGAATCAAAACACAAATGCGTTGTCACCTCTGAGGACTAAGACGGAATGCCTCGTTTCCAGTAAAAAAGGTATTGTTATTGAAGACATTGATGATTATTACAATTATGATTATTTTAAAAATTTTTTAATAACGCCACATTAATAGATCCTCCCTGATGAAGTCGGGGCAAGTCGCTAATAAACAATAAGTTTTGACAGTTCAGTAACACTAACCCTAAGTTTTTGGTTGCAGCTCTGTAAAGCACTGGTTCGAAACCCATTCGAAATAATTATTTATATAGCCTTTAAAAATAATTGTTTAGAGTTTTAATATTTCATATGCAATTTATGTAAAACACGTCCACGTCACAAGAAAAATTCCAAGTGGGGGGGGGGGACTTTTAAAAAATCTACTGGCCTGCCTCTTTCAAAGCAAAAAGGATTAAATATAAACTCCGCTCTACTAGCCCCTACTGAGGTCACTAATCCCCTGGTGGTTATGGTTACCGTATGGGTAGCGTCTGGTGGTTATTGGTCTAGTGTTCGTAAAGGCAACTGAAGATCATGAGATCCCGGGTTCAAATTCCGGATCAGGCCAAAATCAACTATTGGATTTTTCTGTCAGAAAATTTTCAGTAGCAGCCCATAGTCGGGAAATTGGCGGTGTTTCACGCTCGTGAATCTGAAAATCCAAGAGTGCTCGATTTAAAAAAACTACTACCGGATGTGTATGCTCAATGCTCATATTTAATAAAATACCCCAAATCATAAAAGACTTACCCCTTAACAGATTTGAAGGCGCCCTTTACCGATAGCTAAATGAACATTGTTTTATAATGTGAAGGGCTACCCTAATTTGACACAACAGTAGTTCTGTATTTTTAATTTTAATCTTAATTATATTTAAATTTTTGTGAACTAATTTGTAAACGATGACATGCCGATAAATAATTTTTATTTGAATTTCATATTGTAATATAATCAGTGCCGGATTAACCACATAGCAAGAGTAGCAATTGCTACGGGCCCCGCGCATCCAAGCATCACATCATCGCCTAAGCGTACTTTTACGTCACTAAATACACCCTTTTTCAAGGCAAATAAATCTCGATTTCATTTCACGTAAAGCCGATCGTGTTAAATCGCCGTCCCAACGGATTATGAGAGTTAGAGAACGGAGAGAGCACCTGTACTTGCGTACACATTCATGCACTATGATTTTGACCTACGCGTATTTGTAGTTTCTGTTGATACCAGGCGTCGTGACTGAAATTCGGTCTATAATTATGGGAAGTTCATCCGTACCGCCATTTATGGGGGGGGGCCTAAAAATCTTTATATATTAAACCGACAGCACGGTATCTGCTGTTCTTCTTTCTTTCTATAATATATCATTATACATATAAACGTATTTCAGGTGCAATTGGGGGCTTACTCAGTCTTTTCCTTGGCTTCAGCATCATAAGCGTCGCTGAATTAGTCTACTTCGTACTCCTGAAGCCAGTTCATTTGGCTCTTAAAGAAACCTTTAAGAGAATTGTTGAATAATTGCCATTCATCTAACATTGACTTACAACTTTGTGTGTATTTTATCTAGGTATTATGTATGTGATTTTATTTTTATATATAATAAGTGTAATAAATACATTGTAAATAAACGTATTAAAGTCTTAGAATTTTGTATTTTTCTCACTAATGATAACCATCATCTTTACTTACGAGTATAATCGTTTTATAGGAGAGGGGGCAACTGTAGTTACTGAGTAATCCTTAAAAATGCGTATTTAGAATAATTAATAGAATCAGGCGTTGCTTTGCGGAAATCGTCAGATGGTAATTGTTCGCATGTTTTATCGCATGATGCGGTCGCTCACTACTTAAGTAGGGAGCGGTGCTTAGTTATAAATAGTAACTGTTTTGGCTCATCGCTCACGTCCCGCCCTGAGCTGTAAGAGCCGCATAGGCTTACAGTACCAACATCATCGAAACCAGAGAGTTATCGCACACTAATCGGTCAGCCACCGTAGTCTACTTCAATTTAGGATTCCTCGTGTAGAGGCGAAACACGTGTCGTACTATCGTCGGTGGTGTGTCTTTGCTAGTATAGTGGTGTCGGGAGTAGTGGTGCTGGGATTAGTGGTGACGGGATTAGTGCACGCAATTGAGGGAGGACGGGAGGTGCTCTTCAAACTAGGTAAGACACATCATTTTATTTTATTGAGCGGATACGGGCGAAGTAATACTTACCAATTTTGATGCGTATTTAATTAAATTCGAATACATTGATGATGTTCTCCTTTTATTTAAGTCGGTTCTACAAAGTTTTTAATTTTACCACTAACTTATTATGGTCATAGTAAGGTCGTTCGTATTTACAGTGATATCTTTGAATGGGTAAGAGGTATGCTAACTTTCTCAAATGTGGCCTTAACTGCGCATTGTCATAGTAAAAACAGAATAGTATGCTTAATTTTAAGAAATGTATCGAAAGCCGCTAATATTTGTGGGTGCCTGGCACGTGACAGTACGGACTCGTACGCACGAGCCACAGCACGCGCACGACGACATTGCTAAGTCGGGAAGATCGGGCCGAGTCAAGAACGCCTGCCGCAGCGCTCCGCAATCACCTTTGTTTGAGACATTGTTGACTTTTAATAAAAAATTTCTAGCGGTATTTTTTTTTGTTTTATTTTCTATTCATGTAAAATATACGTTTTTTTGCTAACATATGCGTTTTTTTAAGTAAATTAGGTTTTTATTGATAGAATATATTATTATATCTATACATAGATACACATTACATCCCTCATAAGTACATTAATTATCATATCATATCAGATCAAATTAATTTTGTACATTAAATCTAAGCTGACACCATATGCTCAGTGTTAATTTACTCGTATTTTAGTTATTTGAGAGAAAACAAAAGAAATGATTAACAAAAATTATGATAAACTACTCATAAAACTAATGAGACTTAGCTGTTAAACAAAAATACAGTAACAACCCTGGAACAGTAGGTATTTAAGTATCGCGCAGCGCGGACAAAATTCTACTATTCTGTTTTTACTATGACATTGTGCACCCTGTTGACTTATAATAACTATTATTTAATTTTGTTCTCATACTGATTCACCACAACTTAGCTGCGGAAACATATCATCGGTTACCCAAATAATTCCATTTATCCAATTATATACAACCAACCCATCACCCACCCCTCACCATCACCACCCTGTTACTTATTTCTGCCGTTAAATAACAGTTCTTGCGCTGTGGTCCGGTCTGAAGGGTATAGAGAGAGTATAATTGTACAGGCAATGAGACATTCTATCTTAGTTCTCAGAGGTGACATCTGGTGGGTCGTTGTCGAATTTTTGACGGACAACACGCAACCGTTTTCCCGACGCCGAACGTTGCAACTGGTTTGAGGACGGCTTAAAGGACGAAACCAACACGGAATAGGATTGCGTTTTCGTCGAGTGAAATGGTTGCAGTTTCTTACAATTTTTAAGTATTTGAAATGTATGCAATGATTTTTACTAAATAATTCGCTTTATTGATCGACTTTAGTTAACAATGAAATAAACTTCATACTTTTCCAGGCTCAGGACTGGCTGGGACAGACTGAGCGTTACCATTAACATTAGCGACTGTGTTTCATTGAAAAAAAGTTCACTTTTTATTGTAAGGACTGTTTAGTCTCTGTCTACGTTTGTAAACGAACGCGGAAGCAAAGATTACAATATAACGCGGTACTTTAAGGGCGACGACGTGAAGAGTGAGATAGATAATTTAATCATTGCGTTCTAGACTGTATTTTCATAGGCGTAAAATAAAAAATCGCATTAAGTGATTCGAAGACTGTTTGAACCCAGGACGTAAAACGGTTTCACTGTCGCAGACCACAAAACGGTATTTGTAAACGGTTCGTCGTCACAACGCCCACTACTTTGTTAGAATTTGGTTGCAGGCATCCATGGACTGCAGTAATTACTTACCATCAAGAGAACTGTAAGATTTTTTTATCACTTCTTTTTTTTTGAAAACGTATCTGATTTTTAATTTAGGTTAGTTATAGGTGTCCACGAGCTACAGCATCCGCTTTCCATCAGGTAGAATTAGTGCTCGTTTCTCACTTAAGTGTAGTTACATCTATAAATACGGCCATCACCACTGTCACTATTTTTGACTTCTCACCTAAATTCAGAATTCAGAATTGACTATATTTTTTTAAATATTTGTGTCGTTTACTATCGCCGTAGAGGCTTAAAAATAGGGAAAACGCCTTATTGTCATACGAGTCACTTGCAGACAGGTCTATCTCGGGTGCCAAAACAACTAGAACTGTTAAATGCAATTTTACATGCCGATTTACCACGTGATCGAACGTTATAGGATCGCAAAAGTTCCACAATAATGTTTACTACATTGTCGAGGAACTTTTGTGTTCGAGAAATTAATAATATTTTGAAGACATATAAAGTCGATCGTTCAATATAGCAGTACCACTACATCTTGCATTCCATTTCCTTCTCATAAAAGGAAGTAATGAGATATCCAACTGTTGGATGTTTTACGTTGTGATAATTATTTACAGGAATTTAGGAAGTAAAAAATTTAAATGAATTTTGATCTCTCTATTGCATATTCAACCAGCAATTGCAGTAAATAAAACAAACAGGGACGAAATATGAATGATATTTCGTCCCCTATTCGTTTTGATTATGGGATATACTAGAAAGATCTAGTGGTCCTTTAGGTTTATTTGTAATTTGAGGTGTATTTTGCTATTTATCCCAAAAATTCTTCACAATATGCTGATGCATCAAATTGCGAAGTTTTTGGAAGATTATGGCGGCAGCTCAAACCAGCGGACATTTATGACAATAGTATCTAAAGGCACGTAAGCAGATAAAAACTCGAGATTTGTATTGAAATGATATCAAAGCACTTATAACATCGTTTCCGCTAATAGTTGTTAGTTGCACTTGCACAGACATCACCACTTTTATGGATCAAATTCCACTTGAAACTAATGGTGGTTAATATAGCGCATACCGCCATATTATAGTGCGCTATCTCTCCATAACACAGCGCGTGCTATGTAAGTAGTCCCCTAGGCGCTATTGCGCTAAGACGCTTTGGCGCTATTAAGTATATCTAGCTAACGATAACTAGTTCCAGCAGCAGCGCTGTTGGGAGAGGACATGTGACGCAAATTTGATTTAGTACCTAGCACGCTATTCATCGAGCGCGACGTAATTTAGTGTTAGACGTTGTTTAGTTAGTGTATACTGTATATTTATAAGTGATCGAAGGACACAGTTGTCTGCTGTAAAAGAACTACTGTTTTTAAATGTAAATAAAATATGGATACAAAAGTGTATATAATAGTGTATGTAAATAGTTGATTTTTATAAATACAATTAATAAACTTGTAAATACAGAGTTATTTGATTTATAATTTATATTAAGGTTAAAATAACGTTTACATCAATTATAATAAAAAAAATATTTTATTTCGTTTTAAAAAGTACATGCCTTAAAAATATTTTTAGTATTATAGAAATTCGTAAGTCTGAAAAGTATGAAAAAGCGTTCATTGGTTTTTCTTTACCATTTTATTTTAGTCTAAAATGCGACTTATTACGAAATAATGTTCTTATATAGCATGCGATCTATCCAATGAACGACATGTAATGTAACGTGCTACGAGATATAGCGTGCTGAAAAACTAAACGCGCTTGCCGGCCTCCTAAATGCTTTCTTATAAATAGTGCGCTGTAACATAGCGTATTTAATAGCGCGCTAGAAATTTATAGTTTATAGTCTGTAGCGTGCTATTGATTTATAGTCGTTTTGAACAACTTTACTTGAAACCATTATTTAAACGAAAGGAATGTTGCTACTATCTGCCATCAGATTGTACCTACACTCCTATCGATTAAGTTCGAGCCAAAAAACGAACGTTTCTGTACTGTTGAAAGCAGTCAATTTAAATCCACTGCAATCGATAGTAGCTTAGTAGCCCAAGTCGGTTATGATTCGTAAGCATTAAAAGATTTTTTGTATAATAGGGTTTGATTTTGTATAATTTCAAGAAGCCAGTTAAAAAACTACTATATCTAAAATTGGCTCCAGGAGCAGCTCTATTTTATCTAATGCAAAGAGTTATAGTTATACATATTCACTACGTTTTTAACCAAAGAGTATACAATCCCCACTTTTTAGTCAAACGTAAACACATAAATGCTAAAATTTATAACCTATATTTTAGTCTTCTAGTATAATATATTAGTAACCTATGAATATGTCTATATTAGTCAGTAATTTATAGTCTATATATTATATGGATTTATGCCTGGACGAATTGTCAAACTATTTATAGTTTCTTTGAATATTTCTTATTTATAGTCACGGATATGTTTTTCCAAGATGCTTTGTATGGCTTCACCGAGTCTCTGAATCGGCTCAGGAGCATGAGTGACAAGTTAAATGCGGAAGTAGTGGAACAAGTAAACAATACCCAAGAACTAGTGATGAAAAATAATTTTATGAACGAATCTAATGAGTACTTACTAAAAAAGTGCTTGGAGGAAAGGTATATACGCAGTATAACAGAAAAGTTTTTGAATCTTTTGAATAAATAATCAATTTTGTTTGTCATCCATACATTTCAGATAAATTTTGTCTATTAACTCTGTTTTACATAGGTTAACTGAATAAGCTACAAGGCGAGAGAATTATTTTGTCATATAATCAAATACATCATACACTGCAAACAAAATTTTGCAAAGATCCAATATTAAGTTGCAGTGATAAATAAAGATGTGAAAAAAAGAAAACTGATAAGCTTAGGTTTTTTTTAATCTAAGGGTGTAAAGGGCATATGCCGGTATTCTTTTTATAGAAGAGGGGGCAAACGGGCATTCGGCTCACCTGTTTTTAAGTGACTACCGCCGCCCATGATCAACCACAACACCAGGGGAATTGTAGGTGCGTTGCCGGCCATTTAGAAAGGAGTAAGCTCTTTTCTTGAAGGTCATCAGTTCGTATCGGTCCGGAAAAATTGCCGGTGGTAAACTATTCCACAGAGAGGTCGTACGCGAAAGAAAACTCCTTGTGAAACGTACAGTGGTGGACCGCCAAGCATCCAGATAGTGTGGATGGTATCGAGACGTTTGCCGCGTAGTGCGTTCACGAAATTTGGCGGCTGAGATTAATCTGAACAACTCCTCAAAGGGTTCTTTTAAGCGGTTAACGCGCAAACTTGTATCTTCTGGGGGTTACGCTGGACTAGATTTAGTCGCCCCCAATCCGAGACTCTGTCCAGCAAAGACTCGACTTCAGACACAAGTTTGTCCCGGTACTCGGAGCTGTAGACAGGCAACATCAAATAAATGTATTCAGATTTCAGTAAGGCTTTTGGCCGAGTATCACATTTAATGCTTTTAAGAAAGTTAGAAGCTTATGGTTTTACTGGCCCTATTCTCATGTGGTTATTCTTGTGGTCTTATCCGCAAGGTTGAACTCATTTTATTGTTGTTAATGGGTTCACTTCTGCCGTATTTCCCATCACATCCGGAGTTCCCCAGGGATCACATTTGGGGCCAGTTTTATTTAGCATGTTTATCAACGATATTTCTAACTGTTTTTACATTCAAATTGTTTTATGTATGCTGACGATTTAAAATTCTGTAAAATCGTTAATAAATCGTCAGACATGATACTTCTTCAGGAAGATTTAATTAGACTTTCTAAATGGTGCGATGGTAATGGAATGAATCTTAATCTAAAAAAATGTGTACATGTTAAATTCACGCGCAAAAATAATATTTTCCCATCAGTTTAAGCCCTAAATTGTGTAGTTATCCAAGAAGTGGAAACTGGTAAGACCTAGGAGTAGCATTTGATAAAAAGCTTACATTTATACCACAACCAGAAAGTGTTATTAAAAGATCATCTCAATGATTAGGTTTTGTTGTAAAAAATAGTAAAGCATTTCGTAATGTTGCCACAAAAATCTTTTATTCTTCTCATTTGTTAGAAGTATATTAGAATATTGTAGCACAGTCTGGCGTCCCCATTATTCTACCCATAACCTTCGGCTTGAGCGCATACAAAAAATATTTTTATGGCATCTTGTCTTTTCTACAGGGAAAGCATATAAAAATGCATCATATGTAGACAGATTAAAGACATCCAAAATAGTCTCACTGTCTAAACGACGAGATATTCTGAATTTACAACTTTTATATAAAACATTCAGAAATAGGTTAGATTGCCTAAGTAAATTTAATTTTCTTATCCCAAGTAGATATCTTCGTAAATTCATTACTCCTCTTTCGCCGCCCCTACGTAGAACTGTACTAGGATTTAATTCCCCAATACCCAGACTTTTCAGACTTTTAAATACTTATAATAATATAGTAGATATTCACCACGACTCTTTTAACGTTTTTCGACACAAAATTTATCAAAATATTAATATTTCTTTGTAGTACCAATTTTTTTATAATTTTTTTTTAATTTTGTATTGTATATTTTATATATTAAGGCTTGTAGGAAATGCTATGAGCACTGCGCGTGTTTACGTATTATTGAATATGCACTTAGTTTATGTTACTGTCTTAGAATTAAGCATATGAATTAGTGTAACATTTGTTGGTGAACCAAATAAATAAATAAATAAATAAAATACTATACCATAGTACTGTGTGGATGCCGTTATAACATTTCGATTACAGCAGACCTAAAATATTCAGACCAGTGACGGCCAGCGGCGTCAAATGTTAAATGATTCCGTGAATCCAAAAGTGTGATGTTTAATGCAAATCCTCCCTGCAAAAGAGGGGGATCATGTGCAGCAGTGAACATTTGCAGGCTGATGATGATGAATGAAAAGGTAGAAATCCAGCTGCATATTAGAAAGGCTGACAAAGATTTTAAATACTATAAGTAGAATTTCAGACGTCGCTTCGTGGCGGTGGGTTCTAGATGACCTTGCGAAACGCCTAGAAGATTCAATTGACGCTCTAAAACATGAAAGTGACGCTCTCCGTGTTGTAGTACAAAGAATAGATTATGAAATTAACGCAGCCACCAGCTACGTTGCAAAACCGCGAGCTTTAAGTCCTATGATCGATCATGTTGAAGAAGCAATTATGCAGGTAAACATAGTTTTTAAACTTCTAAATAACAAACAGCTGGCCCGTTTGTCATGTAGATTTCGGTTAGAATATTTCTGAAAAGAAATTTTAATGATTTTGAAACACCACCAAATTAAGCGATGGGCAGCAGTGCATTCCTAATAAAAAGGTGCGGTTGCCAACATGGCTGCCAAACGTGGCAAATATCCCCCTGTGAGGCAATCTATGGGAAGGCCTATGTTCAGCTGCAATCTTTTGATAGGCCGTAACGGTAACGGTAACTCAAATACGTCGTGTGGTGTGTGATGTGATAGCGTAAAAAAACTACTGCTATCCTATCTCAGTCGCCTTAAAAAGTCCCACTAGATTAGTGGGAGTTTTTAAGGCGACTGAAGGAATGACCCAGAGCATCTTGTGGCCTGTAATATGTGCCGGTGTAACCATCTCAATAATCTCATCTCAAATTGCCGGTGGATCGGAAAGCAGTATCAAGTCTCGGAAATTGAAGAAGATTTGAAGATTAATATTAGTGTTTCATTCTTTCCAGGAACTGGCGTTCCTGCATGAAGAAAAAAGAAATTTTGAGAGAATGATTATCCAAGTTAACAAACAGATAGCAGGACTCGAGAAAACGAAGAAAAGAATAGAAGACGATGCATTTAATAAATACCAGGCAATGTCTGTTGATGAAGCATGCTGCCATAATGATCATAAGTTTGTTAATATCGAGAACAATAAAACGAAAAAACCTAAAAAGTTAGTATCATTTATAGATAATAGTAAATCAAATTCTTATTCAAAAATGTGAAAATTAATTTAAAGAGATCCACATGGAAAATAAAACGATGTGTACTTTTCATACACTAGAAAACATACACCACTGTTGATAATATGTTACATCATTCTCCTATAAACGAGGCATCATCAGGAAAAATAGACTATGCGTTGACCAACCGCTATTAATAGCTAGCTAATGTCCACATCTATGATAATAATTGAGCTTTCTCAAAGAATATGATTTTAAAATATATATAAAACAAATTCTAATTATTAACGAACATTTTGCTCGAAATTCAGACTCTTATCTCTTGTTCGGTGGGAAAAGCGATGTTCATCCTTAAAAGAAACTGGAATAAATGCTTTAAGGCACGCAATCATTTCGCGTCAAAAGGTATGTTCTGAATGTTTATTTTTGAAAATACAACATAATAAAAATATAATATAATGTAAGTGTAAAGAAATTAGCGATAATTAAGTGGACGAACAAAATGAATCATTTTTTTCGTCCAATATGTTATAGAATTAGATGCAGACACATGCACAGAAAAATCTATTAGCCTCAGACGGCAAGCGGCATTGCCATTTTAATGTGAGTTCATATCTTACATAGACTACAAGATGGAATGGTAATTTTACGTTACCATAAGACGTAATTTTTAAAACTAATCGTTAACTGTTAACTTTATTCAAATAGATCAGGGCCGCTAGAGTACAACTTTCAATAACAGCTCAGGCGTATGGAACAAGAGTTGACTCTGCTCTTAGGAGACGGTTGCACTCTAACGTTATAAAATTGCAAGATCTCGATTGGCAAAGAGAAGAGGTAAGTTGCTTACGTATTTGTCGTCTAGTAAACCCTTAAACTTTTTTTAATCGCATGGCATACCGACTATTAAAGTCACGGTCCTTAAGGTGCACACACATCATGCATGATACCGCCAGTTGGCCGATCACTCTCGTAAACATTAGGGACGTGATGAGGTGTATGTGAATAGATTACTCACAGCTACCTCTTGGTTAAAACGCCACGTTTCACAGATATGTTTCATGATTGCGACAAATCATACAGACCTTGATAATTTGCACAGCTTTTCGTTCGCAGAAACTAAAATCATTATAACATGTCGATGACATGACTATGTCGTATACACGCCGGTCGTGACCTGGTGGCTAATCTCCTACGACTTCTACTAAACTATATTTTTGACGTGACTGTTCTACGTGGACGAACCTTAAAATGCCGAAGGCAAGAATGAAACAAAAACTTGTTGTTTTTTTTATTTGTATTAGATAAAGCCTTGTGTTGCTCTAATCTAAGCTCATAATGTTACATTGGAAAGAGCCTATAAATGTTAAACAAACCAGTTTGGATATTCTTAACGATGGGCTAAAAGGACTTTATCATTCCCATTACAGCCTATCAAAAGTCAACTGCTTAACATGGACCTCTCTCATAGGGGGTATTTGCCATAGGTCTCAAGCTTGGCAAGGCTGGCAAGCGCAATTCTTTATAAGTTTGAGTAGTTATCAGGAAGATGCTGCTGCCCATCTCCTGGTTCAGTTTTCCACTGCTGCCGCCTACGACAAACACGGGACCGTGTATTTTTGTCTCTTCTTACGCTAACCACCGACAATAAAAGTATGTTATAATATACAGACTATATATTATGTACTACTGTTGTTTGTCTTGTGGTTTATAGGTTACAATGGCAACTGCTGATCATATGATGATCCCGGGTTCGAATCCCGGATCGGGAAGAAATCAGTTATTAGTTATTCGCAGTCGGAAGTCAGGAAGTGTTTCACCTGTGTGCTTCAGAAAACTCATAAAGCTATCGGTCCTGCTCCTGATATCTCTCCGATGGTGTCGAATTTCCATCCCATCTGACTATGACGGTGAAGGAACAGAGTTTGCACCTGTCCTTGCGGCGCTAGCTAGTCTCTTACATGACCGAAATCCATTCTGGAGGAGGACATAAGCATGACCCTTAGCTGGGGGCAGGTCTCCTCTTACTTCTGAGAGGGTTGTAATAATGTAAGGTATTTCGCCGCGTTACTCAAATGCGTTTTGGCGAATTTTACGTAATGTTCTCGAAATATTCTATTGCTCACTTTTACACCCGCTTACAGGCCATTCGTGATTTTCAATCGATGGAAAATGAACTTACAACAACAGAAAAAAGTGTTCTTGATACTATGGATAGACAGAAGACAGTTCAGGATAGGTTGGCTGAAAGAACACTACGACCTTTTGGAGAACATACCTCTGATGGTGTTAACCGTCAGCTACGTAATGAACTGGGCAAACTTAGAAAATTTATCAAGGAGTTAAGGACTAATATACAAATGATAATGTAAGAAAAAATAATATCTTTCAAACTATCAATACATACTAAAGCGCACTGATCATTTTTACCGTGTGCTATGTGTACCTAATTACGCCATCACCGTTGGCGTAAGTTATCACCACGTCTCGTTTCGTCACCGTTGTAAGAAGCGGCTATAGGCATTGATTTGTATAACACTAGATCAGTAATAACCGCGCCAAAGCGTTGCCTCTGCACATATGGCCACAGCCATATGCCTAGCTGTCGTGAGTTTCATTGTTCAATGTGACGCCGACAGAGTTGTGCCGCGACAAAATGGGTAAATGAGTAGTGAAAGAATGCTATTCAAGGTCACAAAAACGTAATAAATCAAGCGGAATCACTTTCAACACATAATTTTTAGTTCTTGTTTTCATATAAACGTAAAAAACTCAAATAATAAAATAAAATTATCGAATATTGCCATTTAGGTTCAATGTTGCCACTTTTCCGCATTTCTGATTATCCTACATTAATGGGAGACTATATGATTAATGGAGTAAGTTAATTTGCTACCTCTGAATTTAAATATTTTGGAAATTATAATAAAAACTACGTTTTAACTTTCATACAAAATAATTGATTATTCTTATTTTAGTTTATTCATGAATTATCTATTAAATATATTTTATTACCTATTTTATATTAATAATTTTATATTATTTATAATTTCATATAAATTTTATATTAATTATATTTTATTGCCTATTTTATATTGTTTGATTTATTAGTACCATAAAAATACGTTTTATTTCATCATTATGTTTACTTCTATTCATCTGATAAGCTTTGTATCCTTTTTTTCTAAGGGGACGTAATAAAGATTTTAAAATAAAATATACTTTTTTAATACAAAAACAATTAACTGCAGCTTAAAAGAACTCATTTTTATTGCGTATTTTAGGTAAAATTTCATGTAGTAAGCCACACCAACCCGCCAATGCATGTTTGTGTGTCTATCTTTATCTAATCTTAGCGACGATATTGTTTTCGCAACTTGTGTAATTGAGATAGATATATGTTTACTTAAAAGTGTTATTAGTTTCAAAGCTACGTCGTCGCGTTTGGATAGTGGTTACACTTTTTTAGACGCGCTGTAATGTGGTTTGCTCTTCTAGTGTTATATAACTCAATGGCTATAGGGAATACCTATACATATATGCATTTATACATATACATACATACATATCCAATCCAAAGAGCTATAAACTACTTGGACTTACGCTTAGTCGAAAAAGTATGGGTACCTACAATGTATGTACAAACATTGTTTAATGGAAACTTGTGAAAGAGGTGTTTGGTAGTACAACTAGCTCAGCCGGACATTTTGGTAAAAAGAACGGACACCGTTAATTTTTCAGTCTTAGTATAACGTGACAATTTTTTTAAATAAAACAATGCTTTTTATTATTTACCAGAAAACATTTTCAAATTCTAATGATATAACAATAATCAGTCTTCTTTATTATTATGGCGTAACTTAAATGATGAATGTGAATAAATGATACATGTCGATTTATTACTCATATCTCTAGATTACACTAATGATACTAGTTTTACCGAATCTAAAGGGAATACTGAGAAATTAACAATCAAACGGCAATCTCATTATAACCTCAAACATATATGTGCGACTGTCTAGTAGTTTTTATCGATATTCTATGTTATAATAATGCAGTGTTAATAATAAAAAGTATAAAAAAGTTGTAGGTTCTTCAAAATATTAAATACTAGGTGGATTCTCCGGAACTACTAAAAGAATATTTTTAGTAGTTCGTAGTAAAACAGTTCAGGGATAAACAGATTGTGGTGATTTATATGTAAGTAGGTATTGATTCTTAATTGTATTATTTATCATTATACCGATTAGATTTTGATATAATCTTTAGCCAATTTACTATAGTAAATTGGTATCTTTTTATGAGATAAGTTACTTTAAAATATCTAGTTGGTCCGAAAACGATTGTGTCCTCCTCTATAAAGCCTAACAAAAGCCAGACGGACCGGACACCGTTTAATTTGGCCGGACATGCAACCAAAAAGCCTGACTGTGTCCGGCTTTATCCGGACGCCTGGCAACGCTACATTAAGGCATGAATAATCATTTTTAGTACCTACTTTTATCTACCTGTTTGTAAGTCCGATCTATTCTTCAGAACGGCTGAACCAATTGTAATGAAACTCGATAAACAGATAGAGTGCAGTGCTCTTGCTCTTGATGTTTTTTTTTTTGGAAATCCAAAAATTGATATAGTAAATGGTTTTTGATTATTATTATTAGATATAAATCTAAGTCAGATCTTACGGAGGCGAAACCTAGCCGGGTTGTTAGTATATAAATAGGGAAATGCCAGAACGATTGGTATCCGATAGATAGCAGTGATCACCATAGTCCGCATATGTTTTATTTGATGATAAGTAATAGATAAATAATACCAAGATGTTATTTGAAATTCTTTTTTTAAAATATTTAAAAATTATCTTCGGAGAAAAACTTTAAAATTATTGAAGGTAAGTTTACTATTTTGCTACATGTTTATTTTACATTGTGCAGAATAAAATTTAAAACATGTAATAAATCGAAATGGGACTGTTTAGTTAACTTATTTTAAAAATCAGGTTGTTGTCGTATCACTTTATCGTCTTAGTTTTTATTAGAAGGCTTCAATCACAAAACCGCTATTTAAATAAAGTTGTTGATTTGCAAGACTTATCAAATGAACTATCTGGAAAATATTTTTTGATAAGTTAGGGGAATAAAGTAGTTTTACGAAATATAATAGTTGAACAAAGTAAACTTTAAACAGACAGCTGTTTAAAAATAAAACGTGACATCTACCCAGGGCTAAGTATTCCAGAGAAAGATATTTTGCTTTAACTTTACGTTACTATTCACAGAAAGCTTAACGATATGTGCGAAATATCAAAAGTTTTAAAATTTGTCTGCCTTCATCATCTACTATAACAAAGTATAGTACAATTGATGTCCGACTTGGCTACACAAAAAAAGCGTTAACTGTTTTAAAACTTAGACTAGAGAGTAACCCTGACAAGAAATTGTATTGTATAGTAGTAATAGATGAAATAAAATAAAACAATTGATGGAGTACTTACTTACTTGTACTTACTTGTATTGTATAGTAGTAATAGATGAAATAAAATAAAACAATTGATGGAGTACCATGCAAGTCCTAATAGATATTTTGGTTGTGATGCTTATGGGATTTGACTTCATTTCTGACAATTCGGAAAACGCTACAGATGCTTTAGCATTTTTATTAATGGCCATTAATACTACTTCTTGTAAAATACCCATTGGGTACTTTTTAGTAAAGGGTACAAGTGCTGACCTAAAAGCAGCCCAACTCTTCCGCCATGGCGAGGTTGGTTTTTGTACCATCACATGTCAACGCCTTTATTTCGATGCCAGTTTCGTGAACAAGATAGAAATCTTGTGTTACTAGCCGTGCTTTTAATTCAGCTCTCGTACCCTTAATCAAAAATTTGGCTATATGTAAAATACCCAGACCGATGATTCCCACTTTTGCCAAATCCGGTTGCCAGACCATCCTCCTTAAAAAGGGAGAGGCTCATATCAAACTTTTTCATTCGTCATTCATCATCATTAGTGTTGATGAAGAACTTATTTAAATTATTTCGTTCAAGAAATACTCTGATATCTGCTGCGTATCGCTTCGCTCAAAACCTAAATTTAAGCGGTAAATTCTACAGTCGGTTTAAAGCTTCAATAAGTCGATGATATGACAATGGATGAAAGGAACTATTCTAAATCAAGCTCGCCTTTATCTACTTTATCTATATATCTCGTAATAGAAGAAATGCTCGGCAATTAATTATGCTTCTACAGACTACTTAGGATTCATCATCTTCAATCTAAAAAGATAGTCTATGTTAAACATAGGCCTCCTCTAAAATAATAATAATAATAATTTTTAATAATAATTTAATTTATTTTGATAAAATGTACAAATTATTCCAATAAGTCTTAACTTAAAAATAGTCTACAATAACAAGCACCTGAACTAGGATAAACCTGTATCTCAGGTGTATGTGCTAAAAGATACATTAACAAATATTTTCTGTTTCTCATATAAAAAGAATAACGTACTAACTAATAAGGGTTATTTGGGTAAAATACATTATCATTAATTTACTTATGATATTAATTAACTTAAAACAATCAGCAACTTCTCTGTATCATCGTATGACAAATTTTGTAACCATGTTCGAATTACCTTCTTACAGTCTGCCATTTTTAATGGATATATATATACAAAATTGCATTGACTTGATTATACAAAAAAGGGCCGAGAAATGTGAAAAATCTATGCATGAAATAATGCCTTATTCTAATGTTAGTTTCTATTACTTTATCTTTGCGCCTTTTATCAGTGACCTCTCTTCTATAAGGCAATCTTAAGTGCTGTTTTAGTAACGTGCTCATAACAAATACCGTAAAACCGGCCATCATTGCCCTTAGCGGATATCTTTGCCCGAACACGAAAAATAACTTAAATCTTGAATTGTAAATAAATTTACACAGCTGACAACATTTTTCAATATTTAGCGTAAATTAGAATATTTTTTTGGCAACACTAAATGCTCGTGACGTTACAAAGTTCACTCAGTTGTCGGCAAGACATCTCTGAAGTAGGACTAGTGTGAGGTGGTGCAAAAATCTTGTTTTACGTTTTTTCACACTGTCAGCGTACGACATCTTTCAGGTAAGTTATTTTAAGTTTAGTGTTACAATAAGTGCTACGCTTCATTTCTATGCTAGTTTGAGACCTTTAAATCATATAATTTTCAAGATAACGGGGTGGGCAATGATTCCCGAAGTTGCGTGAACACAGGAGTGACAACATTGCCCACTTCAAAAATAGTGTTAGGGTTGGCACCCATACTAAATATAAAATCTGTTTTTATTTTATATTTACGGTTGTATGATTGTCATGGTGTGGACGTGTGATGCGCGAAAATAATGAATATGTTACGACACCAGTACGACAACAGTTTGTTCGGCCAAAAAAACATTGAATGGATTGTGTTAAAGATGATTTGGCTAGAAAGCGGGTGAATACTGATATGATGGCAGATAAATACGATACAAAAAATATGTAGTTGAGACATAGCTCAATAACTAGTCACTTTGTTGAAAAACAGAAACTATAGTTTAGTATGTTTTTGCAGTATGGGAAAGCCTATTAAAAGCAGAAATCGCAGAGTCCTCGGGTCTCGGCCATATAAAAATTATTCAGAGGAGATGCTGCACCTCGCAGTAGAAAATGTTAAAGAAAATAGAATGTCCTCTAGAACAGCCGAAAAAACATTTGGTATACCTAGGCGCACCATCCTAAACAAAGTGAAAGAGTGCCATAACAAAAATGTTGGAACTCCTACTCGACTCTCTTTCCAAGAGGAAAAGAGTATTGTTCAAGCATTGATTGCAGCCGGCGAATATGGTTGCCCACTAACGAAGCTTGATTTACGTTTGACTGTTTTTGAATATCTGAAAAAAAATAATCGTGAAAATTTATTTCATGGAAAACCATCAGACAAGGACTGGGTTACAAGTTTTCTTAATCGGCATGCAGGTGAACTTTCTGTTAGAAGTACGCAAAATATTAAAACAGCGTGGGCTCAAAAAAGCATGTAATTATGTAAAAGTATTTTGTTTGCACACTATATTTATAGGTTATTTTTTTCTTTCTTAGTTTAGTTATTTGTTTATATGTGTCCGGGAAGCGTTGAAATTTTTTTTTCTTTCTAAGATTTTGTCGGAAACCTTTCCGGGCGCAAAGAGCTTAATACTTATAACTGCAATGAATAACTATTGTACCTGACTGATTTTTAATACAAAAATTTATAACATGAAAAGATTATTATTTATCACATTATGTGACAACCCTAAGCCACCGTTTTAGTTTGTAAGAAAATGTAGCTGGTGTGTAGTATAACATTGCTCACCCAACTGAAATAAAAAATAAAAGGTTTTCGACATTTAGATCAAGAAAAATGGCAACTTTGCATAATTTACCATAATATATTTTATTTCCAAAGCCTTAGAACCGATAGTTTTAGAAAAAATAAGACTGAGCAATGTTGGACGATTGTGCGTATAATTTAGCCCGGCTATTTAAACGCGTTTTTCTTGAATTCTGTTGAAGCCAGGTTCTCAACATTTTGTGATTTAAAGCTTTTTATAGTAATTGCTATATTGATCAACTTTATTACGCGTTCTGGTAAATAATTTTTGCAAAATCTCAACATTAAGTAAAATTGCGGGCAATGATGGCCGGTTTTACGGTAACTGGCGCACTGAGAGGACATTATAGGATTTGTATAAGAGATGGGATGGAAATAGAATAGGGCGGAATGTTGCAACTTTTAAACAGCTCTTTGAGCGCGTTCAAGTGGTAGTAGTGTAGTTTTAGCTGCTCCACCCCAAGAGGTTATACAATAGGTGAGTATTGACTGACATAATGCGTAATATACTTGTTTTACTACCTTATTATCAGCAAAAGAACGAATTTTTTATAAAACAAACATTAGTTTACGAACTCTAATGCATAGGTGGTTTATGTGGTTTTTAAATGTAAACGTAGAATCTATAATTATTCCAAGGTACTTAACAGTTTTTGTATTAGAAATAACTGGGCAGTAACATTTAGACTCTGTGACTGAGTAACATTGATGTGCATAAAGTTCTGGAATGGTTATATGCTGGATTGAGCTGCGCATAGAAAAATGAATATATTTGGTTGTGTCCGTATTCAGTGTTAATATGTTTTGTTGGAGCCATTTATTAACTCTATCAAAACCTTGCTGAGCATATGAATAAACCTTGTCAACTGTATTTGCGGAAAAAAGTAGCACGGTATCATCTGCGTAAGATATTATTTTACCTGAGTTGAGTTCAAGATTGCAAAGGTCATTTATATAAATCAAAAATAGGGTTGACCCTAATACACTTCCTTGAGGCACGCCAAAATGAGTATTTTTTTGTTCAGAGCTAACAACCTTATCGATTTTTATGCATTGATATCGATTTTCTAAATAATTCTTAAAAAGTTGAAGCTGCTTACCTCGAATACATATGCTCTCTAACTTATTTAATAGGATAGGAATAGAAACCGTATCAAATGCTTTTGCAATGTCAAGGAAAATGCCAATTGATTGGTTGCCTTTATCTAATTCTTGAGAGACGTAATCGGTCATTTCCTGCACAGCATCAGCAGTGGACATTTTAGGCCTGAAACCATATTGCATATTCGATAATATGGATTTACTTTGTAAATAATTCATTAATCTGTTGTTAATTAATTTTTCTAATATTTTAGACGTGCATGAGAGTATCGAGATAGGCCGATAATTGGAAACGTTTTTTTGTCCCCCGATTTGAATACTGGAACTACAATTGCTTTTTTTAAACAATCTGGGAAAATATCCTTCAGAGAGACAAATTCTGAAAATATGGGTTAATGGTGGTACTAGAATTTGTCTATATTTTTTTAATATACTAGTGGGTAATCTGTCCCATCCAACCGCGCTTGCTTCTTTCAGTCCCATTATAATTCTTTCCACCTCACTAGGGTCCGCATCTAATAATGTGAACGAGCTTAATTGGCCGTTTTTTTGAGTTAATAAAGTGGCCCTGTATTCACGATTATTGTTAGAGTTGTTTGTTATCTGCTCAGCCAGATTTTTACCAACGTTCACAAAGTAATTATTTACCGTATTTGCTGATATAAGCGGCGAGTCATTATTTTGTAATAATTCTGACGAAGATTCATGCTGTTTGGAAATAAATGCAATATCTTTTACATGCCGCCAAATCTTTTATTATCTCTACCAGACTCTTCTAGTAAGTTTGTAAGATAATTATACTTCAACTTTTTTAATAAATTGTTACAAAAATTCCTATATCTTTTATATGAATTTTGTAAAATGGAATTATATGAAGAGGACTTTGCCATCAGGTGTAGTTTGTTCCTGTGTTTCATGCACCTAATCAGGCCAGGTGTAATCCAAGGCTTTAAGTTATTATTTTTTTTAGCTACTGTTCTATACGAAGTATTGCTAGCAATGGCATTTCGTATGTTATTTATTAAGTAAGGCAAAGAGATGTTTACGTCATCGGTTTTATAAACTGGGCTAAAGTCAATGTTTTGAATTGCTTGTTCAAGGTTTTTCGTATTAATTTTAGTAATAGAGTACTTACAATTAGGTTTCGATATTTTAAGGCTTAAGTTAAGAATGACGGCACTATGATCGGTTACTATAGGACTGGTGACAAGGGTTATTGATGGTAACCTAGTTTTTAGTAAAGTGTGGTCTAAACAAGAACCACTTGGATGTGTAGGGAGCAAATATGCTAGAAGCAGGCCCTGGCATGCACATATATCAAGGTAGTCTTTTGCTCCGCCTTCACTGCCTTCTGGGTTAATATCAATATTCATATCACCCGTTAACACTATATTTTTCAACGACGACAGTTTCCCAAGTGTAATGTCTAATGACGTGATAAAATTGTCTATTTGCTTAAAACCACAAGGTCTGTAAACAGCAAGGATAGCAGTTTCATGACCCACTTTCACCAATAACCTGCTACAATCTAGCATATTAGGCTCCTCGACTGATATGTTCGTATTTTTTTTCGCAAAGACTACTACACCGTCATTTTGGTTATATACACTTTTACTACTAAAAGTATTGTAACCTGGCAGTAATGGGAGGTTGATTTGGCTCTTAGATAGCCAACATTCTGTTAGTATGATGATGTCGCAGTCAGTGTCCAATCTTCGAAGGAGTATATGGAAATTATCCATGTTTTTATTTATACTACGAATGTTCTGTGTTAAAATAGTAAGAGAGTTCGCAGGTTTGAAGAGATATTCTTTGCACATATCAATTTCACATGTTTTTGCCGCTGATAAACTGACAGCATCGATTTCATTACTTAACTTATCCATATTATTCAACAGAAATAATAACAATATTTAAACATATATATATATATATACATATATATATATATATATATATATATATATATATATATATATATATATATATATATATATATATATATATATATATATATATATATATATAAACTAAACTTAAACTTATTAGTAACTTATAAATTAGGGCAAAAAGAATTAAGGTAAAAGGTGGCGCTCTTAGGCGCCCTCATTATAATCTATGGAATTAATATACCTATTTTCAGCCATCTTCCTAGCCGGGCATTCGGGGTCACCTGTTTTATGGTCGCTCGGTTTTTTAAAACGCAGGCACGTTGCACACTTTGCTGGATCAGTTTTCTTAATGCAAGCATTTGACTGATGTCCTAATTCACCACAATGTCCACACGTGTCGATTGTTTCCCGGCAAGTTCTTGCAGCGTGTCGACACTGTTAGCATTTGAAGCACCTGGTCACAAGTGTGAAGTCTCGAACTGGGCACGACGTCCAATTTATGAAGACTCGCTCCTGGTTGATAAGTGCCTTTCTGATGCCAGCTGGCACTTCCAAAATAAAGTTGCATGAAAGTGCTTGTTTTTTACCCGATTTATGACTTAGTTTTATAGAGGACAGAAAAGATTCCCGCGTTAAGTTAGGGATCTTATCGGCTAAATTTTGTTCAAAAATGCAGTCAAAGACTTCTCGTTCGCTTAGGGCAGTAGGTACTCCTAAGACTATAATCCTTGATCTTCTTTTATGGGGCTCTTCCACCTTTAGTCCGGAACTACCATACTGGGTAGATTTTTTTAACTTCTCAATGTCTTCCTTTGAATCAGTGTCGATAATAACGCCTCCATTTTTAGTTTTTCGTAGTCCTCTTACGTGTAGTTTCAATTGTTCGGGGCATATAATTTTCTGGACAAGAGATTTTGTGTCTTCACTTGTTTTTAATTTATTCTCAGGGTAAATTGCTATGGAACTGAAAGAATTGGGGTGCAAGTAATTATTTTTGGTAGTTTTGACCATATCAGCAAAGGACATTTTTTCTGTAGATGGTTTGTCACAGCTTTCTTGAATCGTTTCCTTGAGTGATTTTCTAAAATCATTTAGGCATTCCATTAGGTCTTGTTTTTCTCTCAGTGCTTCAAGAGAGGTGTGCATTAAAATAGCTTTTTGCTTCAAAGATTGGTAGTAAACTGCCATTTGAGAGGCTGCATTACCGACCTTGCGCGATAGGGAATTGATTCTCAGCTTTTGTTCAGAGTTCAGTTTTCCTTACTGTGCAATATGGCAAACTTCATTTGGACACTGCTCGATTGAGGTCATCCAATTCTTTATGTCACTGGTGGCTAAAAATTCAATGGGGTCTGCAGCATCCTGGTGTGGTGGTTGAGGCGTGCTGGGCGGACTCCGAGATGTAATGGTGCTCCGATTGAAAGGACTATTTTCGTATGTGTTAGACATGTTTTATATCAAATGTTTTTCATTATAATTTGTTATTCGTGAAATCACAACTCAACAGAAATTTTTCAATGGTTTATCTAGGTCAAAGTTTTATTGAAAATATTTAAACACTTGTATTGCTGATAGGCACGACTGCTCGATTCGAGCTCCGTAAGCGAATGTGATGATGAATGATGAATGAAAATGAGATGACTTCCTGTATTCGCCACGCTTGGTAGGCAAATTGACAATAACAGCCTTCTTACCTCTTCTCAATATGACATGGTATGGTTGTACAAGCATCTACAGCGAACATTATGAAATAGTATAATTTTGCTGTTTCGTATATACTTAGTGAGTGAAAAGATCTCGGGACCTTTCTAACCATTAACTAGGAATCTTAATTCTCGGGGTGACAACGCATTTGCATTTCAGTTCTTAATCAAAGATGCTGATGGTGTCCAGGGACGTCCCTATCAAGTTTTTAAAGTGGAGCGATAACTCATTGTGCCGTCTCATATGTATAATACTTATTAGGGACTGAATAATATTATATAATAATAATAATAATAATATTCCATAACTCTCGAATACTAAAGCCCGCTAAGGTCTTGCAGCACCAAAACTGCGTGCGTAACAACTGTGTGAAACCCATGTATCAGGTTTACTAAGCTAATACCTGACATCCAGTTCGGGTTATTAATCAACTGAATTAGGATTTATGTTTTCTATAGAGGCGAGAGCTCGACGATCCTGAGGGTATTGCCTTAACCACCTTTAAGTCGCGGACCTTTAGAACCGCGGGTTCGAAAAAACACCGAACAAGTATTTATATTCTACAAATAATTGTTCCGGGCCTGAATGTATGTATGCAATTTATGTATGAAATCTGTACCGGCAGGCATGACAAGACACACGAAGAGTGAATGGGGCTCTTTACGATGCTATGTAAGGAAGGTTAACGATTTTAATGAAAGTTGGGAGTGGCAGAAGAGACTCAACCAGAGGAAGCACCAGAGATTTTATGGGATCGATACGACTTAAGGATATTCAAGAAAAGTGCTTTCTCTTTTTTTAAAGCCCGGCTACGCATCTGCAATTCCCCTAATATTGCAGTTGTTCATGGGTGACGGTAGTCACTTCCCATCGGGTGACCCGCATGTTCGTTTGCTCCCACTCCTATAAAAAAAGTTAAGAGTAAAATTATTGCTATAGATGTGCGGTCGGCGTGCTTAATATTAAAGGTGACTCTGTATGATAACGTGAGAAATTGTGTGGTAAGAGAAAAGTGTGGTTTGCAAGATGTGACCAGGATTAAGAAACTAGACTTTAATGGTTTGGTCACTTAGAAAGAAAGAGGAACGAGTGACGAAGCAAATTTATCATGCAGAAATCGGTGGCGGAGTCAGCAAATATTAGAAAAAACGTTTTTGGACCAAATTGGTAATATATTGAAGATGGGCTTAAGTAATTAAAAAAGTATCTTTAATCAACGAGTCGGTATGCATGAATATAATACGGATACGAAATAATCGAAAGAGGTAGGATAGTGTCAAACGGAAGTCCGAAATCTCTGCCTACCCGTCTGGATGGCAGGCGTGAGAGTATCTATATATTATGTAAGTCAAATAAATTACAATAAGTAAATTAAAGATACTGTTGCGGGCTTGCGGGAACATAATACAAAATTTAGGATGTTTTCTTTTTAATAGGATAAGGGTGACAAATGAGCACACAGTCCGCCTGATGGTAAGTGGTTGCTGTGGCCCATAGACATCTACATACATCTATCCTCGATTACGAATCAAAATGCAGATGCGTTGTCACCCGTAAGGACTAATATGGAATGCCTCGTTTCCAGTAAAAAGATCTCCGGTTCTCTGCACTCACCATATGAAGCTCAACAGCGTTAAGCTACTATTTTTACGCTGGTATTCTGTGAGCTGGTGGTCCTTCCCCGGTCGAGCCAACCCATTCGTGTTATAGTTATACCAGTAATATATTTGCAGCATGGCTCTACCACGTCAAAATTGTTTGCTGCAATAATCTTAATATTTTCTACCCAAAGTAAAATACACTAATTTCTTCCAGCTTCTTCAGAATAGGTTACTAAGGGTAAGTTATACTTCTACACGAAAAGGATAAGTTCCAAACAGTAAAAACAACCGCTTGGATTATTAAATTTATGAACTTTTGTCATGTCCTATTAAAAATGCTCAAATTCGCGAAAAAAATTGTGGGTCATCATGGGCAAAAAAACTATCCTATCTCTCAAGTTGGACTAAACTGCACACGGTGTGCAAATTTGATTATTGGACAAACAACGTGACACGTAATTTATATATATTAAGATATAAAAATAAAATGCCATGTTACAGATCCTTACAAAATCATCTCAGAGGGGCTATAGCGCATATAGACTGCAACGCCGAAGACATAGCTCAAGTGGTAAAAATAGACCAAGAAAGACTGCGTGCTCGGTTAGGGGATGAGACAGGAACAAATGTGAACGCAATGAACACAGCATCTTTACCTCAACCACGTCACGATTCTTCTGAGAGACGAATGGAATATCCTCTCGATGCTATTAAGGAAGAGGACGAAAACGATTCAATTTAAATTCTTTTTTGTTGTTTTAAAACATTTTATAAATATATTTTTATATGTAATAACTTCTGCTGTATTTACTGAGAAACATTAAAATAAACGATTGTAACATATGTGTTTACATTTAACATTAACTCTTTCGCTGTATTGTGCACTACTTATAGGTCATTGCTATTATTATTATTATTTTATTGCTATTATTATTTTATTGCTATTATTATTTCTTACTATTGTGTCTGAAAACCGGACAGTGAAAGTGTTAACTTGATTTCGGGAGATATCCACAAACAACGTTACCATTTATGAAACTCTTTTCTTTTTTAAACAGACTTCTAAGTGTGGTATCAAATAAAATTGATGAACAAATTTCACCCCAATATTGACGAAATAGGGGATGAAGTCATGAAGTTTTTAATGTAACTATTTAGACGTCATTCTACGGATCATCATACTTAGGAAGCTAATATTATAAAGTCATTAATTTATTATTTTTCGTTCTTGAAAAGCGTTTTTTTTATCAACAGCCGTTAAAGGAAAAAGAATTGCATCTGTGCTTTGCACAATGTTGTTATAGTGCTATCAGATACTTTAGGACATCAGCAGCTGTATGTTTGTGATATAGATACCACTATCGAGTATACGGAATAGAAAAAAATCGAGTACCATAGACACATACACAAACGATTTCTCGCGTAGTACCTAGTGTCATAAAGATTAGGACAGCCCCGTGGTGTCAGTACCAAACGGACTATATTTGCTGGCAGATTTCGAACACACCACAGTTAACCATTACAATACATTAAATAACACCTATATTTCATCAAAGATAGCTTGATCTCTGCGACAGCTGTCAGTAAAATCACGCCTATGAAGTCCTGAATTTCTTAGTAGTACAGACAGTACCAGAGCAGACAGTAAAGGGCCGTGGTAGCTCAGTGGTTAACGCTCGCTGTAAATATAACAGAACGCGAGTAACCCGGGTTCGATCCCCGCCGGCACCAATGAAATTGTTAATTGCAATTTTAAGTGCTGATTTACCACGCGCTCGGCGGTGAAGGAAAACATCGTGAGGAAACCTGCATGTCTGAGGAATAAGAAAAAAAAATATTTCGAAAACATGTGAAATTCGTCAAAGCGCATTTGGGCAGCGCGGCGGACACTTCCTTGCCCTAAACTCTCTCAGAAATGAGGGGAGGCCTGAGCCCAGCAGTGGGACATATATAGGCTGTAACTTTACTTTTACAGACAGTACCTGTCAATGTCATACTTTATGGGCATGCCGACCTAATTAGTGCATACCCATAAAGTATGACATTGACAGGTACTGTCTATACTACTAAGAAATTCAGGAATTCATAGGCGTGATTTTTAATGACAGCTGTCGCAGAGATATCTTTTATGAAGCAAGCTATCTTTTATGAACTATAGTGTAAATTATCACTTAATCATACAAAAATTGGATACCTAATAAACGATTCAGGATTTTAATATATGTACATCATCATTTCAACCCTTCACAAGTCCACTGATGAACATAGGTCTTCCCTATGAAATGCCACAATGCACGGTCCGGTCCGTTGCCACTTTTTCGTTCACAGCTTTCTGATCCATTGCTCTATGTTGGTTTATATAAATTGTATAAACTATCACACAACATAGCATTTTTTTTTTCAAAAAAAAGACATATTCGGATTAAACAGTAAACAATCTATTTGTAATTAATTATATTTATTACTGGAAACAGACAATCAGTTTTAAATTCATGGAAGTAATACATATTTTTAAATTATGGAAGACATTTAAAGAATATATTTGGTACACATATATTTACATAAATAGAAATAGTTTAACATAAAATTAAGCATTTGAAGCAAATGAACAAAATAATCATTCAACAGATCTTTGAACTGTGTCAATTATTTTAATTAATTTACAAAGGTACAATTATTTTAATTAATTTACAAAAGTGCAATTAATTGACAGCAAAGTAATTTGAATATGTCACTGGCTAATTGCAAACTATTAATTTTATAATAATACTTGCAATATTGTACACTAGATAAAATTGTGAAACAACCATTTACAACTATATAAAGCAAACAAATTCAATAGTTTAAAATCTTTCAATCTCTTGCGATCAAATTGTGAGATAGTATGTAACAAATGGCAAGATGCGCTCTGATTGGTTTAAATATGCACATGTTTTACTCCCCACCTAAGACCCACTTACACCGCCATCATTGAGGCACTGAAAAAGACAAGCCAGTGTATATTGTGTTCTGTTAAGTTTGATGAATTAATTTATACAAATAAATAAAATTGTTGTGTCTGTAACATCAAAATAGTTTTTTACTAAAATGTACTTACGGTACTTATATATAAGTATAGATGGTAAAGTAAAAAATGATTTACAAAAAGAATTACATGTGTTGAATAGAAAATTATTCTCTTCTATAGCAAACACAATTTTTTTAATTTTTGTCTGTCGGTCCATCTGTCTGTTTGTTCTGGCTAATCTCTGAAACGGCTACACTGATTTTGACAGGACTTTCACTGGCAGACAGCTGATGTTATAAGGAATAACTTAGGCTACTTTTACTTTAGAACAGAATTAGGGTTCCATGCAAAAAAATTAATACCTCCAAAATCCAATCATAAATTACATGCAAAGTTTCGGGGAATAGGTAGTATATTACATTGATCTATGCCTGCATTGTTACTGATATGAGTTGATAGATGCTTTCATATTTTTGATAAAGTTAACGGAAGTCAGTTATTTTAATGAATTATTTTAAACTGTACTAGACACATCCCAGGCACGTTACAATTTAACAGGACCAGTCTCACAGAAATTCAGAGAGATTGTAAAACTGAACTGACCCTAGATACCCTGCATGTTCATTCACAACCTGACAGCAAAAAGGATTTTTTTTATTTGGGATATTCACAATTTTTGAACGGCTGACAAACTTGCAATATTTTTCATAAACTTATTTGCAATTTTTCAGTGATATCTGAAATTCCTACCTAAAGTACATTGATTATGAATATGCGATCAATTATGCCATGAAAGCTAGTTTTATATAATAAAGTATTATATTAGTAAACAACACTTACTAGTTTATATAGAAGCATAATTTGAAACAACTCCTTTATTACTATTAATCATTATTGATCATTCAACTTGAAACTGTTTTAACATGAGTAGTTACATATTCTGATACAACAAAAACACAAATAATACCAACATATTATTGAGATTGTTAATGAACATAAATAGGCAACTGTAAAACAGATGGAATGTATGTTACAATAGATTTCTTTAACATAGTAAACATAGTGGAGACAAGTCTTGAGCACAAAACACTTAATAGCTGGGGCTAGTTTGCATAAAGTATTTTGTACAGAATAACATAACTATGGTCTTTGTATTTATAATCAGTAATCTACTAAATGAATAATGGTGCAGCCCTCCCATGTATCATGGATAATTGAAACTTAGTTATGGACTATATGAATATAATATAATAGCATAATGACCAGTGGATCCCAACACATAACAATCCTATGTATACCCTCAAAAAACTGTAAATCAATGCTCAAAACTGTAAAAATGGCTAAATGTAACACATGTTAAAAAGCTGTTAAAATTTATAGGTTTAAAAATATATTATGATTTTATTTGTAGATCTATTTCACTATATTATTATAAAATAAATATTTTTTTCTAATATTCACTTAACTAAGATGGGAAATAAATAAATGGTGAAATGTGACAAATCTATAAATTAACTAAATTGGTTCAAATGTGACTCGCTATTGACATGCTGTTCAATATTCTGAGAATTACAAATTACTTCAACATTGCATTTATTACAGTAGGCAAATTTCTCAAATTCATTGGCTAGGTAACTAACAATAGACATATCTTGTCCTTCCATTAGGTCTTCAATCTCCATAAACCATTCCATATGATGCTCATCCTCATCAATATGCTCCAGGATATTGAGAACATTGCTATCAATGTATACATCACACACTTTGCACCATACTTCATCATCATTTTGAACTCTAAATATGCCATTAAGTGGTTTCAGTTTCTCCACAATGTGGGAGCGATGACTTAGGCTGTTGACATGTTCCTCTATGTTTGGAAGAGTGCAATGAATATTGTGTTTGCACACATCGCAAAAAACGTCTTCGGTATCGGAGGATAAATAAGCATTGAGACTGATAAATTCACCATCTACTAAATCATCCATCGCAGCCACCCAATTTGCATGAGCATCACCTTCTATGTGTTTCGTTATAGATTCATTGTCCGGCAAATATGATTTGCAAGGCTTACAGTACAAGACGTCCGTATTAAAAGATATGCCGTTTTCTGTCATCAATTCAATGTTTTCTTTGTGTTTCGAACCGTTTATGTGCTGTTCAATACACTTATTTGCTTTAGGTATATACACCCCACAAAAAATGCAACGGACCCGCGTCTTCGAGTTTGCAATTATTCCTAAAAGTACACTCGTTTTCATTTTTAAGCCTTTGAGCTAAACCAAAATTTAATTGTATTGAGACACTAACTGCACGTTACTTTCACAACTGATTTATTAATAACTACTTAAAGACTTAAAATTTCGTACTTGCTAATGATTTCTTTGAAATTGATTTGAATTGAAAGAAAAAGCTGGGAGTGGGGGCTAAGGGAGTTGAGGCTAACTGACAGGTGACAGCTGAGAGATGATAGCAATTAATAATTTTACTTTGTCTATGCTCCCAACATAGCAAAAGAGTGAGGTGAGAAGTTTCAGCGGAAAACTGACCGCCGCCAAAGAATATACACTACGCGGAAAGAAACGACACTTAAGCATGTGTGCACGTAAACTCGCTTGCGGCTATGTGTGGGTGTCTGGATGTGCGCGGGGGCCTTGAGAAGCGCGCGGGGCGTAGAACGGGCAGTCGCCGACTGCCCTAGCCGAGGGCTAGAAGTAAAGATGGGTTAATACCGATACTTGTCAGTATTAGTTAATATGAATATATTCAAGTGATATAATATTTCAATTAATATATGAATATTACTGATATCTTAATACGACGGTTATGCATATTACTATTCTATCTACATCTATATATATGTATGTATATATATATATATATATATATATATATATATATATATATATATATATATATATATACATGCTACGAATTTTTGCTATTGTTAGAAATAATAATGAAAACTATAAAAGTATCGAAAAATTAGAAAATATATAAAAGAAAATTAATTTTTAAAGGATAGTAGGTAATACTGATTATTGCGTACTGAAAATACTAAGTGTTGGTTAATTATTAAGATTACCATTAACTGTCGTGCATATTTGGTTTTGTCGGAAATTTTAATATTCCTCATTTGCAAAGATATTTAATAAAAGTTGATTTAAAATTGAATGTATTTTTCACTACCAAAATACATACGTTTACATAATATATAACATGTACCTACTATGTATCTTCTTTGGTACAAGTCTATAATATTCCATTTCGGTTCGATATCAACCCTAGCGTTACACGCTTCGACTCAAGGTCACCGGCGCTTAAGCTCTCACGTACAGAAAGTGTCACCGCTGTGCCGCCGCGCCGGTGGATTAATATACCATAGATTTAGTATATACTTAAGTTAAATTGGCAATGTAAAAGAGAAAGGGCATAGCATATCTTACGTTAGAACGAGATAGAATGTCTAGACCAGTGGTGGGCAAAGAACGGCCCCCGGGCCAACTCCGGCCCGCCGAGGGTCTATCGACATGAATAGTATATGGCCCGTTATAATTACGTTTTAACGGTTCAAAGATTTATTTAACACAAAATGCATTTTTTCTACTATGAGTCTGGCCCTCCTCTAGAATTTCTTATACTTTGTGGTCCGCCATTAAAAAAAGTTTGCCCACCACTGGGCTAAGCCATACACGTACACGCTATAGACCTATATCGTGCTGACGTCAATAGATAACGAAAAACAACCTGCTTGTTTTCGCGGTATCTTTGATTTCGAAGTATTAAAGTGTTTTAAAAGATGTAATTAATAAGTTTAAGTAACAAACAAACGATTTGTGACATAAGAATAGAAGTGGAGTTGATCGAGCAAGTAGATGAGTTTGTATATTTGGGCTGCGTATTTAGCAGGGATGGGAGATATGATAAGGATATAGAACGACGAGTGAATGCGGGAAATAGAATAAATGGGACCCTGCACTCTATTGTGAAGAGTCAAAATGTGTCAAAAAAGGCACGTATGGCAATTCACAATGCTGTGTTGGTCCCTACTTTAACATATGGTAGTGAAAGTTGTGTGTGGCAGAAGAAGCACGAGAGTAGAATCAACTCAGTAGAAATGCGGTCCTTAAGGAGTATGTTAGGGCTGAATCTGAACGACGGGGTAAAAAAGTGTGTAATAAGAGAAGAGTGTGGTTTGCAAGATGATGTTGTGACCAGGATTAAGAAAGGAATGCTTCGGTGGTTTGGTCATGCGGAAAGAATGAATGAGGAAAGAGTGACAAAGAAAATTTATGTTGCAAAAGTGAATGGCAGAGTCGGAAAGGGATGTCCTAGGCGAAAATTTATCGACCGAATTGGCGATTTATTGAAAACGGGCCAAATTAGGAGTACCCTTAACCGACGAGCATGTATGCGTAGGTGTATGGATGTGAAGGAGGCGAGAGAGGTGTGTCAGTGTGTCTCTGCCTACCCCTCTGGGTGACAGGCGTGAGTGTTTATGTTATGTTATGTAATTAACAAGATGTTTTAAAAGGTGACGTGTACAGTATCTAAGTACAGTTCATCAATAAAGGAAAATCCATAAAATTAATTATTTCACACGTAAGTACAATTAAAATGCTTAGCACTCTAACTGCAATATTTTAGAACTGGTACAAATGTTTTATGCACAAATGTATAGGGAGAAATACCTCATTTAATTACTATAATGCTATAAATGCGTAAGAATTATAGTAAAAAAATTAACAAATATGTGAATTCCCGCCATTCAAAATCTTATTTTTGTAGAGATTGACACTATAGATGTCATCCTATCGATAATATGTTTATAACAGGCAAAGGCATATCTTTGCATGCAGCCTCTTTTAACTTCGTTTTTTTTAATTTATAATATTTAATTTTTGACATTATGGTAAATACTTTAGTGAGATAAATTAAACTCTTATAATGTTTCAGATTTCCAAAATATACTGAGGTTAAACAAAGTTGGTTAAAAATGATAAATAGAGAAGACTGGGTTCCCAAAAAATATATAACTATATGTAGCAAGCACGTTGAAAAAAATGTTTTTCTCATAGAAGTGCACAAAGAGTAAAGCTGCATTCTGGTTCAATACCCACATTATTTATGCCCGTGTGTAGTTTCTTAACTATATATATTTACTGTACATATGTTCACTTCATTTGCGCATGTTCAAATGTGTACAAATTGTTGTCATCATCCTTGTATAAAAGCATCCATACAGGGTATTTTGTAACGCTCCCGAAAACGAAGACAGACGATAGCACTAACGACACCATTGACGATGGGACCAGGTTAAAACCAATCCCAATTTAAAAAAAAATATCTTTTCACAATGTGTTATTAGCTTTATTCACGCATCGTTTGTTCATTCGTTTGTTATTTTGTTTTAAAATACCTAACGCGTACATTTATTGTGCTCGAGAATACGGCAACATGTTAATGTGCCTTGGAGAAGCCTGCAGGAATGCTGCGGGTGCGTTACGAATTTACTGAGAAAAATTTCCGACCGCTCGACACCCAACTGACTCTAACCCGAAACAGCAGCATTTCAGCGAGTGTTGGAAAATCGGCCTATTGCTCCGGTAGTGGCAGGAAGTCAAGTGACTGTTCACTCTGAGGAGCGCATTTTAGATGTCGTTCGCCGGAATCCGAACGAATCCGAATAAAACAGAAGTCTGTGAAATGTTTGGAAAAAATATGATCTTTTTGTTTCGGACGCCAATTCACAATTCAACTTCTGAAGCTTTCATAAGCTTCTATCCTCCTGGATAAACTTAGGAATGAGGATATCGGCAGTAGAACCAGAGTGACCGACATAGCCCAACAGATTAGTAAGCTGAAGTGGCAATTGACCGGCCATATAGCTCGAAGAACCAATAACCGATGGGGAAAAAGGGTCCTCGAGTGGCAGCCTTGTACTGGCAAATGAAGTGTCGGAAGTTCCCCCACTAGATGGACTGAAAACCTGGTAAGATACAGGAAGTTGATGGATGCAGGTGGCTCAGACCGTGTTTTGTGGCATTCCTTGGGGGAGCCCTATGTTCAGCAGTGGACTTGTGAAGGGCTTTAATGATGATGAATGATAATTAATATGATACATAAATAGAAAGGACGTTACGGATAAAGTCCATCTATCCATAGAGTCCATGCCATTTATTTAGGTTTAGGTAGGGTATAGAATTTTTATCGATATATTTTGTCACACTGTCTTATCCCTATTATTAGTTCCGTGGACGTGCACTTCTGCTGTCAGCGCCAAAATGGCGCAAATCAAATTGCCTCATCATGTCACGGTGTATAGCCAGTCCAGCGTACTTGTATATATAGAGGTCAGTGCTGATAACCTGTGTAGTCTTTGTTTTATATCGCTTAAGAAGAGTGGCTAACATGGAGGCCGTACTCTCTGCCTATCACGGATATGTTTCTTTGACCCTGCTTTACGACATAATATGGAATAATTCTGTCGATTTTATTAGAGCTTTTCGTGGGCAGAAAAAATGTGTAAGTTCTTTATGCGGAGCACATCAATGTGATAGTTGTATTCCTCTTTTTTGCAAACATAAAATGTTGCCGCTTCCAGCATTATACATTTACGAAATCTGTGTTTCTTCACAAAAATAGTAATATATTTGATACTCAAAAAATGTATATTGTATGGCAATACATGTTTATAACAAATTGCCTGATTGTTTCATAAAGATGAATATAGGAATCTTTAAAAGCAGATTATTTCAAATTTTTTAAAATAACTGCTATTACTCATTAAATGACTTCTTAAATAATAAGACTCGAATTGTAATAATTGACTTGCTGAACTTAATTTATTGACGTTTTAACTAAAATATTATGAATTGATTGATATTATTGTTTTATATAGATTTAATTTCCATAAGTATTGCTTCAAGTATATTTATAGTAGCTATATAGTAATTAATGTCTTCATTTTCTATTATATCCTACGAGTAAAATAATCTATCACAAAATATTTGAACGCCGGAAACAGCTGAATATTTAGGATTGAAATTCTTTTGTAACAACTGTAATGTTGTACCATATTCTAACAAATAAAGCATCTTACCTTACAAAATAATTGATCCGTGCGGGATTTGACCCCGCGGCCCTTAGCGCTGTGACTCATTGCTAAGGCACTGTGCCATTGGGCCGTCACTCTTTAAGAGCTCTGTTGTAACTCCTTCTTCTCTAGGGGTTTTTCAATTTTAAAGTCGGCTGAGGGCCATCTTAATCTCCCCAAGGCCGATGTCTGACAGCTGGTTGGAATAGTTGCGGGTCAGCGTGGCTCTGGGATCATCGAATTCGGGGTCAGATTGTGGTTTGTTTGGGGCACATAGTTTGCCATAAGAGTATTCGATCTCAGAGAGAACTTCAGGCTTTGAGTGAGTACTTTGGCTTCTCCCAAGCTCCTGAGCAAAGACTTTGGATCCCTTGTTTCGCTCTATTGCACCTCATATCGCAATTGCATTAGAGCGACGCAGGTGCCGCTTCACAACTTTCCTCACTGACCCGCCGAGTATTAATCGTAATTCATTAATTACAGCCTTTTACTAGTCCTACCTAGTCTTTTACCATATCTTAACATAAGCCTCCCCCACGGAAACTCACAAAACTTGTGCTTGTGCTTCCTACATCCATCTATTTCCTGCATATCTTACCAGGTCTTTACTCAGTCTAGTGGGGGGCCACCCTATCTTTCTTTTACGAAGCTACCACTAGAGAACCTCCTGCCTTCCTTCCTCGTCGGTCGCCAGTTCTTCGAACTATGTGGTCGGTCCATTACTATTTCAGCTTATTAATTCGTTGGGTTATGTTGGTAACTCTGGTTCTACTGCGGATATTCTTCGTTTCGAATCTTAACAAGTAGGAAAATTCCGAGCATACTCTGTTCATAGCTCGCTGAGCGACCGAGCTTGAATTTAGTCATACAGCCAGCAGTGGACGACCACATCTTAGAACAATATCAGGCCTCTGTCACTCTTGATACCTGCGTGAAATAATTACCTAAAATCGGGAGGCGCCATGGGCGCGTTATACGCAGTCGGGGCTAGCGCGATGTAGGCGATTCAATGTTAAAGTTTTTTAACGCTGTTTAAGTAAATATGTAAATACTTGTGAAATGGTTTTTGTTTAGTGTTCAGTATATTTAAATGTAGGTAAAAATAGTTGTAAAAGTTTTAATATATTTTAAAAATTATATATTATGTATATACCTATTTGATAAATTATAATAGCAAAACGTCGTTCCTACTATAACTGTTGCGTGGATGGATACTAAATGAAATGACCAACAAAAGGTTTCATATCATTTTTTAAGTTACCGAAGAATTTTAGAAGGAAATTATGAAAGGTGAATTTATTTAACTTTTTTTTGTTAGATAGGTACTTACAGCAAAAAAGAATTAAGTAATATTTTGTTCTACAGAAGAAATACCTAAGTACTTTATTACAAAAATTAATTAAATTTACTTCACTATCCAAATATTTACTTACATACATACCTATACTTTTCTTTTGTAATTAAAATATTTTAAGTTATAATAACACAAAATACTGAAATTGAAACTTTGTATACTAAGAGGATTTTTAAGTAAGTAGAATAGATCACATTTCTGTTAGGAATCGTATTTCAGGTTTATTTGTTGTTTACACTATCTACCTATTTCTTCCGAACCAAGCGTTGCGATTCCCGACGAATGACCTTGCAATTCGCATAACTCACATAGGGGCGAAAGTATGGTCATTCGATCATAGTCAGAATAGGTACTTCACCTAAGTAACATAATTAACATTTCGCAATGTATTTTTTATACTTTCTATTGACATCCCTTAATAACCACGGAAAGTTCGGCGGGACATATGAAGCGGTAAAGATGCACCATCATGCTGGAACTATGTGCGGCGATATTTAGCCAACAACAATTAAAATTTTTATCAATATTATTATTATTATAGTCAGAATAGGTACTTCACCTAATTAACATAATTAACATTTCGCAATGTATTTTTTATACTTTCTATTGACATCCCTTAATAACCACGGAAAGTTCGGTAGGACTTATGAAGCGGTAAAGATGCAAAGTAATATGGACACTAACACGCAGTGATAAAGTTTTATTTAGCTTCCGTGCGCGATTTATCTGCTTGATATAATTACGTAGGCTATTAAACGTCGGCAAGCAGTTGACATCAAAGGAGAGCAACTTCTGTACGTAGTACTATTATTTATTCTGTGACAATATGTCGGGCAAGAGACCATCGTTAATCGCGTAGAAAATCTTCGAGCATTGGGTGTCATTTACGGTAGATCAATCAAAACATTATCACTTGTTATATTTTAATTTAAAAATGTAACTTTTCAAAAATGCCAATGTAATTTGGCTTGATTGTCACGCTAGCAACACTGGTTAGCGATTGTCGTTGTCATTTGCTCATTTGACATTTGTTGACATTGACATTTATTAGTTCGTCAATCGTCACCAGTGTTGCCATATATACCGATTTCCCCGTATTTATACAGATTTTCGGTGTGTGATACAGATTAGCGCTGGATACAGATTTTTATACAGAGTTTTCTAACTCTGTTGATTGGCTTACCATAATATTCAACTTAAAACAGAACGAAGCAAAATAAGTGACTATAGTTCATAAAAGATAGCATGATCTCTGCGATAGCTGTCAGCAAAATCACGCCTATAATGTCCTGAATTTCTTAGTAGTACAGACAGTACCTGTCAATGTCATACTTTATGAGCATGCCGACCCATGCCCACAAAGTATGATGTGGCGTGATTTTACTGACAGCTGTCGCAGAGATCAAGCTATCTTTTGTGAACTGTAGACACCGCGTTACACGCATCATTGTATAATTTTATTCTTTATGGTTAATTTATTTTTTCACAACGTAATTAGTACGGCAGAATTACGACAGTATTATAAAATATGTATGACAAAATAATAAAGTAACTATATGTTCGTTTGTTGCAAATTTTTGAGTTTTAATACGTTGTTTGCTTAAATTAATGTTTTCAATTTTGTCATATAATTTTTTTTGTGTATAGTGTATATCTTATACTTGGTAGAGCCACGCTGCAGCTATAGTTTGGTTGCAGCACGAATCAGTCAGCTTGATCGGGGAAGGACCACGCTCTCACAGATTACCAGCGTAAAATACCAGCTTAATACTGCTGTGCTTCGTATGGTGAGTGTAGAAATCCGGAGACCCTTTTTTACTGGAAACGAGGCATTCCATCTTAGTCTTCAGGTGTGACAACGCATCTGCGTTTTGATTTTTAAGCGAGGATAAATGTAGATGTCTATGGGCCACAGCATCCAGTTACCATCGGTGTACTGTGTGCTCGTTTGTCACTCTTATTCTATAAAAAAATATTTTTATTTAATAACGATAAGTAGTAATAAAACTTTATCAGCTTATCATGTTAGTAGTTATTCCTTCAAAAGAAGCAATGATGATGATGATGATCAAATATTCTATTTTGGTTTATTATATTATACAGGTTTCAAATTTAAAGAGCATACAGATTTAATACAGATTTTAGCAGTTTCTAATACAGATAAAAGGTTCAAGGCATCTGGCAACACTGATCGTCACCGAATTGTCGGTTTTGCTTGTGGTTTTAGAGAAAAGGAAAATTATTATTTTCATATATTACTCTACTGTTTGATTATTATCGTCTAGTCTTGGCTTTACAATTCAAGAATTATTTGTTCTGGTTGTGAAAATGGCACAGCCTGATTCTGAGAACGATGCTAAAGTATTGGAAAATATTACAGAAATCGTGGATGGGCTGTCGGTAAGTTACTGTAATAAGTAAACCAGTTAATTATGTTGCAAATGTTTTGCTTACAACTTGGTTGTACTAAGGCTGAGATCTATAGACAGTACTTTGATTTTGCTATGACTTTACAGCTAAGACATTGTCGGTATTTATAGAGCTAACTTCGAAGTCTTGCTGAGTTCGCTCTTAGCAAAGCCTAAGTCAACGAAATCGATGACTTACGAAAAACTCAAAATATTAATCAAAACCACCGTATTCGTTTTAAATTGTTGTTTTTATGTTACTTTAATTATTTATAACAATAAGTAGTTAGTTTTAAATAGCACTACCCGGTTGACCGAGCTTTGCTCGGTATTTTTCGCTCGGTTTTTTTTAATTCGTGTGTTTTGGAAATTATATTTAGATACAAATTACATACTGAAGAAATACGAATAATATTTTTTGATCTTAGCGACATAATAGAAAAAACTGATTTGGTTATTTGAATAAAAAATCATGAGTGCAATTAGTTTATTTAAATTTTCATGTTTTTAAAAAATACTAAAAAAAGGGCTTGAAAACATAGATTTTCTCAAAAAAGAAAGGAACTTGAAAAAAAAATTAAAAAAAGTCGGTCGGTCGGTCTGGGCTCGAACCATGCTATTACGATTTTGTGACCGCCCAATATACCAATTAAGCTATTTGTAATTATTAATAACCTGTCAAAATTTACCTTCTTACTCTAACGATATTGTAGCAGTTTTTCATTGCCTAAAAACACGGACAAAAAGACATTTTCTAAAAATTTATCCTAGCTAGATCGATTTATTGCCCCCGAAACTCCCTGCACACAAAATTTTATGAAAATCATTGGAGCCATTTCCGAGATTCCGATTATATATATATATACAAGAATTGCTCGTTTAAAGGTATAGGATTAATCCCTTTTTTCTTTGTAATTTTTGAACTCTTCTCATCTGTTTCCTTCCACAGTAGTCAAATCGGCAGAATAATACAGCAATTTTATCTAAAGATTTATATTATTATTAAATTTGTAGATAGAAATTTATGTATATTCTCCATTATATCAAGATGACCTTAAAAAAGCCTGGATTACAGAAAAGTCAAAAGAATGTCAGGTCCAAAATCCAGAAGATTAGGTCAAATAGGTTGGTAGGTATATAGGTAGGATCGGGAGTCCCAAGTTCCAAAGCAAGTCCTAATAAAAATTAATATAAAATTAAAATATCAATAAAAACTGAAAATGCACACATATCAAGAAACAAAAAGCTTTATGTTCGAAACAGTGATTTGACAGTGTTTGGCCAGCTCCAAATGTTCGGGTTCTTTCTCATATTTTAAACTAAAATTAGTTAATTGTAAAAATAAATAAATAACAATGAAATAATTTCATATGTTTATGTTAACACTACACATTTAAATAAAACCAATTTTTAAGTATTATATCGCATATATTAACTTATTTTCGTTAGGAATAAGTTTCGTTAGGAGTAAGTTAATATATGCGAAATAATCCATAAAAACTAGTCAGTTTAAAAATAACATATTTGTGAAATACAATTTGAATAGTTTTAGATTTTTAAGCATTATTTTTTTTGAATATTAGAAGCTTAGCTTAATCTTAATAGTAATAATAATAAAGCTTTATTTCTTTACACATTTACAGAGTTAACAAAAAATAAATACATAGAATTATTAGAGAGTATTTGTTAGTTTATGTAGTCCCTCTTGGTTAAAAGCTTTCTCCAACTTGAACCATTCTTCACGGTTTTTTGCAATGTGGGTCCATTCTTCTCCTGCTGTGTTAATAATCCCACCCACCCATCTTTTTCTTTGCCGACCTACACTCCTCTTGCCAAATGGGCCCTTCCATTTTGTTGTTTGGTAGGTCCATGGTATGTCCTGATATCTAGCTGTGTCCTGCCCATTTCTATTTTTGTATTTGGCTATGTTGAAGTGCATCCGCTAATTTAGTTTTCTTGTGGATATCTATATTTCTTTTTTTATGTGTATTCTCCTTATTTTAAGAATGCTTCTCTCGATGGCATGTTGGCAAGACAAAATTTTGTTTTTCACTCATTCTGTTCGCGACGGCCTAACAGCGCTAAGAAACAAAGTGATAAAGAATATTGTTTTTTGTATTAATAGTGAAATTACCGACAAAACTGGGTAAAAATGTGTATTGATATAGTTGTGTAGCATGTGATAAAAACAACTTTTATTATATTAAGAAAAATCGACCAATTGCAGAGCGTCTTATCGTAGAACTCTCTAGAAGTTTTTAATTAACTGCACAATAGTTCATAATAAAAATAATGAAAATAATTTTATGTTCTAAAAGAGTTGTAAATATGACATTGAATTAGTATATGGCTTATAGATTAAGGAAGTGTAGGAATATTTTGTATAATTAAACGCATTTGGTAGTTATATAAAAATCAAAGAATTAATGCACCCAAATATTATGAAAATTTGGGACATTTCGTTAAATAACTTTTTACAAGCTTAATGTTTTGAGTAACCTTTATGATATACTAATAAAGTACCAGACTACCGATTTGATGATGTATAGCATGTTAGTGTAGCAATTAGTTTTGTATAGAAAATATTGTAATTTATGCCATTTACATAGTGAAAAGTTTATGCAATAAAGAGGCAAAACGGAAAATGGCAAGCGGCTCACTGTAAGGTATAGCCAAAGTCTACCTTAGGGGCTCGGGACCCAGTAGGGTAGTAAGGATCTCCTAGGTGTGTGTTACTTGCAGTATACAGTGGCTGCAAATAACCGCCGGTACGACAAACTCCGCCCACGTTGAGTCCCGCGATTCCGTGAGGCGTTGAGGTCACCGGCCCCTAGTTGATTCTTGGCTCTTTATGCGTTCCGTGCATACTGTGCCCAGTCGCGCATTAAAGTGCCACCTTTGCACTTCCCCCAACCCTTTTGTTGCAAAAGGGGTAGGCAGTGCCCACAGTGAAGAAAGTCTCTATAATAATATCACCACCATCCGCGTCGCGCATCAACATTTGCTGCCGATCGTTTGGACGATAGATAGGGCCATAGTAAGATTACCGCTGACTCTGATAGGTAGATTAGGATGTCAGGAAACGATAAGGGGGAACCTCCTCCGAGAGCAAGAAAACCACCAGATCGACCAGGCGTTTTGGACAGACCCATCGCCTATAGGGACATTTTCAACCCGGAGAGGATGAGAGTCGTCTCATCCTACTCTCAAATACCGACCCGGAAACCTTCGTCGCCGGGTAAGGAGTCCGCATCTAGGGTTGCACTCTCGCCCATCGTACCTGAGTGTACGACTGGGCGTGAACCGCTGCCCTCTCAGCCTCAGCGGGCCATGAAGACGCCACGAAGGCACACGCCTCCTGAGACCGAAGCCTCCCTCCACGAAAAGAGGCAGTGCATCGGTAACTCATCCGATTCGCCGACATCATCAGAAGATGAAGAGCCCCAAGCAACGACTAGGAAGAAGGTCCACACCTCACCTCCTAAGTCGCCATCACCGCCACCCATCTCACCGGACCGTCGGAGTCATGACTCGATCCAATTCGAGCAAGGAGGTGAGGAGTCCTACAGCTGGGGCTCGACAACGTACGCAACCCTAGCTGCATCAGCCGGAAAATCATCCCCGGCTCAAACCATCAACCCGTCCGGGTTAGCTCAGGATGACGGACAGCGCCCGTCAACGAGCTATGCCCACATGGCTGCAGCCCCGGCAGTACCACGACCGCAATCGGCGGAGCAACCTCAAAGAACTGAGAAGGAAAAGGAGAAGAGATATCCGCCGATTGTTGCAGAATGCCTCCCGGACTGGACCAGGCATTTTAAGGCCCTTAACGAAAAGTTGGGCCATCCACCTAATGCCCGTCCGTTCGGGAAAGGAGTAAGATTCACTCCCCAGAGTCCGGATGAGTTCCGTACCATACAGAGGTACATGGTGGAACTCTCCGAAAAGGATAAATCAATGTCGTGGTACTGTTATACACCGGCAGAAGAGAAGCCCACTAAAGTGGGCATCCGAGGCCTGCCTGTGGGCACCGACGCAAAGATGATTGAGGAGGCTATTCGGGCAAAAGGCTTCCCTATCAACTATGTGAAGGCTATACCACCACGTAGGGGCAGACCGGGCTGCCTCTACTTTGCACAGCTGGAGCACCTGAGCCTGGAACGGCTACAGCAGCTTTACCAACTCGACGAGCTCCTCTACATGAGAGGAGTCGTCATCGAAGCCTGGCAGAGGAAGACCGGACCGGCACAATGCCACCGTTGCCAGGCTTTCGGACATGCCTCCGCTAATTGTCACAGGCCAGTGAAATGCGTTCGCTGTGCCGGTGAACATATTGCCAGCCTTTGCCCAAGGGGTAGAGAGGAGGAGCCGAAGTGCGCAAATTGCGCAAAGAACCACACGGCCAACGATCGCCGCTGCCCGGTCCTGAGGAGGATAGCCAGGAAGCAGGGGATCGTTTTACCTGGGCTACTACCGGAGAACCCAAAGAGGATCCCCTCAAGTCGCCCAAAGGCCGTCACCATACAGGAGGACGGGTGGGCTACCGTCACTAGAGGGAAGGGTAGGCAACTACCCCCCCCCCCACCCCCACCCCCTCCTGCAGCACCATCAGAAACGGTTGGACCCACAGAACAAAGGGCAACCACCGGGGCGACTCTCCGACCTCCTGCCAATGACGCCACTGAGAGGCAACCCTCCAGGAGGAAGAGGCGGAGGAACAGGAGCAGGAGAACGGAGCAGCCTCCTCCTCAGGCTGTGACCACCTCTACCCCTACGACTGCAGGACCAATAGCCTCCCAGGCGCAGGTTATTACAAGAGCACCAGTACCACATACGGCAGGTAGAGCACCTGAAAGGGCCCTGCCAGAAAGCAGAGCTCGCTCTACGCACAGAGCGCGCTCAATGCAAAGGAAAACCACCACAAATGCCCCGAGACCAGTGCCTTCACAGCGTAGTTCTGAACGCAGACCACCAGCGTCCGGCTTCGAGACGGCTGATGCCATCCACAGACTGGTAGGCATAGCCATCGAAGTCGGTACACAAGTCCTGGCCGACATAAGGGCCGGGACTGACCCCGTAACCGCCGTTATGAAGGCGCTGGCATCCTTACTGGCAAGGCACTATGGAGGATAACCTGCGCCTGCTATATTGGAACCCGGACGGGATTCGTCAAAGGATCCAAGAACTCCGCACTCTCACCCAGCAACAGGACATCCAGGTGATCTTGCTGGGTGAAACTAAATTAAGACCTTTAACGCATCTTAAGCTGCCCAACTACCATATATACAGGAGGGACGAGGTCGATCCTCAAGGGGTCGCTTATAGAGGGACAGCGATCCTGGTGAGGAGAGACATCGTCCACCAGGAGCTGGACCTGCCAGACTTCCAGACGATGCGTTCAATCGGTATAAAAATGGAGGCGGCGGGCGAGGAACTTAGGATCTTTGCAGCATACCGCCCGCCAGGGACTCCATTTCACTCCTCAGACATCCGGACGGTAATGGAAGGCACAACACCCACCATCATTGCCGGGGACCTGAACGCCAAACACCCGGCGTGGGGGTCCAGAGTGATCACCCCGCCGGGTCGTGAACTCTATGATGACGCCGAACTCCACGACTATGACGTTCTAGGTCCCGAGGAACCGACGCATATCCCTAGCGACCCTAGGAAGCGTCCGGATGTATTAGACATCGTGCTCACTAGGAACGTCAACTACCCAGTAGTGCACAGCACCTCCCGATTCTGATAACCCTTGGCACTAAGGCAGTGACCTCACCGCCCAGAGCCAGCAAGACCAAGATCGACTGGAGGATCTACCACCAACACCTGCAGGAGAGACCTCCAGTCCATATACCGATCACCTCAGCGGACGACGTAGAGGCCGCTGCAACCAGAATTTCCACGAGCATCAAGGAGGCCCTCAACGCGGCCTCTACGATCGTCCCTCTCTCGGGAAGGAAAGAGGAGCTGCCGCTAAAGATACGCGTGCAGCTAAACCATAAAAGAGCGCTGAGGAAGCTCTGGGCGCGCACTCGCTGCCCTAGAGTAAAGAGAAAGCTAAATACTTTATCAGACGAACTGTCGGTTGCAATACAGGCCCACAGAGGAGAGGCCTGAGAGCGGCGCATATGGAAAGCTGACGAACAGCACGCGTCGCTCTACACATTGAACCGGCAGTTAACGAAAACCCGTCCATCTGTTTGCCCGCTGACCAACAACGCGGGCATTCAATGTTACGATGCCAAGGGCAGAGCGGATATCCTAGCTGAGCACTTCGAGGAGCAGTTTATGCCGAACCCTACGAGTGCGGAGTTCCTGGAAGTTCCATACAAGGAAGGAAAGCCGCATGCAGGAGCTCCTGTCCTCGCCCGCGCCACCGCTTGCGGGAGAGTGGTTTATCTCCCCCGCCGAACTGCGGAGGACAGTAACCCGCCTGCAACCGAGGAAGGCGCCGGGGCACGACGGGATTACTAACGCTGCACTACGACAGCTGCCCAATAGAGTCCTTGTAGAGATAGGTCGGCTCTACAACGGAATATTGCGGACATCCCACTTCCCGGAGGACTGGAAGAAAGGCAAAGTCATCGTCTTGCCGAAACCCGGGAAGGACAGGCGTAGAGCTGCCAACTACAGGCCGATCACGCTGCTACCACATATAGCTAAACTGTGCGAAAGATTATTGTTAAGACGTCTCCGCCCGTGCATCCAACTTCGGGCGGAGCAACATGGATTCAGGAGGGGTCACTCAACAGCAACACAGCTGACCAGAGTGCTGCACCTGCTTGCGGCCGAACACAACCGTGGCCGCATATCGTTGGGCGTCTTTCTCGATATTGAGAAGGCGTTCGACCGGGTGTGGCACACAGGATTACTCTACAAGTTAGATGTACAAACAAGTATCCCTCCTGCTATATTGCGGCTAGTGGCGTCTTTCCTGGAAGGCAGGAAGTTCTACGTCTGCGTAGAGGACGCCGAGTCCGCAATTAAAACCATAACAGCTGGTGTACCACAGGGCAGCTGTCTATCTCCAGCCCTGTACGCGGCATACACGGCCCACCCTGGCAGGACACTTGCAAGAATGGGAGGACGACGTCGAACTAGCACTATTTGCGGATGACAGTGCATACTTCACGTCGTCCAGAAGAGCCCATATAGCAGCTGCCAGGATGCAACGTCTGCTGGACCTGCTGCCACCATGGTTGGATGAGTGGAGGATGGCCGTCAATGTTAGCAAGACGACCGCTCTACTCACTCGCCGCTATAGAAATCTACCACCACCATTAACACTCAGAGGCCAGGAGATCGCATATGAGAAGGCCGTGACCTACCTTGGATGTCGGATTGACAGGATGTTGCACATGACAGCGCATGTCGACTCTGCTATACGCAAAGCTCGATGTGCGCGGGCAATGCTCCGCCCTGTCCTGACATCCAAGTTACCGACAAAGTCGAAGATAACAATTTATAAAACATACATAAGACCCCTGCTAACATACGCTGCTCCGGCCTGGTATGCACTCCTGAGTGATCGTCAGAAGCGGCGACTTCAGGCCCAGCAGAATTTGTCATTAAGAACTATAGTCGGTGCGGGTCGCTACGTCCGTAATGACGTCATAGCGGCCAACCTAAAGATAGAGAGCCTTCATGAATTCGTGGTCCGGCTGGCGCGCGGTATGTTCGAACGTGCAGACAACGGGCCACACGAACACCTCAACGGCTTCGCGCCGTTGCATGCAAGGCCGCCGGACGGGCGACCTTATCCAAGAGAACTCCTCCCTATATAGATTAGGGAGTCCGAGTAAACCCCTCAATGCCGCAGAAAGGCCAACTCTGACAAATAATTGTGTTACTTAAACACAATTATTAGACAACCATCCTTACTTATAAATTAACCGACTGCGACTATAGTCGTTATATGCAACGCCTTAAACATCAAGGCGCCCAGGACCGGCACATTGTAGTGTGCCGTGAGGAACATCCGGGTAAAGGGGTACACCCCGAGGCCCGAGACCTGCACGGCATTCATGCCCTGCAGAGGACAACAACGACGACGTAGGGTAGTGAGTCTCGTCCGGACCGCGCCAACGAGCGGTTACGTCCGCCGGTCGTCGACTCCCGCCCGGGTGGGAGAAGTACAGCGCGTCACTTCGCAGTGGGTGCGCGCGCTGTGGGGCCAACTCGGCTTGCGTCGAGCCTTGAGGACGCCCCTGACCCCACCCGGGATGAAGATCACCCAACACTGCGCTTAACCTACACGCTGGGAAGCGAACTCCGAAGGCCCGGCGCACCCATGTGCGCGCGCCTGTTGGTGACTTCGGCTCCGCGTCGAGATGCTTCTCCGTGGAACCTTGAGGTTGCTACCCTTCGGCAGATTCCCTTCCCAGAGGCGCGAGACACGCTAACCATTTGCCTAGGAATGCCAGGCCTTCAACTAGAGCCAGGAAGGAGCACTGGAGGCCCGGAGCAGCTGCTGTTGGAGCGCCCTCCTGTCGGCAAGATTGGCCCTGCGTCGACTCCCATCCTCAGGACTCCGCGGGGCTTTCAGACGGCCGACCCTCCGGTAGCACCGACCTGGTGGCGCGCAATACGCCAACCAAGATAGCCAACAATGCCGTACTGGTACGGCTCCCAAGACCGGCTCATTGTCATGAGCCGTGAGGATCACCCGGGTAATGGGGGACTCCCCGAGCCCCGAAACCTGCATGGGATGAATAAAAGTAGTCCCATAGCAGACGACAATCAACGTAGGGTAGTAGTGTGAAGAACTACCAGTGACAAGCAGTAGTATCCGGTAGTAGCTGAAGTGACTAGTAGCAGTATATAGTGAATAGTGAAAGTGTTAGCTAGCCGAAAAAGGTCGTAACTGATATTCGCAGTTACATATAGTGAAAGTGGTAACTGATATCCGCAGTTACGCAAGTGATAAAATCAGCTAGTTTAGTTGATAATAGCTGCTAGTCGGTAGTGTTAGAAAACCAGCTACTACCAATAGATATTTGATACTACCGTACAATTTAAAGATATCTTTTGAAATATACAGTGACCAACCAATAGTGAACAACCGTAGTTCATCAACCGTGCTCAATAAACAATAGTTATAAAATTTCGCGACTAATCAATCAGTCGAACCGCTGGCCACTACCTTGCTATTTGTATTTATTAATCGTGCATTTTGATTTGAACCTCAGTCCACAATATCTCAGCGGCACCCACAAAGACGGCAGTGAAAGTAACCTCCGGAACCTATAGGTGTAGGACATGAGCGACTCGCAAAGTATCTTCGACAACATTTACTCCAGAGAATTTCGCCCGTCCGGCACACATTCTCTGTACACCCATGTTTGGCTTGTATTTGTTAGACTTGGGAGGATACACTAGTCCATTATGATCTTTTTCATTCTTAGGCTGTAATTTCCTTAAAGAATTTCTTTTGAGCCTATTGTTTTTTCCAGGCTATGTTTATTCTTCTGTCTATTTCTTTTTCATTACTGTTTAATTCGAAAGATATGCCTCGCCTAGATTTGTTACAGTAGGCAGGGGCTGTATATCCAAAGCGTTTAAGCAGTTTCAATCTTAAGTTGCTGGTTAAATACTTTTATTTATTTATTTATTTATATATTTGCATAAAACATGGACAGATAAGGATGGTACAATTCTTAAAGCACAACATGTTTGCTATGTGATTGTGATAGCATGAAAATTTACATAAATAGCACATATACAAATGAAATTTTCTAATCATAATACAAAACAATTAGACTAAAACATATAAAATAATAAATAAACAAAGATTATCAATTCATTAAAAAATATATATCATTTACATTTAACACATAGGTCTCTAATGTCATAAAATTGATTTTCATTGAGATAAGTCAATATTATTTTTAAATATATTATTATTATTCGATTTGATTTCATTTGGTATTTTATTATAGATTCGAATACACATGGTTAAACAGCTTTTACTATATTTGTTTGATCGCGGTACATCATCTAATACAAGTCTATTTGCATTTCTTTTTAGTCTTATATTCATATCACATGCCTTTGTAAACAGATTATTATGTTTATGTACGAAATTACAAACTTCGTAGATATACAGAGATGGTAGTGGCAACAAACCTAGGCTCCTAAATATTGGTTTGCAGGATTTATCCGGTGCGATTCCAGCAATAGCTCTAATGCATTTCTTTTGTGCAGTAAATAATCTCTGTTTATCTGTACCATTGCCCCATATTACAACACCATAACGTAGTAAAGATTCTATGTAAGCGTGATACGTTAGAACAGCAGTTTTTTTTGTCTGTAACATTTTTTACTTTATTAAGTGCATAAACAAATTGGTTGATTCTACTGCATAGTTGATGTATGTGACCTCTCCAGCTTAAATCTTGATCGATTATTACTCCTAGGAATTTGGTTTGTGTTACTTCGTTTAATTTGTCGATATTAAGATTAAAATTGTATTTTGTGTGTTTTGATTTATTAAATTGAATATAAGTTGATTTATTAAGATTAATTTTTAAATTGTTTTTGTCTAGCCATTTAATAATAATTGTATCAATTTTTTTGTTAATGTCGATTTCATGATTACGTATTGAATTGTTTTGCTTCTTATTAGTGCTTACAATTATTGTTAATTGTTGAATAAAATACATTTATGACTGGTGATTAGAGTTATATCATTTAAATAAAGAAGAAACAATATTGGACCCAGCACGCTGCCTTGAGGAATGCCATGTTTGTTCTCTTTATAAGAAGATGAGAAGGACAGCATTTCCTCTCCTAGAATCTTTTTTATTACGACACATTGTCTACGGTTAGCTAAATAGGAAGATATCTATTTTAGTGGAAGTCCTCTGACACCGACCATTTCCAGTTTTCGTAATAGTATGCTGTGCGCAACGAGATCGAAGGCTTTCGATAAATCAAGAAATAATGCTGTGGTTAAAAAATGATTATTTATTTTTGTTAAGATTGAACTAATGAGCTTAAATGTGGCTAATATTGTAGATTTTTGTTTCTGAAAGCCATATTGGTCATTCTTTATTAAATTGAATTTCTTGCAAAAATCTAGTAATCTTTTGTACATACATTTTTCTAGTATTTTTGACAATATTGGTATTAATGTAATTGGACGATAATTGGTAATATCATTTCTCTTACCCTTTTTAAATAATGGCTTTACAAGCGACAATTTTAATGTTTCTGGAAAAGTACCACATGAAAATGACAAGTTAATTAAATATGTTAAAATAGAGACTAATTCATTTACAGACTTCTTAATTATTTTCGTATTAATACCGTCATATCCTTCCGAGTTAGTGTTATCTTCCGAGTTAGTGTTATTAAGAGATATTCTTTTTTAACCTCTTCTTCTGTCATGGGCTTAACAAACATTGAGTTAGGTAGTGATTTTTCAATACTAGTATAGCTGTTTGGTTTATTCATTATTGTCAAATTATTAGGGAAATCAGTAAAATAATTATTTAAAATCGAAGCTATGTCAGTAGGATTTTTAATCAGTTCATTATTTATTTTTAAATCCGTAACGCCATGGTCGAAGTTTGAATTTGAGATTGCATTTCTTGTCACAGACCATGTAGCTTTACATTTATTTTTGCTTTTGTGTATGAATTTTATAGTAGAATTTCTTTTCGATCTTTGAATACATTTTTTCAAAATCTTTGAATATTTGATGTAACTTTTCTTATTTAATTCTGATTTATTCCTGTAGTATCTATATCGGAGTAATCTTTTAGTTTTACAACTTCTTTTTAAACCTCGACTTATCCAATTGTTTGTAGTATTATTATTATTTATCATTATTCTAATAAGTGGAAAACATAAATTATAAATTAAACATAGAAATTCATGAAATGTATTAAACGCGTTATTTATATCAGTCTGTAAGTATACATCAGACCAAGATATATTCATAAGACATTCCCTAAATTTCCGTATGTTCTCAGCGCAATAGTCTTTTTTGTAAATAAAATATGCCGTGGTCTTTAGGGTTTTTCTTTTTATGGGGATTTCCAGTAGTTGCGCTGTTTCATGGTCAGACAGGTATAGAGGTAGAATGGTAGCCGTTGCGTCTGTGATGTTGCTTAAAATATGGTCTATACAAGAGTTTTTCCGGGTCGGTACCTTAATGTAAATGCTTAGATTGTAGTTGTGACATAGATCTTGAAAAAAATTAGTAATATTTCCCTGTTTTAAGGTATTAATATTAAAGTCACCAGTTACAACTAGCTTAATGTTTGGCTTATGACTGCTAAGTAAGTCATATAAAAGTTTGTCCAGCTTATCTAAGTAAATAGTAGGGTTTGACGAGGGAGTTCTATAAATACATATTATAATCAATCTGTGTACAGGAATTTCAATTCCACAAGCTTCAAATGTATTTGGTGTTGCATAATATTGTAATTTATTAATTTTTTTGTATGTTATATTGCGCTGTACCAAAATACAAGTTCCGCCTCTTTGTTTCTCTCTACAAAATGCAGTTGCTAATTCGTAACCTTTTATTTGTAAGTATTTATCGTAACCATCTCGCAAAAACGTTTCAGAGAAACATAGTATATCGGGTTCGTTCTCGGCCTCACGTAACTCATGAAATGTTAATTCTAATAGTTCTTGTTTTGATAAAATACTAGCAATGTTTTGGTGCATGATTTTGAGAGAAATAGATGGCTTTGCTTTTTGTTCCCGAAAAAACTGATTTCCATCTATTATGGGGAAGTAATAGGGTATGGTACCTTTTTTCGAATCGAAAGTGGATTTTATGGCATTAGTTCCACTGATGGAAGCACTTTGTAACTGCATTTTTGCGAAGTAATAGGGGATTGTGCCTTTCAGGTGTTTTATATTAAATTTAGTTGCTTTCTGAAAAGTTAAAAGTAAAGTTACAGCCTATATACGTCCCACTGCTGGGCTCAGGCCTCCCCTCATTTCTGAGAGGGTTTAGGGCAAGGAAGTGTCCGCCGCGCTGCCCAAATGCGTGTTGACGAACTTCACATGTCTTCGAAATATTTTTTTTTCTTATTCCTCAGACATGCAGGTTTCCTCACAATGTTTTCCTTCACCGCCGAGCAAGTGGTAAATCAGCACTTAAAATTGCAATTAACAATTTCATTGGTGCCGGCGGGGATCGAACCCGGGTTACTCGCGTTCTGTTATATTTACAGCGAGCGTTAACCACTGAGCTACCACGGCTCTTCTTTGCTTCCTGAGGTAGTTTATTGCGAATTATTATCTTTTGAAGTTCCTTAATATTTAAATATTTATTATCGTAATCAATACAGTCGATGATATAATTGATTGATTTACACATTTTAAACAAATTGCTATTAATACATTCTACAAAATGACAGTTTTTATAAGCATTACAAGTAATTTTTAACGCATTATTCAATTCATGAACATTCAAATACATATTTTTAATGGGTTAATAACTATCACAGAATTGTTACTAAATTTATTGAGCAAACTACGCAATTGAGATGTTAATATATTAATATCATAATCATTTTCACCGATACATATTACAATTTTTTCATTTGATGTTAATTCTAAGTTATGACAATTTTTTAAAACATCTGCAGTTAGAGCATACGGTTTCGTTTGCGAGGTAACCAAATATTTTTGAGTTGAGCCAACACATTGTTGAGTTCCAAAGATCAATATCCTGTTATCACAAGCTTGCTTTTCGGTATCCTTGGAATACCTTTTATCATTAAAATTAGGTGTTGTTAAGGCCTTAGATCTTGTTGAGGTAAGCTCTCCTTCCCAGGCCTGGGTTTGTTTCATGAGTTTCATTATTTCTGTCTGGGATTCTTTTAATTGCTGCTGTAATTCTGCAATTCTCTGATGTAAAGTCGTGATAGTATTACTGTAGTCAAGTTTAATTTTAATTTTATCCGGAGTGGATAATCGGGTAGGTGTAAGTGAACTTTGCATGGTATATCTACTTTCCTTTTTAGAGCTGCGATTTATTCGACTATCATGTAACGGGGACTGGCATAATGATTTCAGCATACTATTTTCTTTATTTAACTTAGTAATTTGTTTGCGTAGGTCACTATTTTCCATTAATGTATTATCCAATTCATTTTGTGAACTAATGAGTTCTGTCCGAAATTGTTCTATAGTTTCCTCCATCTCTTGTACTGAGATAGAATCTGTTATTGTATAATCCACACTCCTTGATAGTAACTGATCCGGTGTCAGTGGAAATTCATCTGATGTCTGCGTTTCTGTAAGTATGTGAGAGTCGTGTATTTGGGAATTCGTACAAGAAGGCGTTGAAGGAGCCAACTCTGTCATCGTCTTAGGTGTAGTGTTACCGTATAATTTCGGAGAATGCTGTTTCTTTCTCATTGCGACATAGGATAATTCATTGTTGTCAGTGGAGCGTAAATTTGTTTTATTGTCACAAATCTTACAAGTCCATTTTTTCCTTGTATTCGAGTCGTTTAGGCGATATAATTTTTCTGAATATCCAATACAGTCAAACTCATAATTATTTTTGCATATTGAACATAAAATTGTATTTCTAGAGTCTACAGTGTTTTTACATTTATAACATGTGACATACACTGACATCCTACGGCTACTTTTTGTACTTTTTGTATGCGCTTTCATTGACATCGTGATCAGCTAATATATTTAATGATCACAAAAGAAAGTTTCGTTCTAGTTCAACAAACTTCCGCTAGATCTCAGCACATAGTCTTAATTCAGTCAATAATTCACATACATATTATGTTGACCGAATAGTTTAGTCCAACACGATTATACTAGGTGTCGTTAGTCGTAGGTATGCCGTATAAATAACAACAGCTGATTGGTCAGCTGAGTGTTGTTTACTTTAACCTGAGATACAACGGTTATATTGAACCTAAACAAAGGTCAATTTACAAAATCCACAAAATTATACTAGTTTTAATAATAGATTGAACTTAGTATTTAGTCTTATTTCATTACTCACTTGATATATCTAGATTATACTGCTGCCACTTATTTTTTTGCTAACATCATTAAAACTAAGCTCAATAAACACTCGTATGTAACACAAATTTTAGTCAAAAACCTTTAATAGTTCACCAAGATAACATTTGTGCACAATCATAACGTACTATTACTTTGATATATGAAGTCTGAGACGGTAAAGTAGCCAAATTACACTTTTTATTCAATTTTGATACGGGAGCCAATGTGAATACGGTCACTGTCACTCTGTCTGTCTTTTTAAGTTTAAGTTTGCTTAACAACATAAATATTATCTCAAAAGCTCCTCCTCGCCCTTGACCTGCTTCTCTTCTGCATTTCACACAGCAGGATACTAAAAACGAACTAAGGCTGTAATTTATATGTAGCAGCTTTTCAGAACGGCAAAAATTCAAACATCTGTTAGATTTTTAAAGGTTTTTTTTTGTTAACCTCTTACAGAAAGAGCTTCAAGAATTGTATACATTCAGAGATCTATATTTTGAAAACAATTCACTTGAACTAGCAGCAGAGAAGAATAAATATGTTGAAGAGAAGAAGAATTTGCTAGTTGAGAAATTTGAATCTATAGATGGTAAGAAAATCATTTACAGATCTTGAGGTGACACAACATTATACCAACCAACTTCAAAAAAGAAGGAGGTTTTAAATTTATCTGTATTACGTGAATACACACACTACCGATAAATTGAGAACCTCAAAATTAGTTCACCTAGAAAAAGTTTCAGAACTTTTTCTAGCCAATATTGGTATTTTTTTATTTAAAATCTCATGCTTCTCGTGTGGTCGCATATAAATAGGATCAAGATCTGACCAGTAGTTTTTGAGTTATCTTTGATAATTAATATTGAATTGAGTCGAAGTCAATTTTTATTAAACGAAATGATAACATTGATGATGTGCTCATTTTATTTATATTGATGTCGGTTGTACAAAATTTTTAATTTACCACTTGTTTTACTAAGACTAATAAGTGTTACTTGTAGTGTTAATAAGTATTTAAGTAACATTTGAATTATAATGGTGACCTTTAGCACAAAAGCACAAAGTAGCACCTTCCCGCTATGAGCCCGCTTTGGGCTGTTTTGGGTTTAAATGTTTTACGTATGGCGTAAACGTGATGGTGTACCGTCATCCGTTTGACGGCGCTGTGTTGCAGTGACTTAGCAAAGAGTTGCAGCGCTGAGGGTCGCGGGTTCATATCCCACACGAACAAGTTCTTGTATGGCCTACAAATAATTGTTCCGGGTCTGGATGTTTGTCATTTTTAAATTTATACTATATGTAAACTGCCCCGACACAGGAGAAAATCCTAGTGTAGAGATAACGTTTATTAAAACAAAATAAAAATAATAAAAAAATAAAATCTATCAGAAAGCTTATGATTTTTATACTTAGTAGCCTCTTGCGACACCCATAAGACAAAATATGGTGATGAATTCCTTCGTCATTCCTTATAGTTATAGTTAATTTTTGTACACATTTAGAACTACTCACTAAATAAATGTGCATACATTTTTAGTAAGAAAATTGTTTTAGTTGATACCCAAGTTCCTTTCTCACTCCGAGCACAATTCCTCTATTTAAAAGGCCGATGCTATAACATCAGTATTACGTATGACGCAAGGGCATCCCAATGTCTTAGTAAAGCAGTAAAATTAAACCCTCACCTTGGAGATGCTTGGAACGAATTAGGCGAGTGCTACTGGAAAAATATGAATGTTAAAGAAGCAAAGGCTAGCTTTGAAGGTGCCTTGAAACATGTAAGTTGATATAATGTATTTTTTTATAAAGTGGAGTGGTAAACAAGCTGGCAGTCCACGTAAGGGTAAGTGGTCACTGCAGTTGCAGCCCGTTAACATCAGCAAGCAACTTCAAATTCATTTATTATTATTATTAAGTATATATTATAAAATATAGTATATCCTATATGATATATCATAAAAAATAACAAATAAAAAGTAAAATATCCACTAACTATAGTGCTGTCACAGTTTACAGAGAGTCTAATAGTTGGGAAATGAATGCATTTGTGTAGGGCAACGGTGGGGGCCTTGAGCGGTATCATTATTTTTTTATGGAAAGGGAGGCTAACGAGTATACGGCTCAGCTGATGATCACTGTCGCCCATGAACATCTGCAAAATCATTATTTCCTTTATTTTCTAACTAAACAGGGGAAACCCCCACAAAACATTCCAGAAGATATATATGGGACTATTCTACGGGCACTTGCCCTGGTCAAACCATAATTTACACTTCTTCAAGCAAGGCATAGTCTCTCTCAAAACTGTTGCGTGGTGACCAGAACGTGACGGTCTGTCGGTGTTACGACTGTACAAAAATTGAAAATGTCTCAATTTGACAAGAAATTCATGGTCACAGTTTTTATGGGATACAAAAAGAATCATTTTGATGGATCACAAAGAAAAGGTGTTATAAAATGTAATCTGGTCAGGAAAATTACCGTCCAATATCAGTTCTACCTACACTATCCAAAATTTTAGAGAAAATTATATACAAGAGACTAGAACTCAAATCTAGTAGCCTGGGAGCAACAATTGACTTAATAGCTACAAGAAAAACAAAAATTGATCAAAAACAAGTAGCACTGGGAATATTTGTCAACCTAAAAAAGCTAAAATCTGCTCCTAAAAAAACTAAAAATATTGCCATCACTGGAAAATTATACAAAATGATGGCATCATAATATATGAACAACCGTTATCAAGTTGTAAAAATTGGATCCATTCAAAGTACTCCCAAACTTCTAGCGTGTGGGGTGCCTCAGGGTTCTATCCTCAGTCCATTACTATTCCTTGAGTACATCAATAAAATAAACCAATCAGGCTTACAAGGTCAAATATCCCTTTACGAGATGATACGTGTTTATTCTATTTTGGAAACAATATCGCTCATATCATAATACTAGCATAAGGAGACTTAAATTTACTGCATCAATAGTTTCAGTATAATCTCTTAGCTATTAATGTAGCCAAGACCTCATACATAGTTTTCAGCGCAAAGAATGAAAAACTCCCTAACCACCTCACTTTGATTATAAACGGAAAAAGGTTACAAAGAAAAAATCAAGAAAAATACCTTGGACTGATTCTCATGACAGTAATTTAACTTGGAATGGAATTTAACACATTAAAAATAAGCTTTTCTCTCTCGTTGGCAGCTTGCACAAAGTAGCTTGATGTATTCCGAAAAAAGACCGAATCCTAATATACAATGCTTTAGTAAAACCTCGCTCACTTTACCTTGTAGAGGTATGGGGTAATGCTGTAAAAACCAAAACAAGTTCACTGCTGAACATAATAGGCCCTTCCCAAGGAATGCCACAAAGCATGGGCCTGAGCCACCTGCATACATCGAATCCCTGCATGTCTTGCCAGGTCGTCACTCCATCTAGTGAGGTGACTTTACCTGCCGGTACAAGGATGCCACTCGAGAGCCCTTCTTCCCCATAGTTGTCGGTTGTTCGAGCTATATGGCCGGCCCGTTGCTATATCAGCTTATGTTCTACTGTGGATATCCTCGTTTTTAAATCTATCACGTAGAGAAACCCCGAGCATAGCCTTCTCCATAGCCTGCTGAGCTAGCTTGAGCTTCCTCATACAGTCAGTAGTAAATAACCTTGTCTCAGATCCATAGGTCATCACTGGCAACACGCATTGGTTGTACAATCTTGTTTTGAGGTATCTCTGACGGAAGATTTATTCTCACTTTAAAACGATTAATATGATTTTTAAATGTTTCCTTACTTGCAATATTAAAGCTTTAGATTTGCGTTATTTTAGTCCCAACGTAATTTGTATCATGAGTGTTTTCTTAGTTTAAAAGGATGCTGTTATTGAATATAATATTGTACCAATCTTTCTATGCCAATGCTAACCGTGATTTTTTTGTATTTTAATGACAATATATATTTAATTCAAGGAACGAAACCGTCTTTCACTACGTTGTCTTTCAATCATCCTTCGACAAGAAAGTAGTGGCAAAAAGCGCAGTGAAGCAGCTTCCCTAATCCTGAAAAGTGTTGAATTGGCCAAAGAGGCAGTTTCGTACGATATTAAAGATGGTGTTTCGTGGACAGTATTGGGCAATGCATATCTTTGCCAATTCTTCACAGTGGCGCAAGATCCAGCCACCTTGAAGTTATGCTTGAGTGCATACAAGCAAGCATGGTTGGATCCAATAGCTAAAGGACAGCCCGATTTGTATTACAATAAAGGAATCGTAAGTAGATACTTATAGTCTGATAGAAACTTTTTCAGGTTACACTTATATTTAGCTTTTAGGACAATTTAATAAAATAATTTTTTTATCCTTAAAATAATATTAACAATACTATAAAAATTACTAATATTCCCCTTAACCACTCGTGGTAAGCTTAAATTGCTTGTGTTACGAGTGGTTCACGCCAGTAGTCGAATGGCGGATTCGAACCCACGACCTTTATTGAGTTCACGGTCCGCGCCCTGCCATTAGGCCACTGTCGCCTCAAATAAAAAATAGTAATAAAAATGTATTATTTAATATATTTTATTATATTTACGTTTTAAAGTCATGTTGCAGCTAAGTAATTGCCTCATCATTTATAGGTCGGCTCAACTGTAGAAGATTTACGCTCTCACAGAATACTAGCGTAAAATTGCGTATGAATAGTGATGAAAACTGGAGAACTTTTTAATGCGTAACAAGATATAATATCTTAGTCCTCTGGGATGGATTATTACTCTATTTAGCTTCCTATGAATAGATATAGGTGACTAAATGTCACACCATCATTTATTAGTTACATCATATTACAACAAACTGTGTCGCTATTTACTAGTATTTCAGTTACAAACTATTTTTGAGCAAAGTCTCCAGATACAAACAATTATGACTGCTATCGTCGGTCAAAAATAGTTTCGACTGACACAATATTACGTGTTCATCATATCATCATATATTATTTATAAAGTAGTTGTCAGCAAAAGTATGTCAGAATCATGGCTCTGACCGAGTATGTCGACAAACAGCAGCACGCACATGCGATGCTTTTGGAGGGGGGGGGGGGGGGCGAGGCGTGTCAGTATGGCCTCCAGTAGTCGATACTTCTACTATGTACTCCAATGCACCTAAGAAGAAACCATCATGTAAAAAACACCGAAAGTTAAGGCTATGAGACTTTTAAGAGTGCAGTTTATTGTTACTGATTCTGTCATTCAATAAAAATAAAGAAAAATGAACTTTATTTCAACCACTTTAAAGTCTTTGCGTTCGAGGATTTGTACTGTGACAACAACATTCTTTCGGAATTAGTATAACTAATCTGATAAATAATCAGTGCATAAAAATGTTTAACTAAAAATTCAGTGTATGTATTATGATTATAACATAATATACTAATTGGGGTGTATGAGGGTGTACGTTAATTACGTTACATATTATATATACAGGTTGTTAGTGTAAACACCGTTATCCTTGAAACCAGTGGTTTGGTTTCACTTATAGAACGTAAATTCAATGAATTTAAAAAAACGCTATTTTCTTTCATAAAATTAAAAAGTTTCTGTCCAACACAGTCCGTAAATTCATGGATACGAGTGACGTAATCACTGTAAAGATCACCGCCCGCGCTGGCTACCTACACAACATTCCAATAAAAACGCAATAGGTACACATAACCTGTGATGTAACTTTTCCTTCATACTTTCATCCTGGCTTAGGACAGGCAAAAATTGAGATTTTACTGGTGGTGTTTAAAACTAACAGCCTGTATATATAAAATTCTACTCTAACAGTACACTTTCTTTCTTTTAATTCCAGGCGTTAAAGTACGAAGAGAATTACAATGAGGCGTTAGAGAACTTTGATTATGCCTGTCGCCTGGATCCGCCGTGGCAGGCGCCACAAACTGAACTCACAAAATTGGTGCAATATTTGACCACTACGAATGATTTGGTGCGGACACGAGGGAAACTCAAAAACAAACGCTTGGCACAAATGATGCAGGTTCGTTAATTACGATCATTAAAAGGAATTGAAACTTAGCTGGCGTATTTCCATATGAAAATTTCATAATTTAACATAATATTTTATATCTGGGAGAGCCTTCTCTCACAGAATATCAGGGTAAACAACAGCTCAATGCTGTTGTGTTTAATATGGTGAGTGTAGAGAACTGGAGACCCTTTTTATTAGATACGGGGCATTCCATTTTAGACCTCAGAGGTGACAACGTACCTGCATTTTCATTCATAATCGAGGATAGATGTAGATGGGTCATATGGGTCACGGCATTCACTTATCATCAGGTGGTCTGTGTGGTTGCTTGTCACCCTTATTCTATAAACATAAATACCTGGAGAATAATGAGGCAAGTGAAGTAGCTTGCAATAGACTAAATTTTATTGTTCATAGAACGATAAGAGACAATTTAGTTTCACATTTTTATGATAGATGGCACCACATGTACCAACTGTTTATTACGTAGACAGAGAAACCTATAGACTAATGATCGGCGTGGTCTCAAATGAGAAAGGACGATAACGAATTTTCAGGTTATACAATAATCTTTATGACTTTTAAACACATTTAGATAAAAATTTTAATTGTTCTAAGAACTGAACTGAACAAGATTCACCTATCTTAAGGTCACAAAACACTTTTTTCTCACTTAAACCAACTTATAAACTCCTTAAATCGCTACGCTGTTAAAGTTGTTAAAAAATCGGCACCGAGAAAGGGACAAACAATCACACCGCTCTATCTCATTTCTATGCAAGACGTATGCATAAACCTATCTTTTTCGTGTGCGAATGCGAAAGAAGGCGTCAATTTGTCTATAGGTTTCTCTGTCTACGGTTTATTATTTTAAGATTTATGATACATAACAATACAGAACTGGTAAGAGATGCAGTTGATGGTTACGGGTGACTCAAAGTCGTGTTACGCGGTATTCCTTAGTCACGGTCTTAGGTTTATCTTTAGCAGTGGGCTTTCTAAAGGGCTGTTATGATGATGATAATGAATTGAAATTTAAACAAAACAACAAAATAAAGGTTTTTATAGGCCAAATGGATTCTGTCGTTTCCTGGTCTGTTGTATTGCATATAAGGAACTTTATATTTTGCTAATGTCTTAATGATGGTCTTTTATGAAGAGTCGAGCTTCACCTTCTTTGATTAACTTTTAATTAAAACTATAAACAGTCTTTAAACAGCTAAAAAGAATGAAATAATGTGTTACGAAGTTGGTACGTAGACATGTGCATAGAAGAATAAAGCACCGAGTTCATAATTTGAAATTACTTTATACTTTTTAACCGTTTTCAAAAAAGGGGTAGGTACTCAATTTGTCTGTATTTTTTACGTATGTTATCTCAGAACTATTTTTTCTAGGTGACCTGATGTTGATGATTCTTTTTTATTTGAAAGCTGATGCTTCTCATGAGTCCTTAATAATGCGTGTTTAATTTACTTCGAATACATTGGTGATGTTTTTTTTTTAATAGAGTAAGGGTTAAAAACTAGCACACAGTCCACCTGATGGTAAGTGGATTCTGTGCACATAGACATACATCTAAATTTATCCTCAATTAAGAGTCAAAACTCAGATGAGTTGTCACCCTTGAGGACTAAGATGGAATACCTCGTTTCCAGTAAAAAAGGGTCTCCGGATCTCTACACTTATCATACGAATCACAGCAGTATTAAGCTGCTATTTTATGCTGATAGTCTGTAAGAGCGTGCTATAACCATAATATAGCTGCAGCGTAGCTCTACCGCATATGATATTTTATTTATATTGAAGTCGGTTGTTTTTGCTTTTACCACTTGTTAGTTCAATAAAGTTAACTTTTGCTTCATATTAAAAGGTAATTTTTTCATCATTTTGAACCGACAAAGAATATCACAACCCCCATGTCGTCTAAACAGTTACATTAAAAACGTCATTCTCTACTTCACCACCCTTAAAGGTAGTTATTTTTTCTCCAAATTTATATGGTAGGTACTATCCCTGATTTATAACCTATTTATAAAAATATTATAAAAAGAAACAACAAAGTCTGTTTATAATTGACGAAGATATCGCGTAACATACGTACAATAAAAGAACATACGGACAAATTTTACGATTCCGTGGCGCAGTGGTTTAGCAATAAGTTGCTGCGTAAGGGCCGAGCGTTCATATCCCGCACTGAACAAGTATTTGTATGGCCTACAAATAAATGTTCCGGGTCTGGATGTTTGTCCTTGTGAAATTTATATCTGTAAACTGCCTCCATTATATAGGAAAAAATCCTAGTACGGTACCTCTGGTACTCCTTTTTTTTAAGAAAAAAGAATAGAACAATTATAAACCACCCACTTTTTTTATTATTTTTTTTAATTTAATAATTAAGTGCCGATAAAAAATTTAAATGTCGCATTTACACATTTGTGACGAAGCACGAGCACGAACATGTAAACGGTGGTTCGTCATTCAGCTTGTCATTCAGAATGAAAGGAAAAAGAGCGACGAAACGAACTAGTGTTAACACACATTCTCTTTCTAATTCATTTTGTAAAAAACGGCCTATCAAGCAACAAACAAAATGGAATGGACCAAAAATTAAATTATGATGTTTTCGGAGATTTACAGTCAGTCAGTCATTTGGAATTCAAAGCATGATATGTATATCTCATCATAGGAATAAGCAAAAGCATACAATGCTTGGTCTAGTAATGGAATTAATAGTGAAATATTTAAAATTGAAAAAAAAAATTCTTTGATGGATATTCTTCGTACACATCGACGCAAAAAGCTGTCAACAATAAAATTCGGTACAGAAGAGGACGACATGGTCTAAATAATTATACCGTCTTTGCAAATAGGCAATGCAAAAACGTCGTCTATTTCGTCAAGCTGAAATAGGAATGAATAGACGCGAATGTGTAAGCGGATACGCGTGTAACCTAAAGCCACACGAACATCTCGCCGAGCAATTCGTCGAATGACGAGTTGAATCACAAGCACGCGTCTGTAAATGCGGTAGAATTGTTGATGATTTTATTAAGAATTCCTTGTTATTTTTAGTCCCTAGACAAGAAGATGCTCGGTGTTTACGGACCGGGCAATTTCCATACATTTGGTACGCGGCGTGACGTTGTTTTGGAGTATTCACGTTTGGACGCGTTGGCGGAAGGTGCTAATGAAAACAAAGTCGTGTTGGGAAGAGTCGTCGGCTCCATACACAATGACAATGCTGTTCCTTTGTGAGTATAGTAATGTCTTGCTTACTGAATTTGGGATATAGCTATATATGTACCGACCACCAATGGGGAAGAAAGGCTAGAATGACGACTTGGTTAGAGATCCAGAAAGTCGATGCAGGTGCCTCTGGATCGTCCTTTGTACCATTTCTTGGAGAGGCCTCTGTTTAGCATTGGTCTTCTGAAGGATTATAATGACGATGATGATGAACGATGAACAATGAACCGAATTTCGACTAAAGCGGCAAGTTCGGGTAAATGAAAGTAAAAAAACAAAATTGGGTTTGTGATATCTTAGTTAGACGGGGAACGGGTACACTTAGTGTATGCTCGCCGTGTAGTGGAGTGAGAGAAACTACTATAGTTCTTGCCAAATCGATTGAGAAAAACGGACGATGGCCTCAGATATGAGCCGAGTGTCAAAAGGCGTAACTTACTAAATCTCAATTTAGATGTGATAACAATATTTCAATATTGATATTATTCACACTTCTAGGTCAGCACGTGTTTTTTTTGTTTCCTAAATAATATTGTCAGTGGTTCCTATAAACATCGTAGAATCTTACGGTACATCGCGAAAAATGTGTTATATTTTATATTTCAATTTATGGTAAGTAACGCAGCAATTAATTTAATAACAGTTTCATATAAAAAAAATTTGAAGCAATATAATCACCATATTGAGCTTTTGCAAATTCATCCCTTTAAAATAAACGAAACGCGCGTTACGTCAGTTCGTTCTAAAAGAAACGTGACAATGGCAGCCAGAGCCCGCATGCACCGAATAGAAATAAAGTTCTTATATAATATTGAAAATAAAGTTTTATCTTTTGAATAAGTACGTACATATTTGGTGTCGTTATCACTCGAATCTAATATGTGTTATAAATTAATTAATAAAAAATCATTATAAATAAAGAAAATACTACATATAAAAAGTGCCTATATATTGAAGGTTTGTAGCCCCTGGTTAAACGACCGAAAGGTCAATGTCCGTTTTTCTCAATCGATTTGGAACGAACTATACCCTATATCATCCAGTGGTTATGGAGAGAAATTAAAACTGGATATTGGGGCATTGTACTTATTAACAACCGAGTATAATAAAAAACTGTGGATGCTAAGTGTGGCAACGATGGTAAAGGAGAATACTTTAACCCATTCCTCTCCACTGTCATATTTTTAGGACACTATTAACAAAATTTCTTTTTACGTATTAGGACTTTTATTTTATTATTTCTGTTAAAATTCATATTTTTACACTATTTTTCTAATAAAATGAATTTTTTCGCGGTAAAAAATGTTTACGTAATTTTAATATATTTTTTTTAAAATTGATCATTTTTAGGGTCCCGTAGACAACTAGGAACCCTTATAGTTTTGCCATGTCTGTCTGTCCGTCTGTCCGTCCTCGCTTAATCTCTGTGACCGGTTAGCACTAGAAATCTGAAATTTGGTACCAATATGTGTATCAATCACGCCGACAAAGTGGTAAAATAAAAATTGGAAAAAAATGTTTTATTAGGGTAGCCCCCCTATATGTAAAGTGGAAAGTGATTTTTTTTAATTTCAACCCTAACGTGTGATATATTGTTGGAAAGGTATTTAAAAATGAATAGGGGTTTACTTAAACCATTTTTTGATAATGTCAATAATTTCGAAAACAATCACTCCAAAAGTAAAAAACAATGTGTGTCCCCCCCCCCCTCTAACTTTTGAACCATAAGTTTAGAAAATATGAAAAAAATCTAAAAAGTAGAACTTTATAAGGAGTTTCTAGGAAAATTATTTTGAACTTGGATGGAAACAACAGTATCCACTACCGGGAGCAGTTGCAGGAGCGCGGAGCGCTGCTGGAGCGCAAACATAATGGATACCTTTAAACTCATAAGTGGGAACACTTATTGTGACGGACAGGAAACTACGGAACCCTACACTGAGCGTGGCCCGACACGCTCTTGGCCGGTTTTTGTTGACTGAATGAGAGCATTGAGTTCCGATTGTATATACCCTAAAAGAAAACCGTTCCTACTTCAAAGTACAGAAGACTTGTTCTTAGATCTCTACCAAATATAAAACAAACAAAATTAATATTGTCGCTTAGCAACTGTCAGTTTTGTGTATATTTTAATACCACAATTTTTATCTTTAGTTTTAAAACCTTTATTTTATTTACATTAATATATAAAGAAAAAAGCTAAAGAAGGGAAAATTAATAATATTTGACGTGCTTTGCGCCCAAATCCCGTGAACTACCCACAATGGTGTTGGTGAAGTGTGCTAACTGTAAGAAAAATATTATCAAACAAGCACCGGGTCTGGTATGTAGCAGGTGCAACATTACTGTCCATTCGGATCCAACCTGCGTCAAACTGTCTAATAAACAGATTAATGCTATACGCAATTCGCCGAGCATCGAGTGGAGCTGCGATGAATGTATGAAAAATGTATCCCGTAGGTCTTCCTTTTTCATTCCGGACGGAGAGGCTGATGACGATGACTCTGTCGTTATGAGTTCTTTGAATACCCAAATTGACACCCAGAAGCTTATCAGTGACATCAGCCGGGAGTTAAAGAAAACGTTCCGGGAAGAAATTGGAAATCTCGAAACTTCAATTGATTTCCTGGGTGAGCAGCTGAGTACTATTGACCAAACCCTAAAAAAACACGATAGCAAAATGAAAGAACTAGAAAATAAAAATCAAGACCTACAAAATAAGAACAAAAACCTCGAACTTAGAGTGATCATACTAGAACAAGAAATAAAAACGTTTCAGCAGAAATCTTCATCAAATATGGTAGAAATTGCAGGCCTACCGGAGGCTTCAATCAAAGACGTCGATAAAATTCTAGAAACGCTAGCTTCAGAACTTAATACTAAGGTGAGCGACATTCAATCTTCACAACGCTTGCCCAGCTCTAAGGACCGCCCTGGTCCAATCCTTGTTGAGATGAAAACAAAGACAGCTCAAAAACAATGGATTGAAGCTGGTAAAGAGAAATGTCTCTCCGTGGGAACTATCCTACCAAACTCGCTGAAGGAAGTAGCTGAACAATGAGTGTACATCAGGGAGGCCCTTACCAAGCACTTAAAAACTCTATTATATAACACCAAAGATAAACTTAGTAAGATTTTCCAGTATATTTGGTGTAAGAACGGTAAAGTACTTGTTAGGAAAGGTCCTAATACTAAAATTTACTATATTCGATCAAATAATGATATTGAATTACCCCTAAAACAATTAGATAGCTCTAAAACCTCTTAATCATATATTATTTTCTTTGTTTACTATTGTTCGAATATTCCTACCTAATTACTTACTACTCTTCAAACTTTATTATGACCATAAACATTAAAGAATTTGGTAACTGTAACGATATAAATAACTATTTTCAACAATTACCGAAAAAACGTCATGCATTACTTACAAGTTTACATTTTAATATACGATCACTCATAAAGAATTTTGCGAAGCTTCAACAAGTTATCCATAGTTCTAAATACCCCATAGACTTGGTGTAACAGATATGATTGTTAACCTTTTTAATTTATTGATGTCAAAAACCATCTCAAGTTTACACTAACACCACATAAAAGTATCATGTTCGAAAACATAACGGGTATCTTAAAACTGACCCCGACCGTAGATGTAGTTGTATGTGCAATTTATAAACCTCCAAAAAGAAACAAAGATTTGTTTGTAAAGGAGCTTGGCAGGTATATCTCAAACTACGACACTAATAAAAACCTCTTATTAATCGGCGATTCCAACATTGACCTAAAAACTATTTCATCTTACAGGGACACTTATTTGCAAACACTCAGCGAGCGCGGATTAATGTGCGGAATTTCAAACTATACTAGAATTGAAACAAGAAAAAATAAAGTCACTAAATCTTGCATTGATCACATATTTGCGAGGTTCCCCACATCAGATCCGTACTCAGCTGTGTTAGACGTTACATTGGCTGACCATCGGGGCATAGTGTTTACGTGTCTTGACGACTCGCCACCTACAAGACGCGTGCAGAAAGGAACACAAAAAACCACTTTTGATCATACCATTTTTAGTAATGCGGTGAGTATTACAGATTGGAAACAGACAAATAACATGAGTTCGTCAAATGATATACTTTCATTTATAAAAAAATCGTTCCTAACAGCTATAAAAACTGTTACTATTAGTAGGTCTGTTAGGTGTTCTAAAAATCGTAGGATTCTGCCTATAGCCCCTTGGATCAATGGTAATGTTACCCGACTATGTGAAAAAAGGGACTACTTATTTAAGCTTTGGAAAAATAGCTCTTTTGGTCCTAAAATAAGACTAGAATATAATAAAACTAGAAATAAACTCAATAAACTAATAGAATCAAAACGAAATACATACTATCTTAATGAAATACATAATAACTTTAAAGATACAAAAAAAGTTTATAAAATCATTAACCAGATGTTAGGACGAGTAACATTATCCATTGACGAGGCGATACTGAAGGCTTTTGATGGACAGGGCCTTACCACCAAAGCGATAGCTAACAACTTCGCAAACAGCTTTGAAAAGGCAGTTAAAGACATTGTTCCTCAATGCAGCTTAAAATTAACCAATCCACTAACTTATCGGAGACGGGTGGATTCAAGTATTTTGTTTAAAAAAGTTTCTCAGAACAATGTTAACGAAATTATTAAGAGACTAAACTCACATAAGACTCCTGGACCTGACGGTATTAGAGTAACTGATCTAAAAATGGTTGATAAACATATATCTTTACCCATTGCCAATTTAATTAACTGCAGTCTTGCGTCTGGAAAATATCCCGACGACCTCAAAATAGGCTGTGTGAGACCTGTTTTCAAAAAGGGCAAACACGATGATTACTCCAACTATCGACCAATCACTCTGCTTTCTAATATTGATAAAATAGTTGAAAAAGCTATCTGTGAGCAGATTCATAATTTTTACCGCAAGCACGAAGTAATAAACAAAAACCAGTACGGATTTCAAGCAGGTAAAAGTACTACGGACCTTCTATGTAAGTTTACAGATGAGGTAAACGAGCATTTGAACCTTAAAAAATGTGTTCTGGCCTTGTTTATTGATTTTTCTCGTGCCTTCGACACGCTGCAACATGAACTTTTAATCCATAAACTGGATGATTGTCGTATCCGGGGTCCGTTACTTAATTGGTGTAGAAATTACCTCCAAAATCGTACATTTACGATTAAATTAAATAACGCGTTCAGTGACCCTAAGAATGTGACAGAAGGCACGGCCCAAGGATCAGTACTTGGCCCGTTTCGCTTTTTATCTTATGTCAACGAGATGAATAACTGTCTGAAACACAGTTCCTGTTACCAATTCGCAGATGATACGTGTCTTCTCGTTTCGGGTAAGGATATCTCAAATGCGTGTAATGCTCTCCAGGCCGATTTAGACATGATGATACGTTGGTGCCATGACGTTGGTCTAGTGTTAAATGCCAATAAAACCAAACTCATGATTATCAAATCTCCGTATATGAGGTATCCTACTCCAAAACCATTAATTGCTCATAATCACGACTGCCTCCATCAACTAGGAACTTGCAAATGCCCTACAATCGAAGTTGTGACCACACAAAAATACCTTGGCCTTATAATTGACTCAAAGTTTAACTGGAACTACCACATTGAACATGTTTGTAATAAGTTGCGTCAGTTTCTAGCCAATATAAAAATCCTAAAAAATCGCATACCCTTCAAAGTAAGACTTATGCTTTACAACTCCCTGGCTGAATCTTATATTCAATATGACTTGTCGAGCTATGGTCGGACGTACAAATCATATTTAAAACAGATCTATGATCTTCAATGTAGTATTCTCAAAAATATTATATCCCCTAATATACGTGTCCTAATTGATAGTGATGAAAATGCGATTTTTAAACATTGTAAAATCTTACCAGTTTATGACCAAATTAAATTCATGTTATTTAAAAAATATTTCTTTTGCGACAGTTTAAAATCATATATAGAACATCCAGTACGTACGCGCGCTATGACACAAAACCGACTCCGGCATATCACTGCTAATAATGTGTACGGGCAACGGACGGCTGCTTATCTGATACCGCATTTAATAAATAACTTACCTTTCGATATACGCGAAAAAGTATCACAACAAAACATTAAAACTAAACTCAAAAGCTTTTTCCTATCTAAATTATAATTACATACTATATCTACTTAATAATAATGTACTACCTGCCTAGCTCTTACTTTTACTTTTACCTTTTACCTTGCTACTTCTGACTTTAACTAAGTTGTTAACTTACCTTTTTAGTCTTTATATTCTTGTTACACCTTCTACCTACTCATATACCTAACTATTGAATTAGACTGTGTTTTGTACATAATTCGCTTACCTAAATTTAATTATTTAGCATCAAGGTAAACCTCTGTGGTTTTTAGATGTTAATTAAGCCTATATTGGAATGTAATTTTTGTTTGATCTGATAAATAAATTGAAAAAAAAAAACAATTTGTGAACTTGTGATATACATTCAAAATAAGCCGTCCTATAAATATGACACTGGGAACCTGTCTGTACAATTTGCCGCGAAAACGTGTTCGATCCTGTCACGCTAAGTACAGGTTCAAACTGGTCAATTGTTTGTTTTTTTGCGGGGTCTTGCTTGTGTTTACATTAGTCGATTAGTCTACGCGAAACACATTACATCTCGTCACACGAAACGATTGTGATTGTTTATAGACCTAGATCCTAGAGTAAAAAAGTGAATTGTTTACAAGGTTGAGAAATTATAGGTAAGTAAAAATATTTTATTTTTGTTCTTTATCTAATTGTTAACAATATACCTGTCTGTATGATTATAAGTATTCGTGTGGCTATGTATTTATATTTCCTATTTTTATTATTTATAGATCATGGATCCAGTGCAAAAAAAGTATAAAAAAGCTTTGAAGGTGTCCGAAATCGTAGACTATCTTCAAGATATTGAAGATTCTAGTGATGAGGAGTTGAATGACATTGAAGTTGCCATATTGCCGCCGGATGAGGTAGATGTAATGTCTGACATAGAAGAAGGTCATGACGACGATATGGGAGTTTTGCCAGTGTCTGATGTAGCTGGTCAAGTGGAATTTTCGTGCACGATCGATAACGTCGCGGAAAATCATCCAACTCAAACCACATCTCGGACAAGCAAGACAGTCACTTGGCGTAAGTGTAAACCAGTACATTCTGAAATACAGCCGGAATCTAATGCTGCTAAACAATGTTTGGAAAATATGATTACGGAGTTGGAAGGAAAATCAGCTGTAGAAATATTCGAAAACTTGTGTCACGAGATTCTAGAATATATTGTGCACGAAACTGTAACCTACGCCAAACATTATAAAAATGATTTGAACTTCAATCTAACTGTAAATGAGTTAAAAGTCTTTATAGGAATTTTGTTTTTCTCTTCGTATCATCACTTGCCGCAAAGTAAACTTTATTGGTGTAGAGATGAGGATGTACATATTCCATTTGTTGAACAGGCATTGTCCCGTAATCGTTTTGATAAAATTAAATCCTATTTAAAAGTAAGGAAAGCAAGCCAGTACAGGTGGATTCAAGTATTTTGTTCAAAAAAGTTTTTTGAATGACAACTCACAAATTGATAATACTGACAAAGCTTTCAAAATTCGCCCACTTATCGAAAAAGCTAATGAATCATTCCGAAAGTTTGGTATATTTGAATCCAATTTAGCTGTTGATGGAATAATCGTCAAATACTTCGGTCACCATGGAATCAAACAATTTATAAAAGGTAAACCAGTAAGGTTCGGATATAAGCATTGGGCACTGTGTGGAGTCAGCGGATATTGTTACAACTTTTCGCTTTACACGGGCAAGGATGCTCAAAACTCTGTTAGTAGTAACGATGGCTTGGGTGCAACAGTGGTAAAAAAGTTGCTTGCAATTTATACAGATCCCAGAGCACATGTAGTCTACTTCGATAACTTTTTCAGCAGCATGCAATTGTTGATTGATTTGAAATCTCAAGGGTTCAGAGCTACAGGAACAGTCAGAGAAAATAGGACTAAAAAATGTCCTTTCATGACCAAACAGGAGATGAAAAAGAAAGACCGAGGTTTTTCCGATTATTGTTTTGATAAAAATAATAAAATTTTGTGCGTGAAATGGCATGACAACAATGTTGTTTGTCTTTTGACTAATTTTGATTCTGTTGAACCTTTGGTAAAAACGAATAGATACTCAAAGAAAGAAAAGGCCAAAGTAGCCGTGAATCAGCCAATGCTTATTCATAATTATAATAAAAATATGGGAGGAGTGGATAAACATGATTGGCTGATTTCTAAATATCCAATCTGCTTTAGAGGTAAAAAATGGTATTGGCCTTTGGTCATCCGTGTTTTAGACATGTCCCTTGTGAATGCATGGATTATCTACAACCAGATAAATAAAGATGAGACCATCCCTCTGTTAGATTTCAGACGAAGCGTTTGTTTTGCTTGGATGAAAAAATCGAAAGGCAAGGCAAGTAAACCGACACCCGGTTCTTCAGAAGTTCTTTTACAACCTGTCAGGTTTGATAATGTTGGTCACTATATGACAAAGAGGGACAAACAGAAGCGTTGTCAAGGACAAGGTTGTAAGAAAAAACCTCTAAATTTTTGTGCTAAATGTGAAAAAACACTTTGCAGTGACTGTTTCATACCTTATCATACAAAATAAGCTCATAATATTTTATTTTTAAGACTGTGGATAATAATTTTCAAATAAAGCAGATTTTCTTATAATTGTTAACTTGTATTATTTCTCATCACATGTCCCCATTGTCATATTTATAGGACAGGCTAAAATAGGGATGAAGGTATATGTTTTTTATTTATTTATTATATTCTTTTTTCTTAATGTATTATGAACTTAATTTAAAGAATTAATCAAAAATTTCTAATGTTTGCGAAGCTTGGGAAGTAATGGGTTAAAAGGCAATCTATTGGGGAGACCTAATGCGATATAATGAATAAATTAATGAATAAAAATGTACACACAAACACGCATGCCTGAAGCATTGTCTATAGATGTGACCGTGTAGTGGCAGTGTAGGAATATCCACTACCCCATATCGTCGCGTGGGTGTCGTAAGAGGTGATGGAGGAAAGCTGAACCAAAAGATGGCAAAAAACGGCGGTTCAACCCACTTGCCAAGCACTAAGTAACCACTAACCAAACCGAGGCGCGTGAGTTATAGACGAGTTGCATGCGACAAGTGCACAGGTATAGACTATAAGCTGCATGCGTCTTAAGGCACAGCGCTTGACGCAAGACGAACTGCAAGTTGCAACGCAAAATAAACATGAAAGCAAAGCACTCCAGGTAAGCTTAAAACGCTTGTGTTAGAAGTAGTTGATCTCAATAGTCGAATGGCGGATTCAAACCTACAACTTTTGGAATTTGCGGTCCGTACCTGCTGATGAATAAAAACTTTCAACGAAAATTTTTGATTTATCCGACTTTTTATATTTCCAATTTGTATTTGATGTTTTGCACAGGTATTTAAAGTGTCCCTTGTTATTTTATATTTATTATTTATACGTTTCCATATTGTACAGGTGAAGTTTTTTACAGTCTGGTAAAAATAGGATGTAACACATGTGAACGAAGTAGAAGCCTATGGCACTTATACTTTACAAAAATTAAAAACACAAATTCTAAATTAATTAAATAAATTAATTAAAATGTGTCGAAATTCAAATCATATCCACCCTAGTTTACGAACAGCAATAAAACAATTTTAGCAGGCATCTTCGACGGGTTGGATTTAGAATCGTTTGGCAGAAATTTGAGGGAGTAAGGTGTTTAATTTGGTAGAGGTTTGGTCCCCGATTATAATAATACCACTCACATTAAAAGGTAATACACCGTTATCTAAAAAATAAATAAAAACTCTTATAACCTAAAATGCCTAAAGTATGGAAAATGGTACATTTTTTATTATTTACTGACTTTACGGCTCTGGGTTCTAGCCCTTCTGAGAAAAAATTATACGATATTACTGTGAAAGCTGGATAGCATACAGAATTTTGTAGTTGTGGCGGGGGCAAAGGCAACCTGACTATAGATATCTGATCTGATCGAATCTGTACTAAATCAGCAAGCCCGAATCCACTTAATCTTGTCTGCCCTACTCCTAAAGTGTTTTAGTAAAGCCGTAGGCGCGGAGGGAGAGCAGCCCCCGCCCGTCGTAGGAAATCGCAGGCACCAGTGCTAGCCGTAGTGTGGTTATTATTGTATTATATATTATGTTTATAAATTAAAGTAATTATAAAAGCCAATATTTTGGTGTTTTGTTGAGTGCAAGAGCGAGCGAAGTGAGCTCGGGACTTAGGGCACCCCGACTCGGACAGGTTAGGTTAGAAGGGGATGGCGGGGTCGAGTGAGCGAGTGAAGCGAGCGAATAGACCCCGCCATTCCTTTTGTGGTTATTTCTTTGTAAACCACTCAGAAGTAGTCCAGCAGAATGTGGAAGTGGGGGGTGACTCTACAACTCCCCCGCCTCCCTCTCCACCACCTCCCACCCCCTTAATTCATTTTGAGTTATGATTTTGAGGTTAGTTCTATGGGATTTTCTTTTTGAATTTTCTCAAGAACAGTTCATTACCTTTTAATGGGAGTGGTATTATTATAATCGAGCACAAAACCTCTACCAAATAAAACACCTTACTCCCCCAAATTCCTGCCAAACGATTCTAAATTTCAGCCTCTTTGACCTTGTCACTACACGGGGTCGAAGGCCTCAAGGGCAAAGTAATTGTTCAAAAATGTTTTCAAGCTTAATTCAAAAATAATATATAATAAAAAAGTTTTTATTTTTTGTAAAATATCAGTGCCATAGGCTTCTACTCCGTTCACATGTTACGCCCTATTTTTTTCCAGACAGTAAAAAGGTCGTCCAGTATATATTATATTTTCTATTTACCTCATTTTATTGTATTTTATATCTATATCACTAATTTTATTTAGTGAAATCTTCCTACCTGCCATAGTTTCTCAAATTCCGCGGAAGGTATTCCGCAATTTATAACTCTCAATATAACGCACTTTATTTTTACTTTCCCTTAATAAAAAGTGTATTATATAAATTTGAAAAAAATCTGGTGAATCTATATTTTTATTAATACAAAATATTATCGGTTTTTTACAGCACATTTGCCATAGTTGACGAGAGTATGGAGTGTGTTTGTGTGACTGTATACAACTGGGCGGATGGACGTGGAGCCATTATTGGGGATTGTGTTGCCATTCCGGAGCCCAATCTACAGCTGCACAAACTTGATTCTAAACTAGCGGTGAGTTAATTGATGAGAGATTGTGATAATTAACATATTACATATATATATATATAAACACTCATTCCTGTCACCCAGAGGGGCAGGCAATGACTACAGACTTCCATTCGGCACGGCGAGAAAGGTGTGTCAAACCTTTCTCGCCTCCTCGACATCTTTATACCTACGCATACATGTTTTTCGGTTAAGGTTACTCTTAATTTGGCCCATTTTCAATATATCGCCAATTTGATCGATAAACTTTCGCCTAGGACGTCTCTTTCCAACATTGCCGTTCACCTCTGCAACATAAATTTGCTTTGTCACTCTTTCCTCATTCATTCTTTCTACATGATCAAACCACCGAAGCATTCCTTTCATAATCCTCGTCATAACATTTTCTTGATATGACATAATCTTAACAGATTAAGAACTGATTATCTTTACTTTACTTTACTATACTAGAAAGTGTTCGTTATGCTGTATCTTTAGCTTTTTTGATCAAACGGAAGTGAAAAACGAACTTACAGTCCAACTGTAAGTGAATTGCAGCCTATGGAAACTTGCAACCAACATTAAACGAGAACATTGAACGAGCCACCTCAGAAGCCTAAGATGGAATTCCTCACAGCCTGTAATTATACTGTCTTTCTATATCCTCCAGACCTAAACACATCACTGCAAACACTGAACTTTGCGACAAAAATAGCTAATAGGATGGTACCTACCCAACCTGACTCCTATATTTCCTTATAATTGCATTGAGCTATTATGTACTACGTACTCGAGGCGACACTGCATTCAGCTACTCTGTTCCACTCAACTGTGGTGCATACACCGCACTTTAACCAGTCACTCGCTAGGCGCTTGTAGAGTTGTCACGTGTTGGGTTGATTTAAAAACAACACAACATGTGACAACTCTACAAGCGCCCTCCCTTAAAATCCCTTGATAAAAATATGCCGTCGTGTGTACTTAGATATTGCACAAATAATCCAAGAAATGTCAGTAAAAATCAAGGAATTAATTTTCATCAGTTAATTTTTAATAAGTTACTTAATCAATAAAAAAATTATTATAGATTAATAATAAAACAAATTATTCCTAAGACGCCATCTCGTGTCATGGAATATAGATTATGAAATTAATATGTTCAGATGCGACATTTCTGTGGGTACTTAAGTATAGGACGAATATATTATTATACACATTTTTTTTGTAGAAACATATATAAGTTAATATAATTAGGCTAAATTTTTCGTATTTAAATCTGCTTATTATTCTTTTATTTTATTTTTAGGTTTCCACATCAATGTCAAAGTGGAATAAATTTGTCCATTTTTAACTCTCGCGTGCCCAGCATTTATGAATGACTACTATTCTAATTTAATTAAATATTTTTCTAATTTAAATATTACGTTAATAAGTTTTGTTTAACATACATTTAGTATGTTTTATATTTAGTATGTTTTTATATTTGACATAGATACCTTTTAAAATATTCAGATAAAAATATCATTAAAATGCGATTGTGATATAATATTATGTAATATTATATTAAATAAACAAATATAATATACTAAACAAATGACAAAATTTCAGTATTATTTTCGATATAATTTACCTATTTAACAATACAATCTACTATTACCTACTGATCATTCTATCTATGTTTATTCCTTGATAAAAAAACCAACCGCGCGAACACAGAGTAGCGCACATTTTTTTGTTTGAAATAGCTGTTCTAGTACGTAAGTACATATTACTCAATGTATAATTGCAATTTAAATTTACATCGTGCCTTTTATGGACGGAAGAAGGCATTTTTGACCTGATATGAAGATGCTTCTGTCCATCCTGCTTTATTTTCCCTCTTTCTCCTCTTACGACACTCAAAGAGATGATATGGGGTGGCGGATATTTTTACACTATCACTACACGGTGAATTTTAGATGATTGGATTGATTTTCAAAATATGGCGGTAAAAATATCTCGTTTACGATGTAAATACCCAGAACGACATCAGAGGCAAATATATTCTTTTTTAACTTGAAGATTTTCAAAAATAGGTTAGTTATAACCGACATAGCTTAATGGATTAGTAGGCTTAAGTGGCAATGGGCCGGCCATATAGCTCGAAGAACCGAAAACCGATGGAGAAGAAAGTTTCTCGAAGCGAGACTCAGGAAGTGTAGCCCCCCCCCCCCCCCCCCCCATTAGTTGGAGGGAAAACCTGGTAAGATATGAACGAAGTATAGAATCTTATATCTCAGGGTAACAACATATCTGTTTTGTGATTTTTAATCGAAGATAAATGAAAATCTCTATGAGCCTCTGCATCCACCTGCAATTTAAATCATACATGTATTGTAAATCATAATTTCGATTTCGGGTCATCTAGTTCCCTTTGATTTAATCGAGAAGAGCGATGGCTGCCACTCGCGACGTACTTGTGAACAGGCGTCGCCAGTTTTGCGATGCACTAACTAAGATTAAAAAACATCCTTTACTTGCTTTTGGGTTCATTGGTTTTTTTTTAAATTACACTTACTATGTCATTGGTGTTATAAATTATAATCGGAGTTTTTGGTATTTTTCTTCAATCAAAGAAATCTCATATAAAAAATAATTAAATGATGTTGAAAGTCACCAGGATTATTTTGCTTTTATTCCAGACATACAATTTTAAGTCAATAAGGCTCAATAGCCCTATGCTGCTACTAGTTAATGGCAAACGGGTGGGGAGGAACCAATTTGCTTGCATCCGTGTTTCCAGCACGTACGAGATTCACTAACTACCACAGATGTTAAGGGATTTTGCGGGCAATTAAGTAGCTGGCCTACTGCTGACTTGAAACTTCCTCAATTTAATGGTACTAGTTAAAAAATATCGACGAAAAATACAATGTCGTTAGTGTTAGAATTGCATCTGATATATATATATATATATATATATTGATATATCTATAATATCTAAAATAGAAGTAGTAAAAAGGGGTTAAAATCTAAACGTATATATTAACTAGTAAGCATATTTAACCGACTTCAAGAAAAGAAGGACATATTTAACTCGACTGTGTTTCTTGAATGTGTGTTACCTCAGAACTTTTTTGTAGGTGAACCGATTTTGATAATTGTTTTTTTATTTGATCGTGCTTCTCATGTGGTCCTATATCAATGATCAAGATCAGACCAGTGGTTTTTGAGTTCTCCTAAATAATGCATATTTAATTGACTTCGACTATATTGATGATGTTCTCATAACTAACCTTTTTTGATTCTAAATTGTCGTATCACTAACCTACTATCTTACGGTCTATAAGAAGTATTACTAGTAATGGATGTAATTTGCTGTATATTATGTTTATGATTAAAAGAATTATTGGAAGATATCTGGTACGAGTATATTTTTGACTTAATAAATTTCTTAAGTAAAATTGCACATCTGGTTTTGAATTGATAAGCATTGATGAATAAAAGTGTAACGACTAATCAAATAATATCGATAAATGTTATAAATCTAGTTTTATTATAATTATTTTATACAAATAACTAATTTCGTTTCCACCCCATAAAGCAGTATAAGTAAGTGATATTTTTATTGATCCTGTGGTTGTATAGAAAACTCATATCATAATGGCTGCTTTAAAGTTAAAATATTTAACTTAAGAAAGCACTTTTTGAAAATCAAGAGCTAGACCTTGTAAGAACAAGTAAAAAACTTACACATAGACTAATATTTCTTCTAACAGCTACAATTTTACCTTCCTAAATAATACTTAATATGTAAAAAAGGCCCAAAAAAGCTCTTACATTGTCACATTATTGTCTTTAAAAAATAATGCAATTTAGGGATTTCCAAAGTAGTCGTTATCAATCCCTTGGAGTCTAAATCGGTTTCCCAGGGGTCGATATAAAAGAAAACTGATAATTTGTACAGTTACAAATTATGAGTTTTCGTGTATTTCATCAATTTAATTTGTATTAATAATTATTAATTACAATTGATATTTACTGAATTTTACATCTATTTATTTTGTTAAATTTTGATGAGAAAATGATGTCAAGTTTATTCGCTTAACCAACCGCAAAGCTTTTAAATTGGTAAGTATTTTGTATCAATAGGAAAAATCTAGAGATAGGATTTTTAAAGTAATTTGGTGGTCTGAGGTATCAGTTCTTTTTTGAAAAGGGGTCTCTTGTCTAAATTAGTTTGAGAATCCCTGACCTAATTAATAATATTCATGCTTTATATGAATGTTTTTATATGTACTTTTGAATACCTAAGTGATATATGAACTAATATTTACAGCAGTATTATTATTGTTAATAACTATACGTATCATAATTAATGATCTGCACATTATGTACATTAATTAATTAATTAATGTATATAAATTACTCTCTAAATATACTATTAATTTTATTTTTTAAACTTAATTTCCAATTGCTACGCACACCTCGGCGCTTATGTTTTAACCCGCATTAGTCTGTTAAAGCTAATTCGTAGAATTAAATTGCAGAATATTTATAAGAACATGAAAGTACATTTATAATAATTACATTTGTTATTTGATCTTTTCTACACATTTAATGGAAACTCACTTTAATTCTCTTGTACATTAAAGTGCATTTATTATTTTATAGGTATGGTTATGTTTTTATACGCTATAATGGCAGTACATGATTTCAGGAGCATAAATGAAATTAAAAAAACAATAATGTGTTAATAGACTCCAGGTAGTTAAACTAAATTAAATTTCAATTGAAGTATTATAAATATTAGTTGTGTAGTTATTAAGTAAATTGAGGGATGTATGAATTAATGGTGTAAACGGTGACAGGGTTGTTCTTTAATCTCTTGGTAACTGCTATAATGGTGCAAACCAATAAGAGGTTAAATAAATGTAACAAGTATGACTGAAACACGATTGGCCTAAAATAATATTATTCCTGTATTATTATTAAAAATAATTGTTGTCATTGCTTATTAATTTGATCTCTATAAAATTATTAAATTGTATTAAAGTAATCAAATTGTGTAAGTCAATTAAAATTATATATCCATTAATATAGTTTTAGAAATAACAAATTAATTTACACTGATTATACATCTATTTCTTATAATTATTCTTCAAAAAGCCTGCTGAAAAAAAATTTCAATATGGAATAAGCAGTTCCTTTGTACATGTATTCTTCTATTTTCCAATCATTGTATATGTGCAACACTGAGCCGACTTAATGCCTTTTGGCACTGTCTCACAGCAAACCTCGAGAAAATAGATAAGGGTCAGTAAACTTTGCAAAACACTATAGATAATAATATAAATATAGTTCTTGTGCGATAATTACATGCAAAAATCTTAGTGCTAATGTGAATTTCCATTTTGCTTTATTTCTGGGTTCTGTGTATAAAAGTATGACAAGGTAAACTTAAAAGTATACCACATTGTGGATATTCATGAAACTAGCTTTGTTTTTGTAGTTGCAAAATCAATTGCATTTCCTATTTTTAAAATTTGTTAAAATGAAAGCAAAACTATACGACTGTGATAGCATATCCGACGTTAAAAATACAGGGCTGTTTTTCAGAGTATCCAAATTTTACATTTAAGTTCAAATATATAAATAAGAGTATACCTTTATTGCAGTTTTTGAAAATACGAGTAAGTAAGGCTTCTACTTTTATTTGTAATGATCCCAAATTGAATGTAATATATGGGCAACAACTATGCGATGACTATCACATGTGCGATTTAATTCATACCGTCATTCCCGACCGCGCGACCCTTACGAATGTGTGCGTGCGCAGTAAAACAGTAGGCGTTAGATATTTATGAACGACAATCAGTTGAAATAGCGCATTACCACGCATTCTGAATTTAAAAGGATAGAATTTTGAGATGTTTTTAATTAACTTTTCTTCAACATTCGCCTATATTATGTATTCTGAACCTTTTCTGCATATATTGCAAAATAACCCTGTGTATGAAAGACTAGATTCTATTCCATTATGGCGAAAGTACTAATTGAAACAGCTAAGGGGACGTCCATTAATCACGTGATGACTGATAAAAAATGACTCATATGATTAAAAATGCTAAAAAAGCATTTTAACACGCCCCCCCCCCCTCCCTCTTGGTGATACGTGGTGAGGTTTACGACTTTTATTTTATTTATGTTTATATTATATTATGGTTTATTTTGAGTGTAGGGGTTACCCCCCACACACACCCAAAATCACGTATATTTTTTTGTACATATAAAGTATAATCTAGTTTTATTCTGAAATTAAGAACCACGATAAAAATGTCTAGACAGAAAGGTTACAGGTTGTTTTGGACTGGCATAAAAATAATGTTAAAGGAATGGTGTAATCATGCGAAAAACATGTATTGTACTAGTACATGAACATATTCAATATTGAACTAGTACATGACCATATTTAATGCACATTGTCCTCGGACCGCGGATTAGCAAGACTTTCTTCATCACTAACAACTGGATAAGCATCTTGCAAGTCAGTTGTTGGCACTATGCTTTGTTGAAGATCAGCGTCGGTTTCATCCAGAGGATGCGTGAAAGACGAGCATTGTGCATCTCTAGACTATTATTGCTCAGATTAGGTTCATACTTGTGACATGAATTTACATGTACAGGCGAATCAAGGTCACATTACACGCCGCTTTTCGGTTTAGAAATCGCGCGTTTGACGTAAAAATAAATAAACGTGATAATCTTACTATACTCCCCTCCCCCATGTGATATTTCGTGATTTTTGTCAACCTTTCGAGCCTCACGTGATTAATGGACGGCCCCTAATATTACGTAGGCGGTCCCATAATGAATTGGCCTAACTATGAACCAATGAAGGAAATGAAACGAAACCAATTTTATTTTTCAATATAATCACCATGAATACTAACACACTTCTGACATCTGTGAATCAACATCTCTAAACCTTTATAAAAATAATCACATTTTTTATCCTCAAAATGACTGAAGACGGCCGCCTGCAACTCTTCATCGCCTGAAAATTTTCTTCCTCTTAAGTCCCGCTTTAAATTTGGAAATAAATAATAGTCGGACGGGGCCATGTCTGGACTGTAAGGTGGATGTTGAACTTCTGTGAACCCGCATTGACGAACTGCATCCTTCGAAACACCAGCGGTATGAACAGGGGCGTTGTCATGGAGCAACAGGACAGCTTTAGACAGCTTGCCTCTTCGTTTTTCCTTTATCTTGTCTCGTAATTTATATATTAAAAAAGCATAATATTCGCCGTTCACGACTGTATTACGGTCTTTAAAATCCACCATCAAAATGCCTTGAAAATCCCAAAATATTGTGCACATCAGTTTTTTAGTCGATTGTTGCACCTTTGCCTTTCTAGGGGGCTTTTCACCCTTATAACGCCATTCCATTGACTCGCGCTTGCTTTGTGGATCATAATACAAGATCATAGTTTCATCACCAGTCACTAGCCGCTCGATCACAGTCTTTGGATTTTCGCCACAAAGATCCAAAAACTCCGAAGCGCAGCGCACTCTTTCCTGTCTCTGTACCGCTGAAAGAAGTTTCGGTACCCATCTTGCACTCACTTTTTTCATGTGAAGATGTCCATGGATCGCGCGATGAACGGTACTTTTAGAGAGCCCAAGCCTTGCTGCAATTTCTCTAATCTTCAAACGGCGGTCACTCAGAACCTCCTCTTCGATAAGAGCAATCGTTTCGGGAGTGAGCACTTCCACAGGTCGACCGTCGTGGCCAAAGTCTTCGACGGTTTCTCTCCCGAGGCGAAACTCTTTCACCCAATTTTTCACTGTGCTATCGGAGGGGGCAGCCTCCTTATACACGCCATCCAATCGTTCTTTTATTTGGGCAGGGGATAAACCTTCTTTAAACAGAAACTTTATGACACTTCGATACTCAGTTTTCGACATTTTGAAAAAATACGCGACTCTCGTTATTCAAATGCCTGTTAAACTAAGACTAAGCATTTCATGTCGATGCATGTTTCTTATATTAAGTGCACGATAAACGTACTATTTAATGCAACACAACATGTAGCGACATGTCGCGTTGAACTATATCAGGCCAGTTCATATGGGACCGCCTGGTACGTCGAGACTTATTATATTATATACATACATACTGTCAAACCTGGGTAAGCGAAAAAAAAAAGCGTAATAGCCAGGACCCGTCATTTTAAGCTCCCAAAACCTCTATTAGCGAGAAACTGAAACCTCTGTGAGAAAGAGTCGTTTTTCCCTCATGGAACTCCGTAAGTGAGACTACCACTTATCTATACCTCTATAAGCGACAGTCGATCTTTATTTATTTATATTATTTAGGAGGAACTATAGCTACAATAAAAATACATACATACGAGTACATAAAAGATACACACATATAGTAACAAATGACAAAACAAGTTACAAATTTAACATCTGCTATTTTTATGACTCATTCTTAACTTTCGTGGAACTTCCTACTTTTTGTATTGTTTTCTCGTCAATATTATACCTGTTCTATTTCGTGGAACTAAATAACGTTATTTTATCGCATTCTTTTCGAATGGACACGTGTGCCTGTGTACCGTCCTGTTTGTCGGACTTACTCAGTTTATAAGTTAATCAATCGCGAAATGAAATTCAGAGGGAGCTTAATTTACCAGAATCCACCGATTATAAAATTATAAAATCAAAAGATACCCTTATAAAGTACTTATATGTCGAAATCTAATGAACGTAACATATACACACTATTACAAATATATACATAATATATGTTGTGCATATTATTCACCTAATTTTATCATATTACATATTTACTACATTCGTACTTGCTGTGACTTGTTATTGCTGCGTACCTCTATAGGAGAGTGTACCTGCATTAGCGAGAAACTCGGGTTAGTGAGAAACCTCTATAAGCGAGAATGAGATTGTGCTCCCTTGGGCTCTCGCTTATCCAGGTTTGACTGTATATAATTATTTAAATAAGGAATGAGGTGCTTTATGTTACAAGTATTTATTTGTTGCATACTAATGCAATTTAAATAGTATTTTTCAAAATTTACAAGAAATAATCATAAAATTAAAAATTAAACTCTTTTATTTGTTTAAAGGAATATAAGTATATATAATAATTTCTGTCATTGCATCGATTTGTCAATAGAAATCTAGATTTATGCTATAAATGAACATAAAACGTTTTATTTAAAATAGTTTTAAGAACGATTTTCAATTTGATTTTGTTTTAAAAATTTTTTTTATGTGGGATAATGTCACATTTAATTCAGAATCCCGCATTATGAGATGACTTTTCTCTCCAAACACTTAGAATTTTTGTTTAAATTCATAACTCTTCAATGGTCACTTGTTTTAAATATTTATACCTTAACATTTTTTTTTTGAATATGCGGTAAGACAAATGTTCTCATTCTTTTCTATTGTAGGTTTTAAGTTCAAATATTTTAGTTCATTGATCTTTTCAGTCAAATATGCAAATTTAAAATTCTAAAGTTATTTTAATCACTTCAATTGTAGTTTTTCTACAATGATATGAAATTTCTCATAAAAGAGTTTTGTAGCATTCAAACCTAGGAAACAATTGTTTACATATTTTATAATTTTGACTAACAAATTATTATAAATACTCAAAATGACTAATACACTGTAATTGTGTAGTTATCCAAATAAAACATGTTTTATAAATAATAATTATTTTATTAAAATACTGTTATTTAAAAAAAACTGAATCCTCAACAATCCCTATCATCCTGTCATCCTTTGACATAATGAAAGCAATCATATTTAAAAAGTATAGATATTTCATGCGCAACAAAACTGAAGTGTAATCAATGGCACAAAGAAAAAAATTAAAGAAAGTAGGCCATTTTTATAGAACGAGGGTGACGAACGAGCACACAGTCCACCTGATGGTAAGTAAATGCTGTAGCCCATTTAACCTCGATTAAAAATCAAAATGCAGATGCGTTGTCACCCTTGAGGACTAAGATGGAATGCCTCGATTTCAATAAAACGGGTCTCCGGTTCTCTACACTCACCATACGAAACAGCAGCATTAAGCTGCTATTTTACGCTATTATTCTGTGAGAGCGTGGTGCTTCCCTGGTTGAGCGGACTCATTCATGCTACAACCATAATATGGCTGCAGCGTGGCTCGACAACGTATAAGACCTAATCATCATTCATTGTTACAGCCCTTCACAAGTCCACTGCTGAACATAGGCCTTCCCCAAGGAATGCTACAAAGCACGGTCCTGAGCCACCTGCATCCATCGACATCCTGCATGTCTTACCAGGTCGTCACTCCATCTAGTGCGGGGACGCCCTACACTGCATACCGGTACGAGGCTGCGAAAACCTTTTTCCCCGTAAACTGAAGAAAGATAAATATTAATTGTTATGGTGATAATCGTGCTAATTTATTACGTCTTTTGTGGTCAAATACTCTTTACACCATTAAAATTCTTAATAACATTTTAAAATGGTGTAATAACTTTAGACCATTTTAAAATTTCTCGTGTCACAGTCACTTTGACTTAAAGTAGAGAGACAGCACGATTCTAACCGGTATTTTAAAATTGAATAGTATTTGGCCATATATCTTCAGTTTAGGGATACGATTAACGACCGTGTCGATTTTTACATTTATAATATCTATACTCTACTAATATACTATAATCTATACTGTAATTGGTATCATCGCGTCGACTTCTTGGAGTGTTGGAGAAACCGAACATTTATGGATGGTTGCCATCAGCAGCGCTACATTTAGTTGTCCTACACACGTTGGCCCAACGTGGGTGTGCCTTTAAGCGTTTTACGTTGGAAGGTAAAAAGACATCTGCATCTCCATTTAGTATTATCGGTGCCTTGTAGTTTTTAGGGGTCTTACAGTGGTTTTTTTGTAATTTTGTGACCCGTGTTGTTTTGCAAGAACAAAACGTACTCCAAAGGACTTTTCGTTTTGTTATAAGCTTATGTTGACGTTAAAAATAAATGCTAGCATTTTAGTTTCCCACTCTTTGCGAATAGATTTTTTTGTCTATAGACTTCCGCTGTTGTACATAAATAAAATTATTAAAACACGCTGGTTGTTTTTGTAAAAAGAACAAGTTATAAAAATTTATATGTAAATTGCAATACCCGTATTTATTTTACTTATATTTTAATAATTGCACTACTACATACATATATACAAATGTAATGCTATGCATTCACCTCCCATAGTTTCATATCATTCTCAACTATTTCCGCAAACATTTTTGCTTTATTTTGGTCTTTAAAAAGTGGTCTCAGGGTCCTCAGACCGAGACCTAATAATGCGCCATTGCCGAGCAAGTCGTTAAGCTTGAAAGCTAGAATAGGATTGTAATGGAGACGTAGAAGACTTGGCCTGGAGTATAAATATTGACTGTCTCGTAGGTTTACTTTTGCCCACGTCTCTACTGTCTTGTTACCGCTGGCTATCTGTAAAATAAACGACATATATATATATTATAACAATGGTAAACTACTCACCACAAACATTAAAAGATATACAAAAAAAATTAAATAAGTATCTATATAAAAAATTTTGAAAAACGGAAATGGTTGAAAATTAAAGTTTAATGTCACTGATAAAATATTGTTATTATATTGCATCTTCAGATAGTATCTCTATGAATATTATTTTTATTGCTCAAACTGAATAAATGTTTATGAATCACAATTACTATAACACATAGGTTTAATATCAGTTTGTTTATCACAAGAAACTTCCTTACTTAGGTTACTATAAGTTGGATGTTACTAAACATTTATTGAAGACTGTATTATATTATTATTCAAATTAATACACCTAAAAGGCATTCATGCTGGGATTCTCCTCTTCAGAAACAGAGAGTCTTTTGACCACATGAGCAGATAAACGAAACAGTTGCCACTACTACAAGCACGTGGGGCATGTGTGCGTGACAACTGGCCGCTTGTCGCGTACGCGGCCAGACTGGAAAAAACCGGTTACGCTGGTACAGCCAGTGGACAATCTCAGGGTCAGTGTGACGCGCGACGGACATTGTTTTGTTTTGTTAGATGCAAGTTTGAATAATTTAATGCAAAACGTAGTATTAATAATGGTTGTTTTTTGTACTGTGTGTATGAACATACTCGAAAAAAACAAAAAAAACATACTTTAACTATCCTTACCTACCTTTATTTTACTGTATGATCCTTTTTTAATAAGAAGAGGAGAGTAAACACGGTGTGTTTTTACCTTTTTATTGTTATTACAAGCTTTTACTAAACATTTGTAGGTACGTGGGTGGGTTGGTATGGAGTAGGTATGTGTAAAAGTAAAGTAAAGTAAAGTAAAGTTACAGCCTATATACGTCCCACTGCTGGGCTCAGGCCTCCCCTCATTTCTGAGAGGGTTTAGGGCAAGGAAGTGTCCGCCGCGCTGCCCAAATGCATGTTGACGAACTTCACATGTCTTTCGAAATATTTTTTTTCTCATTCCTCAGACATGCAGGTTTCCTCACGATGTTTTCCTTCACCGCCTGTAGGTATGTGTGTTTTTGTTTAATTTGTCTTCACCTATTGTGAAAACCCTACCAAAATAGGTAATAATTTTGCACGTTCTCGTCCACCTGATGGTAATTGGAAACTGTCACCCATAGACATCTACATTTTACAGAAATTTTGAGTATCCGGATAGCATGCGCTTTATAGGTTTCAGTGGAATTCACTTACCTTAATTTCACCAACTTGTTTAAGGAAATACGATGAGAAGTAAAACCTGAGGTTGTCTGAGCTGGAATGGCGCGCGTTGCGCTGCCGTATGTACGCGCGGAGAAGATTGTAGCCTGTCCGCTTATATTTAAACACCTGGAAGTTTGATTGAGTTTGTGTGTATACGATTCCATGTACACGTAAAATTGTGATACAATTTGGCGTCCCGTGATCTCTTTTACTATAGAGGCAATCGTTATTTGGGAGTCGAGCACAACAGTTTTTATATTACTGTCGTTTTGTGGTACTTTTACGTATTATCTTAGTGTCCTCGCATCTCTGCAAATGCAATCGCATAATTCTTTGATATAATAGTAAGACTATAAATAAGTTCGTTTCTCTTTGTTTTGAGTCATACTTAAACAACTATATAATATCACCACCTTAAGACGCTGATAAGACCCAAATAGGCTTGTTTGAAAGTTTTTTTTAACCAAATATAATTCTGAGAACATTTTCATAACAATTTTTTGAAAGTTTTTCTTAATGGTTACAAAATATGGTGGTTGCGCCAAAACGCACATTTTGTAGATTATATTAGCTGGCATCCTCCCCTATCACTTCTGCCTCCTCCCGCACGGGTATGTCCAATAGAAGGCCAGATATGGTGACGTCATTTTGGGCGACCAATAAGACGCGCTGGCCGAAAAGTGAAAGTTCGAAACACGAAGTCGGCTGGCTTAATGTTGTCGACGTGGCGCCGCCGCGCCGAGTACCATCGCTAGATGTGATTGCACCTCTGTGGCAGTCGCGCCACAGAACAACCTAGTAGTAACCGCTCGCATAGTGTAAGTTATCGTCGCGCACCACTGTAGCTGTAACTTAGCGCCATCAACCTCAGGCCTGAGTAAAAGGCCGCAGAAGATCAACGCCCAAGTAAGTACACCTCCTTTATTTTCCTAGCGTGAGCTATTCTCATTGGTCGCCGCTCCTTTCCTACAACAGCTCACGTTCCTACCTTTCCAGCTGATATTGTGAATTAGATCCGAGCAAGTTGCATTGCTCAAAACCCGGCCACGTGCCACTTCCGCCAGATTGCATTGGTTATAGACAACCACGCATACAGTGCACATATAGTAAAATCTCGCATGACAGATCTTGGCCCGACCCGGGAATCGAACCCGGGACCTTAGCTCCACCATTTTCAGATTCCTTCGATCCGGATACGTAGGGCAACATAGTCAACCTAACCATTTAGTGACCATCCGTTCCGGATTAGAACCCAGGAACCATTAGCGTCACCATTTTCTGGTTACTTTGACCCGGATTAGTATCGGGACAATCGCCGCACAATTTTCTGGTTTATTCGGGCCGGATTTAAAATTAGCACCCTACCGCTCCACCATTTTCTGGCCCTTCATTCCGGATATAAATATAGTCAGTTGCGCGACCATGTGGTAAACCAACATATTAAGAGAATAGCCGGCGTTTAGTCTGTACAAACTGATTTCCTCTATTTTTTCCCTAGATAATGACATTGGAACGAAGATTATTTAACATTTCAACCTACACTTATAGCTACAATTGTTATGTTTCTAAAATTTTTCTTTTCTTTTAAGTACTTAAGTATACTCTAAGGTCATTGTTAGACATCCAGAAAACAAAATTTTACGAATATAAAAAATAAAAGAATAACATACAGACGTAACCACAATCCTTTTTATATCGTACTAGAAAAAAAATTAAATTGGTCTTGTTTTGAAGGAACAGGGGTACTTTATGGAATGATGATTTCGTTAATTTTGATAGGTATAATCAGTCCCTTATCTCTCTCGGGTGCCTACTTCTGAATCGTATATCGATTGGTTTAATACTCAAAGATCGAGGATGAATGGTATGAAAAAAATCACGATGAAACATCAGGATTTTTCAGAGAGTCACGTGGATATTTATTTTTTCATATAAACAATGACAAAAGAGAAGCTGGACAAACGAGAATGCTGGATGACAGAAAGAAAATGTAGTTCATGTAGGTAGGTATGTAGGTTCGTTATATTCGTCGTCAGATACCTAGTATCGAAATAGAATTAAGGTACCTATTACGTTATCACTGGCATTAAATAAGATCACCTACTTACCTGATAAATAAAATTTCCCGTAACATACGAGTCGATGTAATGCGTTCCATAACTCTTCATGAATTTTCTCACTTCAGTGGGGTCGCTGACGTTTAAACTTTCGATTGCTCGTTTCACGTAATCTTTGAGGGCAACGTTACGCAAATCGTCTATTTGGACGGATTTGTGCACTTTTGTCAATTTGACTAATACGTAGCAACAGCTGTCTGGTTTCGTGTCGTATTCGATTCCAAATGCTCGCATAATTTCATCCAGTATCCAATCACCTAAGAATGCCTTCCATGGTTTGTCTGTTCTGGAAATAAATGGTAATATTATTTTGTATCAGATTTAATCACAGTTAAACCAGTAACTTATCCTGGTTTTGCACCGGTTGCCATTGATTTTTTAATAGAAGTATGGGTGATAAGCGAACACATTGCACCTGATGGAAAGTGGATGCCTGTAGACCTAAATCTATCCTTGATTGAGAATCAAGAAATCAATTTAGATGCGTTGTCACGTATGAGAACTAACTAAATAGAATTCTACGTTAGCAAAGAAAAGTGTCTCCGGTTCTCGATACTCGCCATATGGAACTTGAACCACTGTCGTTTTGAACACAAACTACATTTCTCTATTATCATGGAGGTTAGAGAACAAGAGAACGATCGCCGTAGATAATAGTGTCCCAGAAATATCGACACCATAAGCGAGGCGCTGCGATCGCTAAATTCGCTCAATAAAAGTCATATTCAGTCTATTTTTCCGATTAGATGCTAAACCACATGCACATCCACGCACAATAAAATATTTCTTCATTTTTTAATGTTTCTTTTTGTCAAAAATTACAAAATTACGGAGCATGAAAATTTTCTCACCAATGCCGCGAAGACTAACTTCATCTACTTGTACTCATAAACAGCTAACTTCGCAGTCACTACTCACCGACGTCAGCGCCGCTATAAATTCTACAATTTTCAAGGACACGCGGGCAATCCTTTATAGTACGCAGTGATCGTTCTTCTGTTCTTTAACCTACATGTTGATTATAGTCTTATAAAAATATGCGTGTATTGTACATGAAAATCTTTTACACGAATAACCTTTTAACGAATACATTGGCTAACGCGGATATAGTTGTTATGGACTATATTTAACTATATTTTATTCTTTACATATTTCTGATGTAGGTACCGCATAGCGGAGGTAAAAACTGGTAGCGATTGCACACTGAACCTCAATGGTAACTTGGAGAGGTCACAGAAGTCAACGCTCGTGATGTCAACGCTATGTCTTCGTCGTGCTCTATTTTAATGCCAAGAAAACTTTCAACGCGATTTACGAAATTGCTTTCAGCACCTACAAGATTGCAGTACAGTAAACAATATAAATGACAAGCTCGTGGAAACTGTCCATATGAGTAAGTTTTGCATAACCCGTCAGAAGAACACTAAACTCCGATAACATATTAAACCTCATGGCTATTTAGCGGGAAATGAAACTGCAACTCGCAGTAGTATTGACAGACAAATCTATAGATGCATGCGGCTACTTCAATACATTCCGTATGGAAGAAATGATTATATGGTGGTAAGGCTCCAAAGTCATGGCTAGAGATCTGTCTGCCAGAAAGAGCCACTTATCTAAATTGAAGGCAGCTATAGCAGTGTCATTCCCGGAACACCAGAGATTTTGAGTGAGATTTGCAGGTTCTACGGATAACTAAACATTGTTATAACCACAGGCAAGAGTAAATATCGACCCAAGTGTAAGTCCTATTTGTCAGCATTCTGATGATATGCCAGACGTAAATCTTAGAACGGTTCTTAAGTACCATAAAAACAGCAAGGCCGCGGATGAGGATAGAATTATAGCGGAGCTTCTGAAAACGAGTGGAAAACCGTAAAGTTCTACAGATGCTGTTCAGTTTCATCCTCTATGGTGGCGCTATTTCGGAGGCGTAAAGCGGAAATATCGTGGATTCTTCAAGAAATGCGACAGCGGCCTATTAAAGATCTACAGACCGATTTCTCTTCTAAAGTGCGTTCACGTGCTATGCGAGAGTATTCGAATGTCATTACGAACCATCTCGCAATTTTTTTATAGGAGAGGCGGCAAACGAGCATGCGGCTCACCTGATGGTAAGTGATTACCACCGCCCATGAACAGCTGCAACACCAGGGGGATTGCAGATGCGTTGCCGGCCTTTTAAAAAGTAGTAGGCTCTTTTCTTGAAGGTCCCAAGTCGTATCGATCCGGAAAAATCTCTGGTGACAGTCGATTCCACAAGAAAGTTGTGCGAGGAAGAAACTTCTTTTAAATCGCACAGTAGTGGACCGCCAGTCATTCAGATGGTATGGATGGTATCGCGATATGCGATGGTGAAATTGTGCGGCTGGAATTAATCCGAACAATCCCTCAGAGTACTCCCCATGGTAGACGCGATAAAATATGCAACATCTCTTCGCAGTTCCAGTCAAGCCGATCGAAAAGAGCTCGGTCGCCGACGATTCAAACTGCTCTGCACTGGATGCGGTTAAATGGACGAAGCTGGCACTGAGGAGCCTCTCCCAGAGATGGGAACAGTATTCTGTGTGCGGCCGAACCTGCGCCTTGTAAAGTTGCAGGCGGTGAGCCGGCATGAAATACTGTCCTGCTCTGCTGAGCACGCCAAGCTTTGAAGATATATGTAGATTTAAAGATAGATTTTATTTGAAGATGATTTTCCACATAGTTTTCGTACCATAAACCATATACATACCCTTCGAAAAATGTTACAGAAGATCGAAGTGTACAATCTACCCCTTTGTCTCGAGTATGTGAACTATATATGAAAACATTTGATTCCGTTGAGTTCAGCGAGTGACGACCTGGTAAGACAAGTCGATGGGTGCATTTGGCTACTAAGACCCGTCATTTGTAATATGCCTTGGCGAGTAGGTCTCACCAGCTTAGCAGTGGACTTGTGAAGGGCTATAATGATGTTCATGATGAATTATTATAGGTTTAGCATGCTATTAGACACTCTACTTCAGTCTTCAGCGTGACAGCTCATCTCATCTAGAGGCTTCTATGGATTTGGTTGTGGTAACCAGTTGCTCTAATGTTATTTTTTTATAAAAATGAGGGTGCAAGCGAGCACACAGCCCAACTGATAATGAGTGTATGTATGTAATACCCGATAGACTTCATCTATCCTCGATTAAGAATCAAAATACAGATACGTTGATACCCTGAGGATTTAGATGAAATGTCTCGTATCCAGTAAAAGGGGTCTCCGGTTCTCTACACTAGCCATACGAAACACAGCAGCAATGAGGTGCTTTTGCGCTGATAGAATATCAGATGACAGCGTGCTCCTGCTCCTTCGCCGTTCGAGCTGACCCATTCGTGCTACAACCATAATATAGCTGCAATATGAGCCATATTACAGCCATATTATGGTTGTAACACGTTCAAAATCTGCAGTTTTTGAACACTCACCCTTCTATTCGAAAATTCTGGAAATAAGTCGCCAAGAGATCGTCAAAAGTATCGCACAGCAAGATGTTCATATCGACCATTGAGTCGCCGCTAGACTGTCTGCTGCTGAAATTCAGGAACACGCGGATATTCTTCTCTCTAAAGGGTTCCACGTGCGGCGGATTGTCTTCCTCATAATCAGCCGATACGACTTGAGTAACTTGTGATAGGTCTCCATAGCTATATTAAAAATAAAGTAATATGGTGAGATGTCTTAAAAGATTGTGGCAATTTTTGTCTTGCACTTTGGCACTCGACACACTTTTTGGCACACTTTTTCTTGCATTTGGGAGGAAGGGGATAAGTCGCTCGCGTCCGTAGGCTTCGACCACCTAATCCTAGACCTACCCTGTGTGACATAATGTTAAGAAAGGTTTAGTAGATGCAGCTACCGAAATATGTGGTGTTAGTAAGAGAACGAATGAAAGAAAATTAATACGTTATGGTGGGATAATCAGGCACGTCTGGAAGTTGATGCAAAGTAGCTATGCTATGGCATGATTTATTAGCTACCAAAACTGGTAATTCTGGCGGTATGAATGATGAGATTGAAAGAAAAAAAGGCAGAGTTTAAACGTCTAATTAGGAGAGCAAAAGAGTTAGTTGAAAGGAAAAAGCAAGAAAGAGAATGATGAAGAATATCGTATAACTTCCAGGCAAATATTAAAATGTTTTGGAAACTCTAAGAACTACCAGAAGACATTCAAAACAGCCTAGATTGAATGCGATGCGAGACGAGAACGGCTGTATTCTGAATGATGAAGTGTTGAGTCTAAAGAGATGGAAGGAATATTTTTAATGCGTATTTAGTGTGGAGACGTGTGAACTAAATGAAATTCCGAAAGAAGATGAAAGAGATACGGAGATAAGTATAGATGAAATAATGAAAGCAATGAAAAGCATGAAAGCAGGTAAGGCTGCCGGATATGATATAGTTTCACTCGAAATGCTAAGGGCTGGAGAGGAAGTGGTGGCAGGCCTGCTATCTATCTATTCCCTCACTCTCATAATCCGATGGGACGGTAAACCGACACGACCGGAAAGAGATCAGGCGCAGGACCAACGGCTTTACGTGCTTTCTGAGGCACGGGGGTGAGACACCGCCAACTTCCTGACTCCGGGTAGCTACTGAGAATTTCTTGACGGAAAAACTCAATAATTAATTTTTTGCTGCACACCTTGTCTAATTTATGCTGGGAACTGAAGCGGGTACCGGTAGACTGGTGCAAAGCCGTGATAGTCCCAGTATATAAAGGAAAAGGGTCGCAGCAGGACTGTAAAAACTACCGTGGCATCAGCCTTCTTAGCATTGTGGGAAAACTGTATGCTAAGGTACTGATTGCAAGGGTCATGAAAGAAACTGATGAAATATTTGGGATGTGCAAGCGGGATTTAGAAAGGAAATGGGATGTACAGATCAAGTCTTTTCCATGTGCATGATCGCGGAGTTTTTGGCCAAAAACCAAAAGGTTTTTTGTGCGTTCATGGACTTGGAAAAGGCCTATGACAGAGTGGATAGGGATGTGCTATGGCAAACACTGAACAGCGCTGGCTTGATACAGGCATTGGAGTCTCTTTATAGGGACTCTAGTGCTTGTGCTAGGATCAACGGAGTCTACTCGGACTGGTTTGACATCCATAAAGATGTCAGACAGGGCTGTGTGGCTTCCCCGTGGCTGTTCAACCTATTTATGGACAGTTGTTTGGAAAATTTGAAAGTTGAAGAATGCGGATTAAGAATGGGTGAGTTAACCGTCAAATGCCTTTTGTACGCCGATGATCAAGTGATACTTGCGTCGTCGGCGGCGGAGTTGCAAATGATGGTTACATTAATGAACAGGTCATTAAAAGAAAAGGGAATTAAAGTGAATGCAAGTGAGACGAAAGTCATGGTTTTTGAAATAGAAGAAAGTAAAACGATACATGAAATTTCTTATTTCACATATCGTTTTAGAAATGGTAGTGTAGGTGCGGTCAGAAGCCGTAGTGCTTAGCGTAAGTGCTTAGCGGTCAGTCGCCGTAGAGTCTACATTACCTGAGGATGCCTCGTATAGAGGCAAACACGTGTCGTATTGTCGTCGATGGTGTGTCTTACCTGGAATAGTGGTGTTGCAAGTAGTGGTGCCGGGAGTAGTGGTGTTGGCAGTAGTGGTGCTGGGACTAGTGGTGACGGAGTTAGTGCATGCAGTTGAGGGAGGGCAGGAGGTGCTCTTGAATCCAGGTAAGACACATCATTGTAATTAGTTAGCGGAAGGTTGCAAAGTAATAAATTATTTATTATAATGGATTTCCGCAAAGTAAGGCCTGATTCTATCAATTAGCAGGTAATAAAGTAAATAGGGCTCTACACTCTATTGTGAAAAGTCAGAATGTATCAAAAAAGGCACTTATGGCAATTCACAATGCTGTATTATTCCCTACTTGAACGTATGGTAGTGAAAGTTGGGTGTGGCAGAAGAAGCACGAGAGTAGAATAAATGCAGTAGAAATGCGGTCGCTATGGAGTATGTTAGATCTGAATCTGAGTGACAGGGTGAGAAACAGTGTGATAAAAGAAGAGTGTGGTTTTCGAGATGATGCGGTGATCATGATTAAGAAAGGAATGCTTCGGTGGTTTGGTCATGTAGAAAGAATGAATGAGGAAAGACTGACAAAGCAAAATATATGTAGCAGAAGTGAATGGAAGAGTCGGTAAAGGACGTCCTAGGCGAAAGTTTGTCGGCCAAATTGGCGATATATTAAAAATGGGCCAAATTAAGAGTACCCTTTACCGACGAGTATGTATGCGTAGGTATACGGATGTGAAGGAGGCGAGAGAGGTAAGTCAGGATCGTGCTAAATGGAAGTCTGTAGTCTCTGCCTACCCCTCTGGGTGACAGGCGTGAGTGTTTATAGGATAGGACAAACGGAGAAAACAGTACGTTTATATTTTTATAGAATATAGGTAGTAGACAGTCGACCTAATGGTAAGTAGATGATGTGGCCCATAAACATTTATATCTTACCCCAATAAGAATCAAAATGTGAATGCGTTGTCACCCATAAGAACTAAGATAAACTACAAACAATATACGAAACACGGCACAGCATTAAGCTGCTATTTCTCGCTGGTAGGCTGAGGAGGCCTGATCCTTTCCCGGTCGAGCCGACCCAGTCGTGCTCCAATCATAATATAGCTGCGGCGTTGTTCTACCAATTACAAAACAAAGATATAATAATATATGGGTTAGCGGGTTATTAAAAACAATGATTTACTCATGCTGTGAAAAAAAACAGACATCAAAACTTACTTCTGGTTTAATCTGGTTTTAAAATATCTATGCACATTTTATCATATCAACTTTTATAACGATTTCGAAAGTTACAAAACGATCGTCGCGTCAAAGCCGGTTTTATAACTAAATAAATAGAACTATTATAAAATGATTTCTTATATTTACGCAAACACTACACATTTAAATAATAGATACAAGTTTTTACGGATTTTTTCACGTATATTAACTTTTTTTTATATACGCGTAAAAGTCTGCAGTCTGTGAACACATACAGGATCACCCCCGTCACTACATCCAATTTGATAGACCACAAATCCTTGCTAAAACCGATTACTTCCAAGGATGATTCGTGAGGCTATTGAAATCAAAAAACATCCTAATTTAAAAAGAGATAATAGCTCGGGGCTGTCATCTGCTTGGGATCCTATAATTAATAAAATTAAATCCCAACCCAAGCATACAACTGCAAGACTTCAAGATACCATAAGTTTATAGTTTATACTGTGTAGATCGGAACAAAAATTAATAATTTTAATCTGTGGTAACTGCGACATCTGGACGTTAAATACCTCAGTGCCCCCTCCCCCCTCCCATGACCATGGGTGCTGTAAAGTGCTCGAAACGTCGCGTGTATAAAAAAGTTAATATACGCGATAAAATCCGTAAAAACTTGTATTATTTAACTATTATAAATATATACGTGGCTATAATGTGCACAATTACTTACTTAGCAAACACGTCGATGGCGTTCCCTATATTCAATCCGTATCCTAAATCACTCTCCTCACTCTCACACAATCCACAACACAGGAAAACCGCGAAAAGTAGCCAAAAAGGCATTTTGATCTAAGTATTCATGATTTAATTAAGCACGCCGCGCGGTGGCGGCATATCAACTGGGTTTTTTTTTAACATTTTGCTAATGTTAACACGGAGTAAACACAGAATGAACTTGACCTGAGAGATTAGTTTGGTCGCATACGCTATAATATCTATCTACACGAAACTCTTTATTGGGCTTTGTTCACGAAACTGCTCTAAGCCGTCTTCTCGTTCATATCTTATAGCGAATGTATTTGTTTTTCGTTTTTAATTTATATGCGAATTGCGTAACAGAAATCATGCTGATTCAACACATCTTATGTACTATAATATAGGTAAGATACATTTTATTGTGTTACATACAAACTATACATCAGATAAATGATTAAATGTTAAAATAATAATGGGTCACAAACTAGATTTAATTGCCCCCAATTGATTGTTCAATCTTATTGATTAAGGAAGCAATTTGATAAACAAAGAACACCTATATTTATTGCATTTGGGTTTATTGTTATTTATAGCCTCAGGGTTCATCGTTAACATCATCACTTCCGACCTTCACAAGTCCACTACTGAACATTGGCGTCCCTCAAAGAATGCCACAAAGCACGGTCCTGGGCCATCTGTATCTGACGACTTCCTGCATGTCTTAGCAATTTCTCACTACCTACCGGCCTGCATTTAGCCTACCGGTACGGAACTGCCACTCAAGAACCTTTCTTCCCTATCGGTTGTCGGTTCTAGAGCTTTAAAGTCAGCCCGTTGCCACTTCAGCTTACTTACTTATTTTTCGCTATTATAAGCCAGTACTCATTACTCAACTATTATCAAACGAGGCCGACCAGGTATATCTTGGGTTATGTCGGTTACTCTGCTTCCCCTGCGAGTATTCTCATTTTGAAATCTATTTATCAGAAAGACTCCGATAATAGCCCTACCATAGCTCGCTAAGAGACCTTGAGTTTCCTACAGCTAGCGGTGAAGGCATTCTTAGCCTTACTTATTTGTAACTTGAAATATATTATGTAAACTTTTTATTAACGTCACCAGCAGTTCGGTGTGAATTATATTGTGTCATCATTTAAACATCCGCGTTGGCTACTTCGGCCTAGATTATTAGACTAAGTTTTTATACGTGATTCAGTCACGTTACAGATAAATTATGATTGTAGCACAAATGGGTCAGCACGACCGGTGAAGGACACACTACTGAGAAAGTAGCGTTGTATAGTCGTGTTTCGTATGACGAGTGATGAGATCTTTTTACTGGTCCATTAAGTTCTTCAGGGGTGACAACGCAAAGTCATTTGATTCTTAAGGGATGCAAGTTTCTATGGGCAAGACCATCCACTACCCATCTGGTTGAATCGGTGCCCGAATTTTATTTTAAACTAATGACATGCTTAAACAGAAGCGGCTATTGGGTCAATTCCTATCTCTTTCCATTAGATTAGATCTATCAGAGATTATCAGAATTATTAGGGAAGGTGACAAAAGTAGCGCTCGGGTAGGCTAAGTATTTTTAAAATCTCTTTCTATCTCTATAATCCATTATTTTTTTAATAAAAAGAAAAAGTTACCTTCGCAGTATCTTTTATATTGAATTGTGGAAGTGTTTTACATACATAAATTGCACAAGGACAAACACCCCGGTCCAGAAAATTTTTGGTAGGTAATCATTTGCTCTGTTCGGAATTCGAACTCGCAGCCGTTCAGCGCCGCCACCAAACACTTAGCCACTACACTACTGAGCCGTCTGATAAAACAAGATATTAGAGTGCTGTGGCCGTTATGCACATAAAAACATAAAATATTATGAGATGATCATGTATTGACATACATGATCATCTCGTGTACGATCATCTCATATAGTGACCTATAATTACGATATAAGGGCGATGGTCACTTCACGCAATGCCTCGTTGCCATTCATTAAGTTTCCTTTTCTCTAAATTCACCTAGTCTTAATACACATGAGACATAAGAACGCTATTTAAAGTTGGTGTTGGCGTATCCAGAGAAACTACTCACGTAGACGTACGCACAGAATAAATAATGTTACTATATGTAATAATAAAAATAATGTTATGTTTGTAACATTATTTTATATGCGCTTGGAGTGGTTCTTAGTTCAAGTTTTTAACACTAACGTTTTCGTATCATCGAATACCTAATATTGTATGGAAATAAAAGCAGCGCCCTGACGGACGTAAAACGAATTATTCTCTGTCATACAAAGCAACGCGATGGCGATGCAAATTCAATACAATCTATTACATCGGAAAGTTAGTTTAAAATCTATTACTAAATTCGACTCGAACAAATACACGACAGTGTGGTAATAATAATAAAATACCTATTAACCTATTAAATAATCATACCGGAAATTCATAACGCTAGTAAAATTAAGACGCTGCTAATATACGTCCTTCTTTTGAGGTACAGGCCTCCTCTCATTTTTTGAAGGGTTTTGAAGTAATAAATCCACCGCACTGCTCTATTGCGTGGTGTCGAGTTTCATATTATATATTAATATAAATATTCAGACTTATTGCCTCTGGTGCTTTATTAAATTTATGAATAACAGAAGAGAAAGTAATGTGCAAATATATTTTAGCATAACTATTTTTAAACATATACCATCGTCACATTCATTTGTCATTTGGCAAGTTATTGTATAGCTGCACTCCGTCGTATAAATTTATACGTGGTAGAGCCATGCTGCAGTTATATTAGTAGGATAGTTGTAGCACGAATGGGTCGGTTCGACCGGGGAAGGACTACGCTCTCACAGAATACCACCGTGAAATAGTAGCTTAATACTTTAATACTGCTGTGTTTCGTATAGTGAGTGTAGAGAACCGTAGACTCTAACTGGAAAAGAGGCATTCCATCTTAGTCCTCACGGGTGACAACGCATCTGCATTTTGATTTGTAATCGAGGATAGATGTAGATGTCTATGGGCCGCAACAACCACTTACCATCAGGTGGACTGTGTGCTCGTTTGTCGCCTTATCCTATAAAAAAAATTGCTTTTCTTCCCTTTTTAAGCCTCTACTTTAAAAATTTTGGAAGAACCTTACAGTGGGCCGATTGTATAATAAAAATCCCATAAGTGTTCTGCCACTTAATTACAACCGTTTGACGTCCCGTGATAACTTTGATCACGTAAGCCACCATTTTCATGTTTAATGTAGTCGCAAGTTATCGACTTATCGATACACTTGCTCGACAATAATCTCGGTCCATAAACTATTGCGTTAAGTTGCCGTCACAAGATAACCTTTTGAACCATGCACGCGAATAAAGTATTAAACATTATAAGGTATAGTAAGTTTTTGTATAAATGAAATGAAATATTTTCTTCGACTTAAGAAAATAAGATTTCATATGTCAAATGTATATTTTTCAAATATACTACCTTTTCTAAATAAGGTTTGACTGACTGGAGAAGAATCAGCGAAAAAACTTCGAGTACTTATGTCTATCCACATACTACTCTGTGTAAAAAGTATCGGGAATATGTCAATAAAAAGACCCGCGTAAAAGAGGTCGTTCTAATTTTTTTATTGCATGTTGGTAGCACTGTACTGATTTAGCGCGCAAAGTTTGAGCGGGATCTGTCATTTAATTTGTTTTAAACTACACTTTTTGTTGGTCATAGTTTTGAGTTCTCGGCGATTTTTACAATGGAAAATATTGTTGAACAAAGAGTGTGCCTTAAATTTTGTGTTTCGAATGATATTTCATGTGGTGAATCACTAAAAATGTTGCGAAATACCTACGGCGAATCGTGTATATCGAAAACAAGGGCTTATGAATGGTATAAGGCTTTTAAAGAAGGCCGAGAAGTAGTAGTAGACTTGCCTCGTTCTGGTAGACCTTCAACCGCTACGACCAAAGAAAACATCGACAAAATCTGAGAGAGTTGGCTAGTGAGGTGAACATATCTTTTAAGTCCGTCCACAACATTCTCATTGACATTTTAGGCGTGAAACGCGTCGCCGCTCGACTAGTTCCAAAAGAGCTCAATTTTGTTCAAAGAGCGCAGCGAAAGCATGTCGCTGAAGATATGGTTTCCCGAGCTTCTGCGGATCCGACCTTTATGAAACGTATAATAACTGGCGACGAGACATGGGTTTATGAGTACGACATGCAAACAAGCCAACAGTCTTCAGAATGGCGTCTCGAAAAGGTGTAGATTATGCGGATATTAATAAAAATAAATCAAAATTACAGGCCTTTTTATAGAATAAGGGTAGCAAACGAGCACACAGGCCACCACCACCTGGTACTAAGTAGATGCTGTGGCCCATAAACAGCAACATTTATCTTTAATTAAGAATCAAAATGCAGATGCGTGACACCCTTGAGGACCAAGATGAAAAGCCTCGTTTGCAGTAAAAAATGTCTCCGGTTCTCTATACACTCACCATACGAAACACAAAAGTTAATAATTAAGCTGCTATTTTACGGCGACATTCTATGAGAGCGTGGTGCTACGCCGGCCGAGCAGACCCATTCGTGCTACAACCATAATATAACTGCAGCTTGGCTTTTGCACCTTTAAAAGGATGTGACGTGATACATTTTATCTTAGTTCTCAGGCTTGACAAAATCTGTAGCGCTACACGTGATTCAGTAACCACTAGGAGTGGCCGTGACGACATTTTAGGAGTTGTATGAGAGTGTTTAATAAGTAGTGCCAGTAAATATACCAATACCATTATATTTATAACTTGTCCTCTAGATGCCGTACCAGGCGACTAAGAAAAATGCCAACAAATCAAAAAATGACACACCACATTACGCACACCAGCGGTAAAGTAACCAGACAGGCGATCGGTAGTAGCAGGGGCAGATCTATATACAGGCTTTCTGGGCTACAGCCCTGGGCCCCGGTGATACAAAGGGTCGGCAGCCCCCATCGAAGACAATAGCTGTAAAAACCTCAAAAATAATATTTTGAATTTATTTTGAAAATTTTATGACTTAGGGGAAATAGGGATGAGAAAGTTAATTTTCGTAAAGAGGCACGAAATTTGTGTAATAAAGAGGCAAAACACATATTTACTTTTTAAGAAAAAATTTTGGAGAGGATATTTGTTAAGGCAGCAAGTTAATTATGTCATTAAAAGAGTTCATGAATAACATACGGCACTAATCGGATCAGAAATGAAATATAAACGAGGAGAAAGTTAAAAAAATTAATACAAGTGGAGGAGTAGAATTCAGATATCACATAAACTTGAGACCAATTAATCCAAATTTTTCAGTCTTAGTGTAGTAGAAGAAATTAAAAGACACGCTAAACGTTGCATTGTATAAGCTGCTTTAAACAGAAGTCAATTCTACGAGACTTATAGTAACAAATGTAAATGCTTAGTGGTTTGCAAGAGAATAGTACTTATGGAAAACATAGATCTGGAAAGTGTACGCAATATTATTGATAATTATCCAGAATGCTAGTTAAAATCTAATCTAAATCTTGCTGTGGAATGATCTTGCAAATTAATGAAAAGAAACTTGTTGATGTTTTTCCAAATTGTTTTACTACTTTTTAATGTTGTCAAGCACTAGCTGTAGAGCGGAGCTCTCTTTCTCCAGGATGTCGTATATAGAAAACAAATATGAACACAATGTTGAACAATCGACTACTAAATAATTTATCAGTTCTTTCCATGAATTGTATCTTAACATAGGACTTACAAAGTGATGAGCATATTATATAAAGGATTTTGCAGCGCATAAATCTAGAACCTGTTAATTTCAATAATGCAAAATGCAATAATGTCTTATAATCGCTTGTGTATCTAGGTCATATTAAATAAATAAAATATTGTCTATATTTTATTTATTTAATATATATATCTATAGTATATCATTACAGAAAACAGTTTTTTTATTAGTTTGATTAATTTGGTAGGCCCCCAAGTAGTGTTAGCCCAGGGCCCCACAAATTCACAGTCCGCCCATGGGTAGCAGGGTCTAAATCTCTAAATGTACTACGATCTTCATACCGTCTGCCAAATGTGACCATTAAGGCGAATCTTTCCTGCAATGGGAGAGACACAACAAGTTCAGCCGTGGACTGTGAGAAAATGTTTAAAGGCACACGACGTACGAAAGACAAATCTCTTGATTATTACTTGCTTGGTTAATTCAGTGTTAAGTAAAGACTGAAATTTAACCCAATTTTTATTTCGCTTTTAGATCTCATTAAACAGTGTAAACAGTGTCATAAAAACATCTGCTTACGACATGAAGTATTTAGATTTTTTAAGAAGTTGAATGACACACTATCAGAAGTATTTACTTTTGCGATAAAACAATTAAATTTGATTGAGGCAATGGCCTCGTTTTGTTCTTTTTACGATAAGTCAGGACTAAAGCGGAGATAATTTAGATATTTCGCTTATCGAAGATTTGTTTTGCGAATATATTCTGCAGTGTGGTGGCGGCAGCCGACAGCCTTAAGTATCTATTATATAAATAAATCTTTCGCGTTTTATATAATAATTATATTATATATACCTACTTAAAGAAAACACCTCATTATAATAAGTAAAGTCTAATAACTACCTGTCAACAGATGGCGCAACTTAATTATATCAACCATTAAAATATAGATGGCGCTCATAAATATAGTTTCCATTGAATTTTTTCTAAATTACTAGTGAATTAGTTACGTACCGATAGATGGCATTATAATCAGCTTACAAACTTTTCTTTGAATACTAACCTGTTTACCTGGTGCATTGAGTTATATGTACTACGTACTATATATCGATGACCTGGTGCACTATGTTGAGAGAGAGAGAGAGAGGTGCACTATGTTGACAAATGCGGCGGTGGCTACGAGGGAGACGGAAAATCCCTTCAAATAACTGAAATTAGGTGTGTAATTAAAAATAGTTTTGTAAACATTGCTTCTTTAGACGTATCTTGAGATCGAATTATTGCTAAAAATGAAACATTTTATTTTCAATCATAAAACAATTTTATTTCATCTAAACATGTTCCTTCAAATATGTACACCGTCTGTCTACATTTTATTGCAATTAATACTAAAATATAAATGCATTCTGAATTTTGATCACACATTAATTTGTATGCGAATCTAACCGAAACTTTATTATTGCACAATATTAAAATAGCTCTCTTTAAAGTATATATAAAATAGTTAATTATATCTTATTGTCTTATGTTTTCATATCAATAATTATTAAGGCACTTTTTCATTTTGCCGATTTTGATCGGACTTTAAAATCACACAAGATTATATAAGTTATTGCTAACTAAAAATTTTAAAAAGTCGAATTGAAATTAATTTTGAATTGTGAATTGTGATGGTGAATATCAAAATAGAGTCATAGTTTTCAAGATCAGCATCAACGCTGAAAAGTGTCTAAAAATTTGTCAGTTTTACTTGCAGAATGCATCAATTTTTTGGGTTATATATTTTTATTGCTGAGAACCGCTTTTATTAAATTTGTAGTAATTTGTCAGCTTTACTTGCATTTCAATAGTACTTCATTATAAGGATCAGCAGATTTTTAACCAAGAAAATCAGCATCAGCGACAACTCTCTTTTAAACATACATAATGCAAAAAGGACCCAATAAATCACATAAATAATTTAAACTTGAAAGACCACTTTTTTCACAAAGTTTTCAATTATTTACTGCTGCTTTTTAATTTCAGTTTCAGTGAAATATACAAAGATATAGTTGAATTCGTAGTTTCAAAATACATTTATGCGAAAATTGTCTTTATACAATAAAAGGCATGAATGATGATATAGTAAAGATGATTATCTTATTTATATAGGCAACAATTAAATATTTACAAAAATACCTCACTTTCATCCTAATCTAGAAAATAAGTAGACTTTCACTGTATACCTTAAATGTACGATCACATTTTTGCACTACAATTATTTTAAATACATTCACTATAATATTCCATACAATAAATAAATAAATATTGGTAATAATTGACAAAGTGGACATCCAGATTTAATGAATCGAGCTTGCTGCAAATTAAGTCATTAAAACAAAAAACAAAAAACATTTAGGTCTACAAAATGATACACCTAATTATCAAACGTTTTCCATGGTATTCTCTACATATAATCTTACAACTTGAATTACACAAAATTTTGATAGAGTTTTAATTTTAAATGTCAGTGACGTATCATTAATACTACCAAATCCCTATATTATTTGTCGTTGTTTTTTTAAACTTATCTGAAATATTTTTCGAAGCATCACTTATTACATCAATGGACTATATTTTTATTAAAACTTTCTAAAAACCTGTCCAATATCAAAACATCGCTGTATTTTTTTTAAAAATATATATGCAATTTACTTTTATAAAAAGCATTCAATACACTTGATCACATATTACTCTCCCATAATTTTAAATAATTGTCTATAACTTCCTCGAACCACTTTTTCTTTTGCGGGTCTTTAAACAGCGGAGATAATGTCTTTAACTCTAACTGTAATAACGCTTCGTTTCCTAAAAGCGTGTCTAAATTCCTCAGCAGTGATGGTTCTCCGTGTAGTTTTAAGAGGCTGGGGTAGGAGAAAATATAGTAGTGGACTCGAAGGCGTTTCATGGCCCAGCTTTCCACTGTTTTGTTTCCGCTTGCGACCTGAGAAAGAGTACACTGTTTTTAGTATTGTTTGCCATTGCCTTGTTTAAAAGGAAAAAAGTTTACTATCATTTTAGATTAAAAATGTGGTGTATTGTTCTTCGATTTATGATGAAATATAATTTAAACAATAACGTTAAAATGCAGAAGTGAAAAAGTGGAAACGGTTAGGAGGTTACAAACAAGTTATACGTATTTTACAAACAAATAGATGAAATAATGACTATGGCAATTGAAAGGTGATGGTAATGAGTGACATATTAACATGATAAGACTGGAAAACATGCAATTGTTTTCGTAAAAAGTGCATAAAGGCGGGAAACTGTCAACTGTCATCGTCATTTTAAAGCTATCAGCATTGTAAAAATAACATTATGCAAGAAGCTACTTTTATGTTATGTACGTGTTACCTTTATTTGGCCTATATGTTTAGCATGCCATGGCGAGAAGTATCCTTCTAACTCCTTAGCAGTAATATCAGCTACTCCCTTGCTTTTTAATCTTTCTTTGATCATAGAGTATGCAGTTCTAGAGAATACAAACACCTGGTGAGAGCAGACACAATTTTCACAAATTTATTTTATTTTGATAATATTTGCGTGAGTGTACTCTTAGATATCTTTAGAAAATTATAGAAACATGCGGCCAAAATTTAAATCGTCAACAAAACTTTAAAGGTGTAATTTTTTTAAAAAAATGTTTTTTTTTTTGCTCTTGTAACTGCTTAAATGCTCTCAGTAAATTCTAAACAGGTCGACATTATTGGCCAATATAATAATCATTGATTGATTATTTTTTTTTAGTTTTACGTGTAATTTTTTTAATTATAAAAGTTAGTTACGGGCCTTACGGGTTACGGAAACCTTCAATTTTCAAAATTAAAAGCTCGTAGTTTTGAGCACAATTTGTAAAACAATACTACTCACAAAATAATTTTGACAATGACGCCCAATGTTCATAAGAAATGTCACTGATAATGAAAATTCACATGCTCAAAAATACAAATCAGTAGAAAAAGACATAGATGCTCGATGTAAAGTGAAAGTGCCAAGTTCGATGTGAAGAATTAGTCCTGAATTCTTAGCGCATGCCTTTTGGATGATTTGAAAGTTTATGGCCTGTTCCTATATGTTTATATTGATTTTTTAGATTACGATAGACTTCAGTGTATAGTAATATTACTGTAAAATAATATTGAAATTTTCTGGAACTTGCAGTGTTTTTCAAATCCAAAATTAAATAAGTTACATTTTAAATAAGTCCATATAGAAACAAGCCATATTATTGATCAATTCAAACCTTGACCGCTCCAACATGTTCGGCAAAGAACGGGGAGAAGAAGTTATTCATTTCTGTTGGAGGTATATCTTTGACACCTTGTGACTTCACACGCTCCTTAATCCTCGAGTACACTCCTCGCGAGAACACAAACACCTGATAAAATGATTACGAAAACATTAAAAATATTTAAAAATAGAAAATGGGCGTGCATGTATGCTAATAACAAACCAAGCTAATTAATAGATTTTCTCTGAAATCACTTATTATTTATGTCATAACCACTTTACACCTTGTTTCTTTACGTTGCAGTTTTCAAAGGGTTTCCATATCAATAACACAATGACATACTTAATAATCTAATTAAATAGCCATAGATGATACACAAGCGATCGAGCGGAACCAGGGCTCCAAAGTCTTTGCCAGAGATCTGTCTGCCAGAAAGAGCCAACTGTCAAAGCTGAAGACTGAGTGTGGCAACATCGTTTCCGGGACACCTGAGATTTTGAGTGAGATTGAGAGGTTCTATGGGCAGCTGTACACATCATCGTTGGAGCCACACGCAAGTGTGAGTAACGATCCAAGAGCAAGTCTTATCCGACACTATTCCGATGATATCCCGGACGTCAGTCTAAGCGAGATTAGAATGGCTCTCCACCACCTTAAAAACGGCAGGGCCCCAGGCGAGGATGGAATTACAGCGGAGCTTCTGAAAGCGGGTGGAACACCGGTACTTGTAGTCCTTCAGAAGCTCTTCAATTCCGTCCTCCATGGTGGCACTACTCCAGAGGCGTGGAGCAGAAGTGCGGTGGTCTTGTTCTTTAAGAAAGGCGACAACGCTCTCTTAAAGAACTACAGACCGATTTCCCTTCTGAGCCGCGTCTACGTGCTGTTTTCGAGAGTCATTACGAATCGTCTCGCACGCAGACTTGACGACTTCCAGCCTCCCGAACAAGCCGGTTTCCGAAAAGGCTTCAGTACCATAGACCACATACATACCCTGCGGCAGATTGTACAGAAGACTGAAGAGTACAATCTGCCACTTTGCCTGGCGTATGTGGACTATGAGAAAGCCTTTGATTCCGTCGAAATTTGGGCGGTGCTACAGTCCCTTCAGCGGTGCCAAGTTGACTGTCGGTATATCGAAGTGCTGAAGTGTTTGTACAGTAGGGCTACGATGGCTATCCGAGTACAGAACCAGAGCTCGAAACCTATCCAACTGCAGAGAGGTGTAAGACAGGGTGACGTTATATCCCCGAAACTCTTCACCGCTGCATTGGAAGACGTTTTCAAGCTACTGGACTGGAAAGGATACGGTATTGACATCAATGGCGAGTACATCACTCACCTTCGATTTGCCGACGATATAGTCCTTATGGCAGAATCGCTGGAGGACTTAAGCACTATGCTCAATGACCTCAATAGTGCCTCCCAACGGATAGGTCTTAAGATGAACATGGACAAAACAAAGATCATGTTCAATGTCCATGTCACACCTATGCCGGTAGTTGTTGGGAGCACTATGCTCGAAGTTGTTGACGAGTACGTTTACCTGGGACAAATAGTCCGACTAGGTAAGTCCAACTTCGACCGAGAGGTCAATCGACGGATTCAACTCGGCTGGGCAGCGTTCGGGAAATTACGACATATCTTTTCGTCAGGTATACCTCAATCTCTAAAAACTAGATTGTACAACCAGTGCGTGTTGCCAGTGATGACTTATGGATCTGAGACGTGGTCCTTCACTGCTGGCCGTATGAGGACGCTTAAGGTCGCTCAGCGAGCTATGGAGAGGGCTATGCTCGGAGTTTCTCTGCGTGATAGACTCAGAAATGAGGATATCCGCAGTAAAACCAGAGTGACCGACATAGCCCAACGGATTAGTAAGCTGAAGTGGCAATGGGCCGGCCATATAGCTCGAAGAACCGATAACCGATGGGGAAGAAAGGTTCTCGAGTGGCAGCCTCGTACCGGTAGGCGTAGTGTAGGGCGACCCCCCACTAGATGGAGTGACGACCTGGTAAGACATGCAGGAAGTCGATGGATGCAGGTGGCTCAGGACCGTGCTTTGTGGCATTACTTGGGGGAGGCCTATGTTCAGCAGTGGACTTGTGAAAGGCTGTAATGATGATGATGATGATAAGATGATACACATAACGGCAAATATAATAGAGGTCAAGTTGATCAAAGGTTTTTTTTAATCAAATGCGTTATTTATTAAATATTTTCCGCCACTTTCTTTCATGGCATCGATTAAGAATTAATATGTAGACGTATAATACCTGTTTGTTTATAAGATTGCGTAACAGTATGTAGCATATTGTTGCTTTCTAAGTTATAACTATACTTATACGCCACATATCGGAATATAGAGTATTAATAATAACAAGAAAAAATTATTAATTTTTATTTAGTGTATGAGAAGTAGAAACCAATACTAAATTGCTGTCGTATATGCATAGTTTTGTCATTCACGTTTGAGGGTATAATAAAATTAAATATCCATTGAAATAAAGAATATTATTATTTATTATTTTATTTTATTATGTTATACAGTCCTTCATCTTGTAGCGCCATCTAGATACAATTTTCGAATATAAAAATAATATGGAAAGAAGAGCAAAATCGACCGATAAAAATAACTTTTTGTGTTAGCAATTAATTATTATAACTGTGACCTGGGTATTTAATTCTGTAAACCGATAAAGACGACCGTGTAGTGAGGTAAACTATCGATATAATGGATTATATCGGGTTGTTTAGCAAACAGTTCACGTTCCTCTGTAAACTTATATCACGTTTCCGTTAGTTCTAGCTTATCACGTGACGACACACGCAGCACGCTATGTGAATTAAAACATTTCGCGATATTTATGAGTCAAACGTGTTAGATTAAAAATATTGAAACGATTTGTTATTGTACAAGATGTCGATCGCGTTAATAAGTGGTTTACCTGTCAATTAAATTTTGTGTGCTTATAATTCTTGTTATAGAATAAAGGTGACTAACAGTCCACCTGATGGTAAGTGGATGCTGTGGTCCATAGATATCAAAATTTATCCTTGATTACGAAGCAAAATTAAGATGCGTTATCATCCCTTAGAACTAAGATAGAATGCCCCGTCTCCAGTTAAAAAGGCCTCCGGTTCTCTACACTCGCCATACGAAACGCAGTAGCATTAAGCTGCTATTTTACGCTGGTTCTACCCCGGTCAAGCCGACCCATTCGTTATACAACCATAATATAGCTGCAGCGTAACTCTACCATTAATTGTACATGTGTATAACATACCAATTATACACTGACTGAAAAAAGGTGAAGGTCGACAATTCGACTGTATTTTTGTATGTTCCATTTTCTGATGAGGAAATACTTAAATTTGTTTCAGTCAAGATAACAAGGTAGCTCGGTCTTCTGATATATTCAGATTCTGAAGTTAGCCCCGGAGACATTTGTACGGAATTGTCTCATTTTTCCACCATCAGTCAATTTTTTATGTGGTAGAGCCATGCTGCAGCTATATTGTGGTTACAGCACGAATGGGTCGGCTTCACCGGGGAAGGACCACGCTCTCACAGGATACCAGCCTAAAATAGCAACTTAATGCTGCTGTGTTTCGTATAACGAATGTCTCTACACTCTAACCGGAGACCCTTTTGGAAACCCCGAGGACAGATGGAATTCCAGAAAGAAACGAGGCATTCCATCTGTCCTCAGGGTTGGCAACGCATGTGCATTTTGCTTCTTAATTGAAGACAAATGTAGATGTCTATGGGCCACAGCATCCACTTACCATCAGCTGGACTGTGTGCTTGTTTGTCACCCTTATTCTATAAAAAAAACATTACCGTTGTAGCTTATAAAAGCCCACTGCTGAACAAAGGTCTCCCCAATAGGTTGCCTCATGGAGAAAGCAATCTAAGTTTTTAATGTTTACTTGTTGTTACGAAGACTGTACCGGTTTGTCTCCCTCTGTCGCCTATTACGACACTACCGGGATATGGGGAAGTGGATATTGTAACACAATCAGCTACCTTTATTATGGATTAAAAGTAAATAAATCCGTAATACCCTACACACGTAAAAACAATATGTAACAAAATCCCTGTGGTTCCCATTAAGTGCGTTATCAGAATCAGTATTCTAACGTATAGAAATAACTTTTTTTCAAAAACTCGACCATAATTTTTTTTCAATAATTAAAAAATTATTTGCTGATTTTATGTTATTTTATTTTTTCTCTAACTGACACGCGCATCGGCAAAGCGGACAATCCTTTACTCCCCGGACAATGCATAGTAGTAAAACCACATACAATTTCCAAATTAAATTTTATTTAAATTAAATTCCAAAAAATATGATCGAGGTTTCTAAAAAAAGTTATTTGAATACTAATTCTGATAACGCACTTAACGGGAACTACAGGGTTTTTTTACATGTTGTACAAGCGTCACATAGGATACCCTGTAGTGGCGTATAAGAATATCCACTACCCCACGGGAAACAAATCAGGAGATGGGCACTGCGTCGCCCTAATGACGACTAAAAATAAAAATAAAACCGATGTGCCAACCCGCTTGCTCAACGTGGAAGCTGTGGCTAATATAACCCCTATCAGGCAATCTGCAGCAGCGGACTTCAATAGGTTGTAACGGTAACATAGGAGCTGGTGTAATCGATCTATAGCATTCTTAACAAAACAACAATAGGTTCCATTCTTACCTGATACAATGAGTTACCAGTGATGTACGATGCAATGTAGTGTGAGCCGTATTTCCTTATGAAGTCAGCAATGGACACGGTATCGCCGATTGTGGACTCCTGGATGGCTTCGTACACTACGTCTTCTACAGCTATGTTCGGCGGTAAGTCATTTAATTTGCCCGTTTCGCGAAACCTGGAATAAGAGTGAAGATGATTAGGTCATCATAAACACATTACTGTTTATCATCCGATTGAATAAAGGTAATAAATTTAGATCTAAGGTAAAGTAAGGTAAGAATTACCCTGGTGACACGCATCCTCGATTGCCCACTAAATAGGAAAAAAACCACTAACACCATATATGGAGTGCTTTTTTTTAAAATAAATAACCACTCCATATATTCTATTACCTACATCTTCATCGTTATTTAAACGTTAGGAGTCCCTGTAGGACTCTCGGACATCGGCCTCCGACAAAGTATTGTAGGTCTAATAAATGCTGTCACGCTTGCCAAGCATCAAAACTTTGACTTTCGGACATTGACCTGTACTTAGATTTTTTAGTAAATAAAGAAATACAATGCAAGAAAGTAATACCACATTGTTTATATTTTCAAAATGAGATCAATTTGCACTACTAGATCAATACACTCCAACTACAATATAATTAAATTAATTGTAAAATATGAAAAACAAATGCAATTAATTAAAACATTTAAAAATTATAGAATCAAAAAAGCATTTTTATCATTTTTATAGCTTTGCCAGTATAAAATTTTTAACACTTCATAGCTACATGTAAATAATATAAGGTTATAGTAGCTTGAACTGTATATATTTAATGTATAGATGTTCTATGAAATATTATTATAATTGAGTTTTTACTCACTTCTACGCGTATGAATATTCTGAAATGTGCAGATGTAATAACAACCGTTGACAATATAACAATTTCAGGACTCTATAGAGAATACTAAGACCTAGTATTCTTACTAAGATCATCACAACTCATAATCAATGCGTGTCATTTAAGTTTTTAAAGTCTGATATTATTATATATATATATATATATATATATATATATATATATATATATATATATATATATATATACTCTTTTTTGTGTACAGCTGTTTTTCTTACTCATTTTAGTGACATTACCTCTACACTTCATATGACAAACACTTTAAAATATTTAAAACTCTTGCATATAGTTATAATGCCATCTATTGGGCAATAGAAAGATTGTTATGTATGTACCGAGGTCGACTCTTTACGACACTTATGATACCTAGGTAAAATTTGGGGAGGATTCCCTTAAGTCGCCAACACACAACGCTTTTAATTTCATTTACAAATATACAAATTAAACAAACAATCTATAAAATATTTAAATATATAATTAATCATTAAAAATCCCTTAAACAATAAGAGCCTATGATCTTCAAACAGCTTAAAGATTTTCTTGAATCACAGCTATCAACACTCTCGATCAAGTCAACTATCAACTAAAAAAAACTAAATAAAAATCGATTCATCCGTTTGGGCGCTACGATGGCACAGACATATCACATACCACGGATACACACACACAGATACACGCGCTAAACATATAAATATAACAATTCTCAGTTTTCGTCGTAGGGGGTTGGAAATAAAATGCTCAAAACGTAACTATATTCAAATCAATTTGATCTGCCCCAATGCGTGTTGGCGAACTTCACATGTCTTCGAAATATTTTTTTTATTTCTCAGACATGCAGGTTTCTTTCCTTAACCGCCGAGCACGTGGTAAATCAGGACTTAAAATTGCAATTAACAATTAATTTTTTTTTTGGTGCCGGCGGGGATAGAACCCGGGTTGCTCGCCTACTGTGAAATTTACAGCAAGCGCTCCACCTCAACCATCTAAGCTACATAGTATATAGAAATTTGAAATTCCTATATGGTTTAATTAAGTTAGACGGCTATGGCTACCATGAACAACCACATTTTTATTTTTGAAGATAAAAAGAATGTAAATCATATTTGTATTCTACTGATCTCTAAAGCTCTATACTACTCTATACGCTATGTCACTTCATATGCTAGGGTAAGAAAATAAATTTATAAAACTTCAAGTATGATTATGGTATCTTCTCTCCCCTAAAATAATTAAATTTTCTAATTCGGTTTTGGGTCAATATAATACACCAAATTTTCGTTCCTTAGGTCCTTAATCAATCCAACCACGTGATAGATCCGTGACCTGCGGACAGATAGACAGACGTAGGGCGACATTATTAGGGCTCTGTTGCACGCTTGGGTATGGAACTTTAAAAATTAGTTGCAGCACGAGTAACAGAATTACCATTGCAATTCAAGCGAAAAAAATTAGAAAATTACACAGCAGGGCATTACTATAAATTAGCCGTTGGATCCCATTGGATGGGAATAAAAAAATATTGATAATTATTAATACCTAGATACTCTCACGAGGACATAACAGTGGTCACCGGTAATGAATGAAGAATTGATCCCCAAGTTCCTCGCCATGATGTCAGTCGGCCAGCCAGCAGTGAAAGCGCGCCATGGTCGCTCCAACCTAAATATTAAAATAAGTAAATGTTTTAAAAATAAAATAATAATATTATGGTGGAGGTACATGTTCAGTAGTGTATATTTTCGATGGGCCCTAAAGAAAGAATTTTGTTTTTTTTTTACGTGGTAGAGCCATGCTGCAGTTATATTAGTAACATAGTTGCAGCACGAATGGGTCGGCTCGACCGGGGAAGGAACGCTCTCACAGAATACCAGCGTAAAATAGTAGATTAATGCTGCTGTGTTTCGTATGGTGAGTGTAGAGAACCAGAGACGCTTTTTTCTGGAAACGAGGCATTCCATCTTAGTCCTCACGGGTGACAACGCATCTGCATTTAGATTCGTAATCGAGTATGGATGGATCAGGTGGAATGTGTGCTCGTTTGTCACCCTATCCTATAAAAAATGAAAAAGTACAGATATCTTACTTTTAAATACATTAAATTTTAATATTATAAATAATATGTCACAGCCGAAAGCTGCAGTGCGTTTTCTTTGGGGTTAAACTAGGTTTATTAAAGTTCATATGAAAATTAAAATGGCTTTTGTTAATTTTGTCAAAAATACGAAAGCACATATTAATATCAGCGCCTACTTCGTTGTTGTGTTGTACAGCTGCAGATAAAACGGTGGACATTTATATTATTTATAAATTATTCATACACATTACACCAGCCACACTAGGATTGGGCCGCACGTGAGGCTTGTGTTTGGCTAAACTTAGGTGCGTCCGTAGTTCGGCTTTCAGCCGTAACATATTTTGAGCCATGGTAGCTTGAGGGTTAAGCTTTCGCTGTAAATGTTACAGTATGCGAGTAATCCGGGTTCGATCCACGCCGGCATCAATCAAATTGTTAATTGCAATTTTAAGTGCTGATTTACCACGTGCTCGGCGGTGAAGGAAAACATCGTGAGGAAATCTGCATGTTTGAGAAATAAGAAAAAAAATGTTTCAAAGATATGTAAAGCTCTTCAATACGCATTGTAGCCGCGCGGCGGACACTTCCTTCCAGATCTTTCATTCCGAACCTTCTCTCCAATTTTAGGCGGTCATTGCTAAATAACAATGAATAATATAAGTTATTTTGATAAATTACAAATTATATATTTGTATCTCTTATCTCACCTCTCAAAAATAAAATCCCTGAAGTACGCCTGCAACAACTGCTTTAAGTTATCGCAGAACTCCATATGGAAGTCACCGTCGAAAAGTGTTTTGGGCTGACGGATCTTCGGCGCGACGGCAAAGCGTTCTACGTCCCGAAATACGCTGACGGTAGGCTCCCGGAACACCCAGCTATCAGTGTCGTTCCTCGGTACGACTCGCATGCATATGCTGAGGTAGCCATATCTGAGAATAGGTATATAATATCACGATAAATTATTAATCGTAAGTTTTTGCCTAGACATTTTGTTTTGGGAGATGTAGAGCAGTATATGCCGAAATTACACACCACAGTTACTAAACGCGTTTGAATTTAACGCTCCTTCAAGATATCCGCGTCATCCGGTAGCTCCACCGAAGCCTCCAACCCGCAGAACCGTTTTTGACCCCAACTCTCCGTTACCCAGACTGAGTAAGCTGCTAAATAGCATTAAAGACATATTTGATGTAAATTTTGATTCCGCTTACGGTGTCCGTAAAAAGATTGTTGACAGTATGACTAGTCCTAGTACTTAACATCGTGCAACCAGCTAGTGTTTTTATATTACCATACGAATGAACTACGTTCTGTTCTTTTAAAATTATTAACTTAAATTATAAATCAATACCTACTTAAGTTAAAGTGTGGGCCACGGAATCTACTGCGGTTTCGAATGCACCGGTAATTACTCCCTGCGCGAGCGCTGACGTCATCGCCTCGGTCCCGAGTGTTATCTCTAGTGCAAATAATACAGCTGTTTCTTTTGTCGCTGCAATGCAAGAGCGTAAAGAAAATCGAATAACTAAGGACTGCACGCGGATCCGGGAGGAAAATAGCGAATGGCAAATTGTTCAACCCAAAACTGCCAAGAGATACAAACTTATTGGTCAGAAAGGACGAGCTTCTACAGCGCCCGATGTAAAGTTTAAAGCTGCGAATGTTACGGTCCCGTTATTTATATCAAACGTAAGTAAAGAAACAAGTGAACAGGACATTATAAGTTATATTAAAGACAGGACGAATGAAACAGTGTCGCTTAAATCGATTAAAATGAAATCTAATAAGAAATATAACGCATACAAATTATTTGTGTCAAAAAATAAGCTAAATTTGTTTTTAAATGATGAATTTTGGCCCGATGGCATTACTTTTAGGCGCTTTGTGCGTTTTTCTGTATGGCAATAACCAAGACAGCCGTAAAAATTATAGTTAGTTACATTTTAAAATCATGTGTAGTATACAAAATAATTATTGTAAATTAATTAGTTTTAATTGTAAAAATTTCAAGACTTCTATAGAAGATATTAGGAAGTTATGTAAAACGAGCAATATAGTGTGTCTACAGGAGACGTGGCTCCTCAATCACGACGTTCCGTTACTGGGAACGGTTTCCAGTGAGTTTGAGTATACCGGTAAGTCTGCTGTGGATACATCTGCCGGCATTTTGAGGGGGAGACCATATGGCGGAGTAGCCATCCTCTGGAGGAAAGGCATTTTCGACACTGTATCAGTCGTGGAATGTAATAGTAAACGTCTAGCTGCTATCAAAGGTACTACAAGCGGTCGTAATATCTTAGTATTTTCAGTGTGCATGCCAACAAAATCTTATGAAAACCTGCCTATTTTCACTGAAGTTCTAAGTGAAATAAGTGCGATTGAAGATAGCAGCGATGTCGAAACTACATATATATTAGGCGATTTTAATGCTCATCCATACGAGCTATTTTATAGAGAGCTAAGTAGTTTCTGTACAGATCGATATTGGGCTTGTGTGGATGTAGATACTTTAAAAACCGACTCGTATACATTTATCGACCCGTACCATGGAAGTAAGAGCTGGCTTGACCACTGTGTGGTCTCCCTATCAGCCCGGCAAACTATTGAGAATGTAGGGATTTTGGAAGATGTGTTTGTTTCGGATCATCTGCCCATTTATCTGGAATGTAATCTGGACATTGTAAGGCCTAAGCTGGTGATACATGAGATGCGGGGTAGTGCAGTGATTTGGGGCGAAAGAGATGAATCACAGATAAATAGATACCGCAATCTATGTAACAACAGCTTACGTGATATCGACTTTCCTCCTGAGTTTGTAGATTGCAGCCACGGGTCATGCAGCCTGAAAAACCACAAGCTAGTTTTGGACAGCTTTTATAAACGTATTGTGGATATTTTACAGGACGCAGCTGTTCAGACAAAGGCTCAGGTTAAAGATAAACCACGGAGGAACAAAGTTTTGAGTGGGTGGAACAAGCAAGTTAGGGAAGCTCACCGGGAGGCCAGGATTCGATTCCAAGACTGGGTTTTGCATGGTCGACCTCCTTCTGGCCTAATATATGAGCAAATGTGCGTATCACGTAAAATCTTTAAAGGCAGACTAAAATGGTGCTTAAATAATCAGGAGCAAATAAAAATGGACCAAATAGCAAAACTTAGAGCGGAAAAGAACTTTAGTAGGTTTTGGAAATCCACAGGGAAACTGAATATTAGGCCTGGACTCCCGGCGAGTGTCGATGGCAAAAGTGACCCGGGGGATATTGCAAACTTGTTCATGGAACACTTTAAGGTGAGGTCACCACTTGGTCCATCTGTTACTAAGCCAGAGTATGGGTCCGGCGTGCGCGGGGAAAGGCCGTTGCTATTATTTACAACCAGCCAAATAAAAACTGTAATAAAAGGAATGAGCAGAGGAAAGTCTCCCGGTCATGACGGGATTAGTATTGAGCACCTGAGATATGCGGGGGTGCATTTACCGAGGGTCCTGTCCCTGTTTTTCAATATGTGCATCAGCCACTCGTACTTACCAGCTGATCTAATGAAAACTACTGTCGTCCCCATATTGAAGAACGGGACGGGAGATATCTCGGATAAGGGAAACTATCGCCCAATCTCCCTCGCTACTGTGATAGCTAAGATATTGGACAGTCTGCTTGTCTCTGGCCTACAAAATTACTTAAACCTGCATGATGCGCAGTTCGGGTTCCGGCCCGGACTATCCACTGAAAGCGCAATTCTGAGCCTCAAGCATACTGTCCAATACTACACAGATAGGAGGACACCTGTTTACGCCTGTTTTCTGGACCTCTCCAAAGCCTTCGATCTCGTTTCATATGATGTGCTTTGGAGGAAGATGGAGGACAGGGGTATTCCAGCGGAGATGATTAATATTTTTCGGTATTGGTATGCAAACCAGACCAATTATGTTAAATGGTCAAACAGTCTCTCCGAGTCATACAGATTGGAGTGCGGAGTGAGGCAGGGGGGGTTATCGTCTCCAAAGCTCTTCAACCTGTATGTTAACGATCTCTTAGTGGAGCTCAGTAGCATGCGTGTTGGATGCCGCGTGGGTGGTGTTAGTATCAATAGCATCAGCTATGCGGATGACATGGTGTTGCTGAGTCCCACTGCGAATGCGATCGGAGAAATGTTGAAGGTCTGCGAGACTTACGCTGCCTCGCATGGTCTTGTATATAACATAAATAAGAGTGAATACATGGTCTTTGGGGTGGACGGCAAGTATCCCTAAGCTATCCCTGCAATAAGATTAAATGGATCGGAACTAAAGCGGGTGTATCAATTTAAATACCTAGGGCATATTCTTGCCGATGACCTTAAGGATGATTTGGATATTGAGAGGGAGCGTAGGGCTTTGGCGGTTCGCGGCAATATGCTGGCCCGTAGATTTGCTCGCTGTTCAGATCAGGTTAAAATAACCTTATTCAAAGCGTATTGCCAGGGTCTGTACACGGGTGGTCTGTGGATTGGGTATGCCAAAAAATCGTTAAACACACTGCGCGTCCAATACAATAACGTTTTTCAGGATGATGTTGGCACTTCCCCGTTTTTGTAGTGCCTCTGGTATGTTTGCTCAGACCCGAACTGACGGTTTTCATGCCATTGTTCGGAAAAAAGTAGCGTCACTAATGAGAAGGATACGGAGAAGTGAAAACAGCATCCTGAGAACAGTGGCAGAGGATCCGCATGCGCCTATTGTAAGGCACTTTGTGCGAACGATGACATACACAGTGGATAATAATTCTTCGGGGTGTCGACCGCACGGAGTGCCTCTTAGGTACATGACAAATTAGAATGTAATTTAGAATTGTTTTTTCTGATTTAGTCTGTGTGTGTGATGTAATCTCGAGTCAATTGACTAAGTTAGATTTAATTTATTCTAGATATATTATAATTCTATTTTATTTCTAAATTATAATATTAATATAAATTAATTTAATTTGTCTTCAAAATACTAACACTTAGTTTTTAAGCATTAATGTATTACTAACCCATGGACCTTTGTTGTCTGAAATAAATGAATTTTGATTAAATGAATTTTGATTAAAGTTATAATGCATGCTGTGTTTACTAGTAAGTAGTCACTACACTTAGTTTAAGAAAATTTTCTGTTATTTAATATTTTTATTGTGTAAGTTGACTGATAGCAATCCATATGAATAAAAAAATAAAAATAAAATAAAATCAGATACTGTGATAGCGAAATCTAATCCAGCATCGGGGCAATAACAAAGGTATAATTGAATTACGCACAAACAAAATCAAAATACTTTGAAAAAATTAATATATTAAATAAGGTCTAATATCACAGTGGACACATAATAGAACATTAAAACTACACTATGGCATATCCAACTTCATTTACCTGAATAATACTAACCTCTATGCTACGCCCAATACGGGGAATCCATGACTACCCTATTGTCTTCATGTAGTGTGTGTCTTCATAATTTACGATATTTTTCATGAGTAGCATTCATTATAAAATGAAATTTTATTTTTTGTTGAAAAATAAAATATTATACTCTGTGTCATAAAAATACGGTATTCAGTTGACGGCGTAAAAATACGGCAAATCTATTGTAATGACAGTGTATGTGGCAACATTGAGTGGGACGTATATAGGCTGTAACTTTAACTTTATATTAATGTTCACCGTTATTTTTTTAAATCGGATGACATTGACATTATGAGCCATCTTGCGCCTTTGACGTTGATGCCCGGTGGCTGCAGCAGTCTACGGATCCCTGCTGTCAACTTCAAACAAGGAAGTATAGAGATGCGTTGTCACGGCTGAGGACGAAGATGGAATTCCTCAGAGCCTGTAATTATACCCTACAAACAGGAACACAAAGTGCCGGCTGCTACTATTTGTGCGACAGAAATAACCCACCTCGATGAATCTTTTTTTTATAGGATAAGGGTGACAAACGAGCGCACAGTCCACCTGATGGTAAGTGGTTGCTGTGGCCCATAGACATCTACATCTGTTCTCGATTAGGAATCAAAGTGCAGATGCGTTGTCACCCGTGAGGATTAAGATGGAATGGCTCGTTTCCAGTGAAAAGGGTCTCCGGTTCTCTACACTGTATCACCACACTAAGCACAGCAGCGTTGAACTGTTATTTTACGCTGATATTCTGTGAAAGCGTGGTCCGTCCCCAGTCGAGCCAAGCAGCACAGCTCTACCACGTAAAAAGATACGCAGAACGGGAGTGCCACCACCTATAAATATTAGACATAGGTCTCTATCATAATGTGTGTAATATAATATGCACGATATGATAGAGATTTTTCGCACGAAATTAACCGCCTTGTTGGTATAGTGGTTGAAATAATGCTCATCATGAGACCCCGGGTTTGAATCCTCGGTGGGGCCAAAAAGAATTAGTTATTGAGCTTTTTATCAAGAACTTCTCAGTAGCTGCACGCAGTCAGGAAGTAGGCGGTGTCTCACCCCCGTGGCTTGGAAAGCAAGTAAAGCCGTTGCTCCTGCGCCTGATATCTCTCCGGTCGTGTCGATTTACCGTCCCATCTGACTCCCGCATACATATACATGGCTAGTCTCCGATGAAGCTGGCCGCCGAGACCGAAATTTGGTCTGGATGACATTATTATTATATTCAGTACGATCTTCGGATGGTTTGATGTTATTGCCTTGTTCAAATAGTTGGTTCCTATATGTTGTGTTGTGTCCAATTCGTGATTATATATTGATTTTTTTAGTCCTTACTTTAACCACAATGCCATCAGCGTATATGATACATTCATGACTTGTCGCTCCAGATATGTAATTAATATACAATATAATTTAACGAGGAATGACGGCTTCAAAATCTTTGTGATCAGTTGAGGTTTAATTATATACCAGTATAAATAGAAACTATTTTATTCACTAAAGATTATAAATGATATCTATTGAAAGTCACTCGTATGAGTATACGGATAATACCGTCGTGCGGGAAAGAACCGGCAAGAAACCCAGCGGGACTTTATTTTTAAAGAAAACTAACAGTTTACATTCATTAAAGTTACACAATAATTAACAACACAAAACAAATTAGAAATAGCATGATAGCCTTCACCTCATTCCCAGGGGTTATTATCATCCGTCAATTTCTTAACATTATAATAACCCCTTTTTATACAATTTTGTTTAATAAAGTTTTTAAACTTGGCGGAATAGTCAGATTTTGGATAGTTCAGTTAAGGGAAAATATAATCTCAACTGGCTTAGCAAGATCCTCCGTTCTGCCGAAAGTGTTGCAGCATTAATTTTGAAATAAATATATGGTAAAGTTGAGGATTAATGTTAAGGACTATGTTAGACGAAAACACGATTCCGTAAAATTTTCTCGATAGAAAAAAAAATCCAAAGTTACCTGCAAACTGAACTATAAACCGCTGTTATTTATAAAATACTTTAAATAAGATCATGAAACTTTGCATACTAACTGAACTAACTATAAAGCAGTGATATGTTATTTACTTTTTTTAAATACCATTATTTTCACTGTAAAAAGAAATTACCTAAACTATCCGTTAGTTTCGCTCCGGCTTTTGAAGGGGAGGTTGTGTCGCTTACGATCAGAATACACATTACGCAACAGGACGACGTAAAATTAAAATGGGAAATAACCGTTATAAAAATAAGATTCGACTGGGTTGGCGTTAAGAAACAGGCATAATTATGATAAACATAATAAAATAAGTATCTAACGACCTATCTACTTCCAGTATTAGTGATTACAAACATGTCGGTACATAGCATACGACGCGCGGGGAAGTGGGGGCGAAATTAGAATTTGAGCTGACTTACTACATCCCCTTAACCATCGATATTTCCAGTTTCCACAATATTTACAATTTTCTTTATCTTAATTATTAAACTTTCTTTTAGTTTATCGTTCCGTCAGTTATACGAATCGTTAGGAGTATGGAGTGTGGAAGTAAGGGGTACAGACTGTGTATTAAAAAGTAAAACCGTTAAATAAGGGTGGCGCCACTATAGCTACGGAGTAAATTTTAAAGAACGTGCCGAAAAATATTAGTGGGATAGACGACTTTTTCGAGGTTTTATCTACTAAATAAAATTATTTTAGATTTTAGAGCTACTAAGCAGTTTAGTAGCACACTTCAAACCGTCGACAACTGCTAAGTTTATTTCATCCCAGTAGCTACTCCAGCGCTGTTGTGGAGAGTTTTTGAACTGTTATTTACTGCTTAGGGGCCGTCCATTAATCACGTGATGTTTTTTAAACATTTTAACCTCCCCTCCCTCCCTCTTGGTGACACGTCGTGAGGTTTAAGACTACCCTCCCCCCACCCCACCCAAAATCACGTGTATTTTTAGTACCTACAAAGAATCTTAATTTTTTTAGAATATTATGTTTAAATACATGTATAAAGTATAATCTAGTTTTATCCCGAAATTAAGGACCATGATAAAATGTCAAGACATAAAAGGTTGCAGGTTTTTTTTGACTGGCATAAAAATAATATTAAGGGAATGGTGTAATCATGCGAAACATATATCGTACTAGATGAACATATTTTTTTTACATTGTCCTCGGACCACGGATTAGCAAGACTTTCTTCAACACTAACAACTGGATAAGCATCTTGCCAGTCAGTCGTTAGCACTGTGCTTTATTGAAGATCAGCGTCGGTTTCATCAAGCCACTCGGCGTCATCCTTTTATCGCACTACTACGTAGTACTATTATTTATTCTGTGGCACTATGCAGAGAATCTCTCTCGATCTATCGATCGATCGTCGCGTGAGGACGCGTGAAGGACAAACATTGGGCATCTCTTTTTAGATCGATTATTATTGCTCGGATTAGTTTCATGCTTGTGACATAAATTTGTATGTACAGGCGATTCAAAGTCACACTACACGCCGCTTTTCGTTTAATAAATCGCGCGTTTGACGAAAAAATAAATACACGTGATAATCTTACTACACCCCCCCCTCCCCCTTGTGATATTTCGTGATTTTTGCCATACCCCCCTCCCCCATTTCGAGCCTCACGTGATTAATGGACGGCCCCTTACAGATGGTCATTTTTTCAACTATTCTACTATGGGAGTTGGTACTCCTTACTTCTACACTCCATAGATAGGAGACGTCTAACCATAGACATAAGAAAGAAGGAGATATGCCCAGTAGTTGAAAATGTATCGGAACCCGGTATCTCCAGTTGGCCCCTACCACGCGCCAACACTCGCATTTTATAAATCAGAACGTACTATACAATCAATTATAATCTATATCTCTAAAACCACAGTGTGCATTTACCATTCACTGTACTGCTTACTCACACAAAAATATCGGTCACTATGGTTGTGCTGTAAAAATGTAATTTATTTTACTACGCGTTCATTTCGAGTTTGCCGTCGTAGACCGTTACGACGTCACAGCTGACGGTACCGTAGACGAAAAAAGTCATCATGTTTATGTTTTTTAGTATTCATATTTTCAATAAAGTTAAATAATAACGTGTTCGATGAAATAAAATATTTTTTGAATGATGATGATGATGAAATAATAACGTGTTCGATAAAATAAAATTTTCATTTTTACACATATACATTTTTAAATATTCGAAAAAAATAAAATTACTCATTGTAACAGAACAAATTAACGAATATCAACAAAAACAAAAACAAAAAATCAACAGTAACAAAAACAACAGCAAAAACAGTAACAAACTAGAGAACGTACGGGAACATAAAAAACGGACGTAAGTACACTTCGACGTTGCTATCGGTACTAAAAGGGCGACGCTTGAGGCGCGGAATGAGGGGGCACGGCGGGAGGTAACGGCATTCTTGAAGTGAACGACTAGTACATATGCGTTAGTGATTGACTAAATTGAAAAGTCATCGATTGTTTCATTTATACCATAATTGCACTATTTTTTGGCCTAGAATAAAAAATAAATTATATACGATATTTTCGGAGAATATATAATAAAACTCTAAACTAAAAAAGTTTAAACAATAAAAATCCGGTTATGTTGGTTTAGGCTATCATAGCGGATTGAAGTAGTAGGTATTTTGGAACCCTGCTATGGTGTTTACTCACTCACCTGTAAAGTGAGGTATTTGTGCAGCACTTGACGTTATATTTTTTGGGGTGGCATTTTTGTCAAATAATGTAATCTTAAATTAATGTATTTTTGAATGACAGCTTTTATAAGAAATATGTGATTGATGTGATTATTCATCGGGGACTGCTCAAATTGGTGAAACTAAACATTAAAAAAAATATTTATTGTTAGTTTTTGTTATTAGTTATTTGACATTATTAGTTTTAATTGCTAATTTATCATTACCGAGACAAGCTATTTTTTATGATAATTTTCGTTCTCATACAAATTACGACGACCAGTACTAGTTTTTGTAGGGAACCAGTTAGGTGGCCTTCCTGTGGCATAGCTCCATTCCTTTTTTAAATTAGCATCATTTAAGAAGCTGATAGGAACGATAATAACCTTTTTATTATTTTCGTGTATCCTAAGCTTCTAAAGCTCATCATGTACTAAGCAGGTTTTGCCTGGCTAGATTTTGGTATAAAAACCCCTGGTTGGTGAAAATATTGTTAAATATATGAAAACAAATACACACTTACTCCATACTCACCACTCACGCCTTACAAATAAATAGCAAGAATAATTATATTGACTTATTTTAAGCCAGTCACTACATATTATGATACTATCTGAACCATGCCGATATTATGATACATTCGAAGCTTTTGAAAACTGTAAATTATGTTAAGCCCCAAAACCATAAAAAGTACGAAAATCTCTCGAAGATAAGGCATAATATACGATAATTCAAACCTCCATCATTATTAACCTAAAATTTCTCAACTTACTTTACGACCGTTGGTTACGCATTCAACGTAGTAGTTGTTGTAAAATAATCTAAATTAGTAAAACAAATTATATCACATCGGTCTACCTATCGGTACGTAGTAGGTACTATTACTTATTCTGTGTTATCGGGTTGAAACGGTTGACTAAGTGGAGAATCAACTATAATAACAATTCGCCAATCCACATTATTGTCGATAGTGGATCAGCACACGCACATTACTAGCTCGTCGCAAGATACAGCGGCCGTACTCTGCAATATACCCGCATAAATAAAGTATCGTTTTGTGATATTTACATTGTTTGTTCAGTCACTTGGCGTCATACTTAAGTAGTGGTTATGGAGCAATGTATTTACTGCAAAAAATATTACAGTGGTTGTGATATTTTAAAACAATAATAACATAGTAAGAGCAATAAATATTTTACGATTTGTTGTTTAAGGGGAAATATAATGTCAAATGGCTTAGCAAGATCCTTCGTTATGCCGAAAATATTGCAGCATTAATTTTGAAATAAATATATGGTAAAGTTGAGGATTAATGTTAAGAGGTTAGAGTAAGTCAGCTCAAATTCTAATTTCGCCCCCACTTCCCCGCGCGTCGTATGCTATGTACCGAAATATTTGTAATCACTAATACTGTAAGTAGAAAGGTCGTTAGACACTTATTTCATTAGGTTTATCATATTTATGCCTGTTTCTTAAAGCCAAGTCAGCCGCTTCTTATTTTTATCACGGTTATTTCCCATTTTAATTTTACGTCGTACTGTTGCGTAATGTATATTCTGATCGTAAGCGACACAACTTCTCCCTTCAAAAGCCTAAGCGATACTAACGCTAACGGAACGATAGGAATCAAGCTCAAGACGCCGATAGTTTAGGTAATTTCTTTTTACAGTGAAAATAATGGTATTTTAAAAAAAGTAAATAACATAAGCACTGCTTTATAGTTAGTTCAGTTAGTATGCAAAGTTTCATGATCCTATTTAAAGTATTTTATGAATAACAGCGGTTTATTGTTTATTTTGGAGGTAACTTTGGATTTTTTTTCTATCGAGAAAATTTTACGAAATCGTGTTTTCGTCTAACATAATCCTTAACATTAATCCTCAACTTTACCATATATTTATTTCAAAATTAATGCTGCAATATTTTCGGCATAACGAAGGATCTTGCTAAGCCATTTGACATTATATTTCCCCTTAAGGATTATGTTAGACGAAAACACGATTTCGTAAAATTTTCTCGATAGAAAAAAAATCCAAAGTTACCTCCAAAATAAAAAATAAACCGCTGTTATTCATAAAATACTTTAAATAAGATCATGAAACTTTGCATACTAACTGAACTAACTATAAAGCAGTGCTTATGTTATTTACTTTTTTTAAAATACCATTATTTTTACTGTAAAAAGAAATTACCTAAACTATTGGCCTTTTGAAGCGTGATTCCTGCAGCACGGTCACTTCGCCTCGGCCTTTGGACGGGGAGGTTGTGTCGCTTACGATCAGAATATACATTACGCAACAGTACGACGTAAAATTAAAATGGGAAATAACCGTGATAAAAATAAGAAGCGGCTGGCTTGGCGTTAAGAAACAGGCATAAATATGATAAACCTAATGAAATAAGTGTCTAACGACCTATCTACTTACAGTATTAGTGATTACAAATATGTCGGTACATAGCATACGACGCGCGGGCAAGTGGGGACGAAATTAGAATTTGAGCTGACTTACTCTATCCTCTTAATATGATTTTAAAGATAAATATAATGAAATACTTGTACTTAGGTATGGTAAGTGATTCCATGATTAACAAAGTTTTTGTTTTGGCTTCGGTTTTTACAAGAAACTAATCAACAATATGGTATTCTGATAATATTAATTTCACAATGACGGTCGAAAGCGCACTAATTCGCAAAGACGGCCATTTGTTAGAAACAGAGCATTTTGATCATAGCGTGCGGACACAGACACGCCCCCTTGTCACTTCTGTTTTTTATATTTCTATGCGTCTAACGCTAACCAAATGAATTACGAATGAAGCAAAACAATGTATTCTCACCTCATGAAGATGTTGATAGCCTTTCCGACGCCAAGTTCGGAGTCGAGTGTGGTGGCTGCGCGGCACAGTGCTACCGCCAGCAGCAGCACTGTGGCCTCACGCACCATCACACCGACGCTACCCGCCTGCCAAGAAAAAAAAACATTTCAATAAAAAAAAATTACATTCAAATAAGGGCTAATAATTTTACAAGAAAAAAAATTTCCATTCAAATGAAGGTTAATAATTTTACGCCCACTAGATGTCGCTAGTTGGACCAAGGTCTACTCATTTGATAAGCAGGTTACATATTGACATCATCATTGAAAAGTTGTTTTTCATTATATGAAAGTTTTAAAGGTTTCTATTGTATGTATAATTAAAAAAACATTTGTTTTTAACATGTTGTAATTCTTCTTTTAGGAATATACGTAGTTTGGTTGATCCATTTTTTATCTAATCGATATAAAATATATGTAATCTTTCAGAAATAAACAATCTACAATTTTCTAACAAATTATCTTCTCCCGCTATAAAAATATGTCAAATATTTAACCTAATTCGTAACTGGCGCTGCCATGGTGGCAGAAAAGTCTTGGATGCCTTCATTGATTGAAAACTTCAAGTCGGTAGCAAAGAACTTTGACTGTGCAGAACGTCCTCATACAGTACCTTTGAGTATTATTTAATACTCAAAGTACAGTACTCGTGGCTGATGTACTTAAAGCTTTTCTGTTATTTTCACAACGAGGATCTTAAAACCAACAATGATGTGTTTTTTCATATTGTTGGCTGCGACTGGGTTTGGAATCCAGGACACGTGATTCAATAGAATCAGTGACAGAAATTCAAGGCAGGTATGTATTGCAATCCTTTTGATACACGATCGTGTAGATGAGATAAATAGAGATGTGGGTCACGGAACTTGCTTGAGAATAATTATGTAGTGAACAAAAACCTCAGACTAAACATCAGATCATGTAGTCAGGTTTTAATTTAAATTTTAGTTTATTTTTAAGCCTTCATTATATTTTATTACTGTACATTTTAATCATATGTTAGTAAATGTGTCACAGTCAATATAAAGAATAAATAGGAAAATAATTCTTTAGATTGATTCTTTAATCTTTCATATTAGAATACGAAGAATTTATGGTTAACAGTAATATTTTTACTCAAACATTTTAAAAATAAAATGAATGTGTAAAATATAGTTAGAAAAAGAACTCCCCGGCGGGGAATCGAACCCCGGTCTCCCGCGTGACAGGCGGGGATACTTACCACTATACTACCGAGGATTATGTCTATGTTTTAAAATTTTGATCTTTAATTACAAAACATTAATCCAACAAACATAAATTACCGATGTGTCATATTATTATGTAGTAGGTACCAATTATTTAAAAAATTATATTATTCTTTGGGTATAAAATAAATACAATAAATATACCTATCATTGTGAATTTAATTTGTAACGCAAACAGGCAATATAATTAATATAGTGTATGTATTTACATCCATTATATTAATTATAATTCCTTTTTTCATATTACAAGTACGTATTACATACTGTGTACATACATACATCCATAAAAATATTACTGAAAAGGCAAAAAGGCTTTGTCAGAAGTGGGATTCGAACCCACGCCCTCAGAGAGGACCAGAAGACACATGAAATCTGTATTGACAACAGATAAGGTTTTTACCTTGAGTCTGGCGCCTTAGACCGCTCGGCCATCCTGACAGCTATTGACGTTGACGAAATATGTAAACACTTTCCGTACATATTTGTTTCATTATTATTGTAATAGATGGCGCTATAACGTATTTACATTCAATCTTATTCCATAGCTATTAAAAATTTATACATTTCATCAATAATGTACGTTTGATTTGCAAAGACAACCAAAGACGAAAGAAACCAAGGACACAACACAAAATAATAACACAAAGTAAATAGGTACTAATTCGAAAAACTTATAGAAATGATAGCTTTGAACTCAGATTATAGAAATTTGAATAAAACCTTTATTGATATACCTAATATCTTCTTGAGCTATTTTGAACAGAAATGTGTTATTGTACTTAACACAAAACACAAAAATGGTATAAAATAAAACAGAACAGATTATGAGGATCAAACAAAATGGAAAGTAAGAAAGGAATTTAAAAATAGAATCAATGACTCCACCACGAAATACACTTTTTTTTAAATAATCAATTTGACGTAATTCCTTCTTTGAGCCTTGAAATGAAAGTTGGAACACATAATTTATCTTATTTCAATATTGATATAATTTAGAGCTTTAATTAAAATTATATAACGATAATGTTGCGCATGGTATTTTTTCGGATGACTGGTCACAACTGAGAGATCTGTCACGGGCCAAATTATTTAGTGGTGGTTATATTATGAAAATTTATCAACTGCTTGGTACAAACCTACTTACCTACTTATTTCGTAACATTATTATGAAGCGCGTAAAAACGTTTATTGTTGTAAATAATAAATATGACGTTTTGGGACACTTACACATTTCCGTTCATTAATTCATACAGCCTACTAAAATATACTATAAAGACCTCAGCGGAGCAATGGCAACCCTATAGAATGACTCATCATCAGGCGGGCAAGCAACCGCAGTTTTTTTTTAAAACGTTACTTCCGTTCCGTCTGTTGTCTCTTGTGACACTTAAGAGGATAGAGTAAGTCAGCTCAAATTCTAATTTCGTCCCCACTTGCCCGCGCGTCGTATGCTATGTACCGACATGTTTGTAATCACTAATACTGTAAGTAGAAAGGTCGTTAGACACTTATTTCATTAGGTTTATAATATTTATGCCTGTTTCTTAACGCCAAGCCAGCCGCTTCTTATTTTTATCACGGTTATTTCCCATTTTAATTTTACGTCGTACTGTTGCGTAATGTATATTCTGATCGTAAGTGACACAACCTCCCCGTTCAAAGGCCGAGGCGAAGTGACCAGAGGCGTGTGTAACTCTTTACGGAACCGACTCACTGATCCAAATTACTGAAATGATTCATAAGATTGGTTCAACAACGTTTCAAATGTATCATTTGGATCTGAAACATTACTTCGCTCTGTGCTCTTTTCACGCGACGCGTTGATCGCGAAGCAAGTTGGTTCAGTAACAACGTTTCAAAAATGCATCATTTGGATCTGAAACTGGAACATTACTTCGCTCTGTGCTCTTTACACGCGACGCGTCGCTCGCGAAGCGACTGGGCCGTGAGCGAGAGAGTGGCGAGTGAGCGGGCGAAATAATCACAATCTATACAAGTCAGAAAGAGATAACAAAAGAGTACTGTATCACTCAACTCGTAGGGATTTTCGCTATCGTTATTCATGCACGTAAAAATGACCATTAAGGAGCTTACGTATCAAATAATATACGGTCGTTTTTTGCATGTAATCTCTGCATTTAACAATTTGTCATTTTACGTTGATATGGCACTTGTCAAATTGTTTATGTTATGTTCGTTCGCGCCTGTTTACAAAAACATACTGAATTTGGTTTAAAGATTTCTTTGCGTAGTGATTAATATTGTGACTTACTTTCTTCCTATTCATCATAAAGTTAGGGTTATGAGACTTCATGAGAGGATACTGTGTTAATAGACTTTGTTGTTTTATTTAAATGGATATTTTTCTTTTTGTAAATAGATATTGTTTTTCTGTGTAAATAGATTTAGTTTGCTAGTTTTTAGGGTACGACTTTCCATTGACGTCCGTCGAAATGGAGGTGGGAGGGGGGTGGGGGGAGGGCGGGGGGAGGTGTACTACTCCCCCTTAAAAGGAAAAGTTGCGGAGCCCCCCCCTTTTTGAGTTTTTTGAATTTTAATTTTGAGGAAATTTTATTTTTTATGGATAAATATTAAGTTAGTTAAAAACCATGGGGACCTCTTGGGGGGGAAGGGGGTACCCCCTAAGGAAGGGGGAACCCCTTCACCAAAAATAAATAGAGGGACTCATTTAGAGGGATTTCTGTATCTATTTTGAGACCGCAACGTCTCCGGCGCTGCGGGAAGAGCAGCCTCTACGCCTTTGCGTAACAAATCGCAGGCATCCAGCCTCGCCTCCGCAGCTTCGGCTTGTTGGTCGCCTTCGGCGACCAGCCTCAGCCGCTCCGGCTCGTCCGATGCCTACGATTTGTTACAGCAGGCGGAGGCTGCTCTCCCTACGCGCCTCCGGCTCTATAAAACCACTCTAGGGGTAGGACAGACTCGTACCACGTGGAGTCGGGGTCTATTAATTCGGTTCCTTGACATAAGTTGAACCTAACCTATTTTATTTGTTATCTGCCCTAATAGGTGGGCACTGTTTTATACACATGTTTTATACAATTTTATACACATATTGCTTTAATTAATTCTTAGAAATCGTCAGTTTTACGTTACGTCCCACAAGCCGGTAAAAAACGGTAAACACTACACATTTTAATTTTAATAGCTCATAATGATAATAATTTTGTAATTTAAATATAAACAGTTAAATATATGTGTATGCATGAAAACTATTTAAATGAGTACAAAATATAATTTTATTTACGTAAAATGTACAATAAAATGCTACCGAACGTATGACAACTTAACTGTACGGAAAACGAACGTTCAACGGCGAGAATTCGATATAATCTGTGGTAAGGATTGACGTAAATATTATAAAAATAATTGATTTTCAATAATTTTTTTCTCAAAAAGTACGCGTTTCTGCATGTTGAAATTTTGCGTGTGTGTTTACAATAGTGTAACCTTTCTGTAAAAAAATATCATATAATCTGAGATAGGGATTGACATAAATATTGCAAAAATAATTGATTTTCAATAATTTTTTTCTCAAAAAGTACGCTTTTCCGCATGTTGAAACTTTACGTGTGTGCTTATATTAATGTAACCTTTCTGTAAAAAAAATATCAACCCCCAACTCGACGGACGTCAATGGAAAGCTTAGCCGTTTTTAGTGACTTTTGTCTCGGACTCTCAGTGAACAGTGAATGAGTGAATAATATTTGTATTTATATAAACATTCTACGTGTTCGTACTTTGTGGTACCTGAATTTCTAAGGTAAAGGTATAAAACCTATATATTAACTAAGACATTTAGGTATTTTCTTACCTATAAATTATTAACATGCCTCCAACAAGAAAGAGAAGTGCATTGTGGAACCATTTTAGTGAGCTTATGGACAACAAAGCTAAATGTGGTTACTGTGCACAAATTTTGAGTATACCCAATAAATCCATCGGTAATTTGAGCAGGCACATGAGACTAAAACATCCTACAATTCAAATACAATTAAGCAGACAACAGAATACAATTCAACAGCAGTCATCAACATCAATACCAGACCCAGTACCATCTATGTCATCATTTACATCTCTATCTCAAAATGAACTACCTGCAACATCACATATCTCCTACCGTTAACTTCTCATGGATCACCAAAACAATCCACTATGACGGAATTTATTCACAAACCCGTGCCTGTTAAAAAAACAAATGCGATCGACAAACAAATTATCAAAATAATTGTCAAAAATTATCACCCATTTTCGCTCGTAGAGCAACCAGAAATCAAAGAATTGTTCGCCATGATTATTCCTGGTTATAGCTAACCAACTAGAAAAACTGTATCAAACAGTCTTTTGCCAAAAATGTATCAGGAATGTTTGGAAAAAGTTCAGGTTAACATAGACTCCGCATGGGCTGTCTGTCTCACTACCGATTCCTGGACGTCGATAAATAATGTCAGTTTTATTTCTGTCACCGCCCATTATTTAGATAATACTTACATTATGAGGTCATATCTTTTAGATTACTTTTCATTCTCTGACAGACACACGGCAGAAAATTTGTGTCAATCTTTGCAGGCAAAAATTGTCGAATGGAAGATACAAAACAAAGTCGTTGCTGTAGTAAGTGACAATGCCTCTAATATCTCGGCTGCAATTAGGATGGGCGGCTGGAAACATATCAGATGTTTTGCTCATTCAGAAATGCTGCCTAGAAATCAAGATCCCTTAATTTGGTGGGAAAGCAGAAAAGGAATTTATCCTATTCTGCACCAATATGCAAAAAAGAGATTTTGCATTACTGCAACATCTGTTCCATGCGAACGCGTTTTTTCAAAGGCAGGCCATATTTTGAATACGCGTCGAACAATGCTTAAAGATGACAAGGTTTCAAAAATGCTATTTTTAAATTACAATTTTAAGTAAAACCATAAAAAAATGAAAAAAAAAACAAAAAAAGACTGTAAATATTATCAAAAAAATCACTGTAAATATAATCGATTTTTAAATACGCCAGCTGGCCATAAATTAAGGACTAGCCGCCAGTCCTAAGCCGGGATAAAGTACGAAGGGGAATTGATTTTATATACAATCATATTACAGAACACAATAAATAAGCTAAGCACTTAATTAATTCAGCATTATTGCCACATAACATTTCACTGACTCGGTCAGTAATAAACGCCCGCAACGCAATGTACTCGTAACATTCTGTATTTTATATCTTTTGAGTAGATGATCCAAATGAGCCAAATGAAACATATCAGTGTTTCGGAACATTTCAGTGATCGAGATGCAAATGTTCCAATCGTAAAAATGATACACTTTGCCCACCTCCAGCCTGACCAGGCCCGGTCAACTCTGTATGGACAGAATGAAATACCTACGGGGGCTGAATTTTATTATTGCCATTTGTCAGATAAATGTCTTGTTTTATAATTAGTAAGATTTTTCTAAAGATAAATTACACTCAAAAATTTTGAATATAGAAATAATAATCCATAGGAAGATAACTATGCCTGTCGTATTTTTCTTCATTATTATATTAGCATATCCTTGACAGTAAAAGAAAAATAAATGTTTTCTTTTTGTTTTGATTTTCAATGAGTAGAAAATTATATTTTTTACTGGTAGCACCAAAATATCTAAATGAGTATATAATTCTCATTTCTCATAATATGGCGCCGCCGTATAAATTATTGTTTTCTTAGTCTTTTTCTAAGATTTTGCAAGTTTACGATGCTGAGTTGAGATTAATGTTTTTCGTTTATATGATGTGCAATGTGTTAGTCAATGATTCGTAGTGAAATACGAAATAGTGACTCTAAAAACTACGCTGCAATGGCGGATAAAAAAATAGAAAAAGTGTTCTAAGTGCAACAGCTTACCAACCATTGACTACATTAAATTATTTAGGTTTCCGAAACCCACAGTAAAGTATATTTTGCGGTACGTATACAATATACATATACCTACACTATTTAATAAGTTCTAACCTTAAAGTAAATCTCTTGTCTAACTTATTGTTTCTCGTTAACCATTTAAAAACAAATTATGGGTTTGTAAACCATTGGACCTACTTTGATAATATTTGTATTTAATAATTATATCTTTTGTTTTCAGCTGTAAATTGTGGGCGAAATATTATATTCCTTCCCAAGAGCAGTATACTACTTCAGCTTTCCAGACAAAGCTACATAATAAGCCCAGAATGCTGTGTGAAAAACATTTTCATGATGGTTAATTTAATGATGCAATCAAGAAAAAGCTCTTAAGAACTGCATTCCCATGTGTTGTAAGTAAAGTGTATAATATATATGGTAATATGGTATGTATATAGTTTTCTTTAAGGATTACTCAGATATTTTGTATGGGGATTACTATATTCAGGAGTGGACTTTGATAGACAGTAATGAAGATGATGATGATTATTCATATGACCATCGTCTGGATCGAACATGGATGGACAGACCACATACAGTAGTTTGAATCCCGTAAATGCTTTAAACTAATTTATAATATTTGGACGGACAAGGCATCCAAAGCATCGAAGTCTGTAACTCTATAAAGTTAGCACAAGCCCTTCCTTACATTATTAAAAGTGCAACACACTACATACATTATTTTTAACAATCAACTATTTTTTTTAAAACAACAACAAACCTGAAGAAAGTTCAAGCATCACAATCTATGAATAATTACATTTCGTCCTAAACCTATCAAATTTAAAGGCACAACTTGTACAACACAGTAGAAATACATGCATCGAATGGTTCTCGAACAATAGATAAATACTAGACTTCTTTTCACATAGTTATTGTATTTACTATCTTATTTTGTTATATTAATTGTAATAGTGGGTGTATTATAGAGCAAGTTGGATGAACAAGATCCATTCATTTATTTTGTATTGGTAGAAGGGTAATGTAGCGCCATGAGCAGGGACTGGTTTACTATGAAAGTAATGTCAATGAATATAATGTTAATTTAATTTTATATAATAATTTTATTATACTATAATTTATTTCAGTTTTTATTTATTTTCAGACTAACAAAGTGTATTCCCATTTTATTTTGTGGAATCACAAGCTGGCAACAAGCAGGATCTTCAAAAAGGACAACATTATATCCACTGAAGAACAACCACAAACATCAAAGCATATCAGATAACGTTGAACCTGAAAAAGAAAGTACTCTATATGAAAATTTTTAAAATTATATAAGGAATATTTTTGTAATCTAATATTTAATATGTTTTATAATTTTGAATTAAAGTTATTCTATTTATAAGCTCATTCAATACTTAATATATTGCGTATAATATAGAGACAAAATTTTCATTGTCAATTCAGGGAAATTTTATACGTGGTAGAGCCATGCTGCAATTATATTAGAAGTATAGTTGTAGCACGAATGGGTCGGCTCGACCGGGGAAGGACCACGCTCTCACAGAATACCAGTGTGAAATAGTAGCTTAATGCTGCTGTATTTCGTATGGTGAGTGTAGAGAACCGGAGACCCTTTTTACTGGAAACGAGGCATTCCATCTTAGTCCTCACGGGTGAACGCATTTTGTTTCGTAATCGAGGATAGATGTGGATGTCTATGGGCTACAGCAACCACTTACCATCAGGTGGACTGTGTGCTCGTTTGTCACCCTATCCTATAAAAAAAATAGATGGAGAACCAAATATTATCAAAACAAAATTATTATTTGTGAATTTTGCACTTGTGTGTAGGAGCTTATTTATTAATTAACTTGTTTTTGATTAAAATATTGATATTTGGGTTATTGTAGACATTCTGTGATTTGTGATTGTGCATATTATCAATTCATCCATGATTGTAAATCTTATATATATTGTTTACTTAAGTAATTGAAATGTTGAAATCAATATTAATTTTCTTTTCATGTTTAAACCCATCAAATGTCTCTATAGAAAGAACTAAGCTGCTGGAGAAATTTTGTCTTAAGTTATGTATGTTTTTTTATTTTTATTTTGAATAAATAAATAGAAATTTTGTAATTTTTGTTCTTTTATTTAGCTCTGGGATAGGCAACCCAAAAATGTCTCAAATAAAAAAAACCAAAAAAGACCACGTTCAAATTTCCCGCCACACGAGAAGTGCAGGAGGCTGACGATAGATGGAGCTAGTGGTTATATAGCATTTCTTAAATTTTGTATGAAGTTGTCATTCTTCTCCGATAGGAGTAATAGTGTTCTGTGGAAGTGACCGTGCAGGAATCACGCTTCAAAAGGCCGATAGTTTAGGTAATTTCTTTTTACAGTGAAAATATTAAAAAAGCTTCGTGATTGATTAACGGAGCTAACTAGCCGGTCGCTAACTACATAATTTTTTCCGATCAATACCGAGCGCTTCCGGATGATCCCGAACTACCCTGAAAACTTCCGAATAGCTCTCGAGCGTTTTTATTTGCTTCAAAGACACCCTTTTGGTGAAAACCGAAAACCAAAGAGCGATGCCGGACTATCGGGCATTCCGGACTGTTGGATGCCGGACTAATGGACATCTACTGTATTACGAAGAAAATTATAGTAGGCTAAATATACTTTATTTACTAGACTGGTAGTTTTTTTGAGCGAGTATGTCAGCTACAGCTATACACTCAATAACACGCTAGCTCAGTACACAAATGGACGCCAGCTGGCGCTAATACTGAGTCTAAAAAAGCTAACGATGATGATAAGGTGATACTTTGAAATATTAGAATTATTACGAGTATTAACTGTTGAACTGAATGGAACAAATGAGGAGCACCGCTGACCCTTGGCCTACTTGCTCGTTACGAGTAACTGCATTATACCAATTGTCTTCCACGAATTGCATTTGAGTATTAAATTGTTTTTAGACGTTATTCAAACAGGATAGATTCACTAACTTTTTATTACAACATGGCCTATACTTTGAATATATACCTGTCTCAAAGTGCCTATATAAATAAAATAAAATTTCTTGTAAGTAACCCACAAACATAGATCTAGAAGATTTAGAGATAGGGCTACGGCATCACTAAGAGCGGCTTGCTAATAAACGTGAACAGTGGAGGAGAGGGTGACTAGAGCGAATTGTGCTCAAATCGTCATTTGAATCAGAAATGAATCTCTATTATTAGCGTTATAATCCGCTCTTACTCTTACTGTGCCCCCAGACCGTCCAATTTTTGTATTGTTTTTAGTATCTAAATTCAGCATTCATAAAATGAGACTTTAATAGTTTAAGAAGACACAATGAAAATGAATGTTTAAAACGGCTCCGGGCTATCGTCGGACTGATCCGAGTGGATACATAATTTCTATAAAAACTTAAAAAACGCCTTCATAAGGTCTAAAATTGCGTAGCGCCCGCGACTTTAAAATTGTCAGAATCTTAAAATATTTAAAAAAATATTGAGCGAGTAAATTACGAATATAGATGTTATGAATACATTTGAGTGATTCTCAAGCATATATAGATTAGGTAAATTCGTTGTAATTTCCACCATAGTAATTTTTTTGGAGATGTTTTCACAAATAATTATGATAGAGTCAAATTATACAATCGTGTTTTTGAACAAGCAAATTCAAAATCAAGAGATGAGTTTACCTATATAAAATTCCAGTTTCGTTAGTGGTGTCTTATACATACTATTCGATGAAAGGAGGTGCATTTTTTCGCGGTGTCGCCTTAGAAGTTCGTTTTATCAGAGTTTGTAGTTGATGGAAAACCTACTCAGGTATACATAGTCAAAATAAATAAATGTGATACGTTGGACAATATAATTTGTTTATTGTTCTTACAATCATTTTGCTCTTGCGAAACACTATTCCACCCTGTCGCACTTGAACCAAAACATACGCCGATCGGGTATTATGCGAAACGGCAATCAAAATTTCAAACACAGTAATTAATGTAGATTCGAATCCCGGAGTGCACTCGAGACTCCACTCGAGACTGAGATGTTGCAAGCGACCCATTAAATGTACGTTACCAGAAATAAATTTAGATATTAACAACACTGCAAACAATCAGTACATATTAACATTTCTGCCTACAATAATATCATCCTGTGTTGTGGAGACAAAATAATCCATCATCATCACCTCGTATTTCATCCGAGATGACGGATCAAAGATATACTATAGTACGTGGTACAGCCACGTTGCAGCTATATTATAGTTATAGCTTGAAGCACGAATGGGTCGGCTCGACCGGGGAAGGACAACGCCTTCACAGAATACCAGCGTAAAATAGCAGCTTAGTGCTGAATGTAGAGAATGTGAACGTAGAGAATCGGAGACCCGTTTTACTGGAATCGAGGCGTATCTATCTTGGTCCTCAGGGGTGACAACGTATCTGCATTTTGATTCTTAATCGAGGTTAAATGTAGATGTCTATGGGCCACAACATCCACTTACTATCAGGTGGACTGTGTGCTCGACCCACGGAATTAAATGCGTTAATGGTTTCTCTTATACCACCATCACACTAAGTTACTAGGTATCAACTTAGTGCACTATGGATAGAGCCAGACTCTAACTTTCTACCTCAATATTTTAATCTATGTGTCGCAATAAGATGGTTGAAGCCGTGTTATAGCTATATCCCAAGGGATGTACCCATATACCGGAATATAACTATGATACGAGCACGATCTAGTAATAATACACCAAACTATCTTACTGGACTAATTTAGTGAAGTAATTATAAGCATATGTTGCCTAAGAATGTTAGTCAAAACTGATTTAGAGTATACTTTTTGAAATTTTTAATTTAAAAAGTTCAATTCTTTCATTATTATATTTTATATGATTATAATGCACGCGATTTTTGTGTGGCCCAAGGGTCACCCCAGCTGCACCTTAAACCTACTGTTAAAAAATTAACACGAACAACAGTACAACAGTAACTGAAGCTTGACATTGGTGTCAATGTCGCGAAATTAATTGGAGGACTCTTTTTTTTTAATTTTTCGGCAGCTCTTTTTAAGTTGCCTACAGATTTAACTCTTTGGTCCTTAATATTTTTTCGTGGTTACATTAATTGCACATTTTCTACACGAGTGTGCTCCTGCACATTCAGTTTACAATTTTAATTATTTCAATAGATTATTCTAGTAGGATAGGAACCGCTGTCATATAACTAGATTACGGTATATATCTATATCCCTAGGGATAATAACTATATCACGGTTTTAGCCATCTTACGGCGAAATACGAGTATGCATATAATTTATTAAGCTGAGTGGGTTATTTACATGGTATTAACATCAAAGAGATTTAAATTTACTGCTACTACTTAAATGTCTTTGTTAAAAGAAATATTTGCCTGTCTCTTAGTCCGGGCTAATTTGTGGAATGGCTGCACCTATACCGGGAGTGATCTTATATATCCTAGAATCTAGGACCTAGGTCACTCCTGCTTAATGTTGTCAATCACGAGTTTATAATAAGTAAAAAAAGCAGTTTTTCAGATACATACGAGTATGTACTTATTTAGAAACATGAATGGTGCATTGTGTGTGATATATTCTAGTCCTATAAATTACTTACTAATGTCTAAGAACAGAATTACGAATAACGCGGTCTTAAAAATATAAATGTTATAATCGCTTAATTCTATTAATTGAACGCATAACAATGTCGAAAACATAGATATGTATTTTTATTTTAAAAAAAAAACGAGTGCCGTCTCTTATGCAGTATACCAGCACAGTTTAAAGAGAGTATACCAGTACCAAAGATGTTTAAAACATCTTTGACCAGTACATAAGGCATATTAAGCGCTTCCATTACTTGAAGCGGGTGGATGGTATTTATAGATCGAGGAACGACAAGCAACCGACTCGCGCATCGGGCGCATCGTTGTAGTGATTGCAAAAACATTTACCTTTTTAACTGAGGTCAAAAAAGGAGGAGGTTCTATATCCCACGCGTTTTTTTTAAATATTAACCAATTCGTCGGAAACGACTGAACCAATTTAAATGATAGTAGTCTATTAAATAGGTTAAAGGTTGTACTTCCGGGATAGTCCTATATTAATTTAAAGTAAAAAGAAGTTCAGAAGACATTCTAGTTACATCTAGTCTATATATAGTAATATACAAAATTTGACCTGCTCAAACTTCGAAAACTTTATTATACTAAGTTTGTATTAAAAGGATTATTTTAATATGTTACGAAATTTATGGATGATAATAACCCCTGGGAAGGGTGATCTCTACCAAGATATTATAATTTTTTATTCCTATTTCTAATTTGTTTTGTGTTGACCAATTGTGTAACAAACATGATTGTAAGCTGTTATTTTTTTAAAAATCCGCTGGATTTCTCGCTGATGCTTCCCATGGCAGAGGTTCTTTCCGAACCAGTGGTAATTAAACAAAGCGACTTGAAGTGAATTCTACTTTTGTCTCTGAAATTAGAATCGAAATACGAACTTTCGATCAAGGTGTGATAAAAAAGAGTTATTCATATCTTAGTAGTATTCAAACACTCCCCTAGCTCAATAAAAATCAGTCATTCTAATATCGCAGATAGACACTTCAATTATATGTGTGTAAGTAGATTACATAAAATAATTATCAATTCATCATGGAAAAATAAATTAATAAACATCCCACGATATCGATGTCTTTATTTGTACACGCGTTTCGCCGGATTTCACGCATTAGCGTTTAACTACTAATTGGTCCCTGGTAAACATGGCGGGCTTCAAAGAGGTTAAAAATAGCTATCATCAGAGCCTGACACAAATCGTTTTGTTTTTTTAAATTGACGTTTTTAAAGCAGGTGACGTATAGACATTAAGAAAAATATTGGGTAAGCGAAATAGATATCCAGGTGTAAAACGTTTAGGAAGCCGTCAAATGAAATTCATCAGCGTGATATAAATAATAGAACAAGCGCAAGTAGAGTGCTCATACCTAGAAAGGGCACTGAACCAATTCCTGCAGCATTCTTCTAATCCAAGATAGGGATGATAAAAGTTAAAGATGCAATGATGATATTTTACATCCCCGTACGTTTTTACTTTCTATTAATTTTAATAAATTTCTATTATTTTGGGACATATCTCACTACTTAAAAAAGAAAACACGTTATGCGTTAATATAAAAAAAATTGTAATGCACTAATTTACGGCCCTTGCGTTTCCGTGTGTTACCACTTATCACTTAGAGTTACAAATTGTGTTAACAAAAGCTAAATATCCCTGACTATTCTAAGGCATTCCTGGGCACAGAGTACTTTGAATATGTCTGAAACTCATACAGGTCATATAGCTATTTCTGACGTAATGGTTTTCAGCCTGGTCTGGTGTTCAGAGTTCATGGCTACCTTTTTACGGCTATTGGCTTCAGCTTAATATACTTACTATGTTGACTACGGTGACTATTTTTAATTTTTTATAAAACATTTTTATCCCGCATTCATATTTGCTACCAATGCTATATTTATAGTGCGTTGTGCCCCTAATTTGTGAAATATTTACCTTCAATTTAGGATAAGTGGTAGAACCACGTTACAGTTAAATTATAGTTGTTGCATGAATGGGTGGCCTCGACTGGGAAAATACCACGCCCTCTCAGAATATCAACTAAATATCGCTGTTTTGCATAGTGAGTGTAGAGAACCGGAGACCCTTTTGGATGGAAACGAGGTATTCCATCTTAATCCTCAGCGATGATAGATGTCGATGTCTATGGGCCACAGCATCTACTTTCCATCAGGTAGACTGTTTACTTCGTTGTCATATTCTAAAAAATATACATTCTAAAAAATATACTTTTCTCCCATGCTGTAGACCATTCTTATGCAAACTCGAAATGTTAAGCAGAGGATGTGAGGGGATGACAGTTTCTTCAAACGCCAACCTTACCTGCACGTAGTGCACCCTTCATTTCTATGAACGGGGCCCTGTCCACCGAATAATAGCTTAGTATCCATTAAAGGACAACGAATGTGAATTTCAGATGGTGGTTTTTTTTTTGTAGAGTTAAAAGGCTGGAAAATACACTTGATTTCAATAGCTTGTGAAAATACGTAGAGATTAAAAATAAAATAACAGTCTACAATACTTGTATATGTACATTCCAGAACTTAGCATAGACCTCCTCTCATTTCTTAAAGGGATTTTAGAGGTCATACGAGCAGCGCGGGCCAGGCATTGGCAGATTTCACATGCCCTTGAATGTTCTTTCGGAAATGCAAGTTTTATCACTATGTATCACCACCAAAAAGCAGTTAATTAGCACTTTAAATTGCAATTAACAATTTGATTGATGCTGGCGTGAATCGAACTCTATTTGCTCGAGTAGCATGAAATTTTAGGGCTAGCATTTATGCACTAACTAACTGATATATTCTGTCTTAAATTCCGTCGGTAATTGTTATAAATATACCTTAATACGTTCCGTCTTTTTCTGCTATCTGACAACCAAGCGATCGGTCCTACATCGACGACCGACATTCCGCACATTTGAACAAACGGTTTGCTTCGACATTCCGCACATTTGAACCAAGTGGTTTGCTTCGTCTTTAGTCTTTAGTAATTAATACAGCAGAGGTGGAATAATTTGGCGGCGCCTGTCTTTCCGTCCGATTACAATCTGTGTGTCTTCAAGGTAAGAGTGAAAAGGCTTTTGTTATGCTTTATACACTGCATTGCGGTGGCTTGTAAAAGGAAAAAAATCGCATGATAATACAAATGTCTTTAATGGCGTACTCGTATAATTATAAACATACATGTACCCAACGACATGCCATATTTATATGTATTTAATACATGGTAGATCTATACTCCAAGGCGACAGGTACCTAAGCGATGTTTTGTAGGTAGTGTCAAGGTAAGTAAACAACAGATAAAATATCTAATAAATGTGCAAACCTAAGGTGCAAACTATAGGTGTAAAGTGGTTATAAATTTTTCTAGTTTACTTGTGTACTTTGTTTACTTATTTTATTATATTATTTATTTTTCTTCTTAGGCTTTATCCTTTATCAATTAAATCGCAAGGGGGACCTACGATCAAACGGCAGCCGAAAAGTTTTTTTTTAAATATAAATGAAGTCACAAGTAAGTGGTTACTGCAGCCTGTGGCTATCTGCAATCAAAGAAAGAAGGCTACATGTGTTGTCACATCTGAGGACTAAGTGCGGGATTCTAACACAGGCCTTTAGCGCTGCAACTCATTGCTAAGCCACTGCGCTACGGAGCCATTAACAGTAAAGAGGCCTCAGAATACGGTAATTCTGATTTATTTATCCTCTTTTTTTAATGTTATTTTCACTGTTTATTTGTTTCTTAAATATCTTATCCTTATAATATATTTATAAATATACGTGGAGATTGTATAAGCATAGTCGGAGATTTTAATTATCTCATTAGAACGGTATTCTGTTAGTACGAGGCGGGCTGGCCCTTCAAAAAAAAGATACTGTCCTTGAGAGTCGAGGTCAAGTCGAGAGTCTCAACGTTCCAAGGACTGGGTCGAGTCCACTGGTGCTAGCAATTATCAACCTCACACAGATACATATAGATATAGTACAGTGTGCTGATATCCCGTAAAAATAAGCTTGTATTCCCGCAGTCTTATCAATACCTGGGGTTTCTCGCATCTTCACTTCCTTTTCAGAACTCTATGATGCAGAATTGAATTCCGAACTAACGATTTAACAGACAGTTCGGCAAAACTTGTGTATTATAAAAAGGGATATCGTATGACAGGATTTGTCCTGACGTGTCAGGCCTTTTGGGCTCTTGTCAGGATTGCGGTCGGAAATTGAAAATGTCAGAATTTTTCAATTTTTCGATAAAATGTAGTAGGTTTTTGCATATGAGGGGTGTAATCTGCGAAGAGGATAGATCGCGAGGGTGCACGAAACTGATAATTGATTGGTTTTTTTAAGCTTGTTTATTTACGTTTGTAACAAACTGCTGGCGCGACTACTAACGCCGCCTAGCGACGTAACGGAACACCAAACTTTTATCTACGAATCAGAGCTCGTCATTGTTGGCAACCAATCACAGCACGTCGTGCAATTAGTTATAAGATCTGTCTGTTTAAATTTTGATTATTACCTGATACACACTGTTAGAAATAAGACGATTTAAATATAACCAGCAAACGTTCAATAAATCAATCATTGAAGAGCACCTGCCTCCGTTCCTGTACATAAAGTGGTCCTTCGAGCCGGATAAGGAGTTCAAGCTTGAAATCTCCGAAGATTCGTCGCATCAAAATACGAAGAGGAGATTCACGTATCGAGCGAAGAGCTGCAACATTAAGGCATCGACACACAGGAGTGGCAGTGTTCAGGTGGCGGTACCTACCTGCGCAACGGGTCCTGTACAACGAGCGTTCTCGAAAATCTGCCCTCTGCCTGTATCATCAGCAGAGGACGACAACATGAACGCAGCCTGCGGCATCTCCAATCAAGCGTCAACGTAGATACATCATTGGAAGCTGGAGCTTCCAAGGCGGCTGGCATGTTGGCGCGATTACTAACGCCGCCTAGCGACGCACCGGAACACCAAACTTTTATCTACGAATCAGAGCTCGTCATTGTTGGCAACCAATCACAGCACGTCGTGCAATTAGTTATAAGATCTGTCTGTTTAAATTTTGATTATTACCTGATATACACTGTTAGAAATAAGACAATTTAAATATAACCAGCAAACATAATGATTTCTTAAATTTACGCGAACAGTACACATTGAATAAAACTATTATTTACGGATTTTATCGCGTTTAATTACATTAATTTATTTTTATTATTATCCCGACGTTTCGGGTGCTTTACAGCGCCCATGGTCACGGGGGGGGGGGGACTGAGATGTTTGACGTCCCAATGTCATAGTTAGTCCGGCTACCTTCAGTTTTTTAATATTAATTTTTGGTCCGATTTACGCAAAACGAGCTTATAGTATCATGAAGTCTTGCAGTGGTATGCTTGGGTTTGGGTTTAATTTTGTTAATTATAGGATCCCAAGCAGATGGTAGCACCCAACCATCTTCTCTATTGAAATTTGGATGTTTTTTAATTTCAATAGCCTCGCGTATCATCCTTGGTAGGGATCGGTGCTCTTTCGCGAGAATTTGTGGTTTATCAAATCTAATGTAATGGTGGGGACGATCTTGAACATGTTCGCAGACTGCAGACTTCCCGGAGCGTCGGTATAATAATAATAAAAATAAATTAATGTAATTAAACGCGATAAAATCCGTAAATAATAGTTTTATTCAATAACCAGCAAACGTTCAATAAATCAATCATTGAAGAGCACCTGCCTCCGTTCCTGTACACAAACATCAGGTATTTTTATGAAAGTCCGGATTTTTCAGGTTTTCATCTAGTAACCCTAATTATTACCTTATTATAGATTAGGACTTTTCAGTTTTTCATCTGGTAACCCTAATTATTAGCTACCTTATTAAAGATTAGAACGGGTCTAGAAATCTTCCATAATGTTGAAGTTAGATTCTCATATTGGTCTAAAAACGTAAATGATTACCTTAGCATCATTGAATTATAAATAATATAGTACATATTATATCAGTGCATCGATATACAATTATATCGATGCTTAGTATTAATGTGCTCGTTCAAAATTAGAGATCACTCCGACCTTTTTCACGTCTCATATTAACAATTTAAATGTCTTCGTTTTAAAGACATAACATGATAAAGATTCTAGTAAGCGTGTCACTGCAGTGAGGCAGCGGTCTCTGGCACGCAGTAGACCGTGGCGAATGTCAGACGATTCGTTCATGTGCCGCGCCTTGGTCACGAGTCACGACAGATTCCGATCTTAACAATAGCAGATTATTGGACCTTGCTCTAATATTTAGATTTCAAATAGAGCGAATCTGCTTTTTGCAAAAGTCAAGCAACTACTACCTTTTTTTATCGGAAGGCTTTCGTTTGGGATTTTTTTTGTTTGATTCTTTAGACTTAGCTTCGGTGGAGAAGGGTTTTCGGTGGCTTTGATGCTGCTTACCGTCACTGGCATGTATCTATACAAATAAATAAAATTGAAGTGTCTGTTTGTAATGTCAAAATAACAAGCTTTTTACTAAATGCATACGAAAGTATGTAATATGGTAATTATAACAAAAAAAATATTTTTTGTTTGTGTAACTGTTTGTTCTGGCTAATCTCCGAAACGGCTTGAACGATTTTGACGGGACTGTCACTGGCGGATAACTGATGTTTTAAAGAGTAGTTTAGGTTATTTTTATTTCAGAAAAATAATTTGGGTTTCGCGTAAACAAATTAACAGATGTTATAAAGAGTGATTTACTACTTTTATTTTAGAAAAATAATTGGCGTTCCGCGTAAAAAAATTAAAACCCATGAAATCCATTGTAATTAATACAGCTAGTGTATATAATATGATAATATTAGCCGTGTAGTGGCGGCGTGAAAGAATCCACCTAGATGTTAATCCTTGGGTCTCTTTAGCTACAATCATAATTTAAATTCCACGCTGGTTCTACCACGTTTTTTTATATTCGATGTCATTTTATATCAATATTTATTTTAGAAGACAATACTTTAGCATAATGAAAAAACATAGCGCAGTTGTGGATTTTCACTGGCAAACGAGGCGTTCCATCTTAGTCCTCAGGAATGATAATTGATAATGCATTCTACATTTTGATTCTTATTCGATGATACTACTGAACTGTAGTACTGTCAGAATTGCACTATTCGAACCCACGACCCCTGCAACTTGAAGAATAAGTGATATTCATTCTGTAAATACTAAGAATAAGGGACATAAGCCAGTAGTACCAGTTACTCAACTCCACCAAATCGGTAATTCTTTCTTGGGGCGATGTATATATTCGCTTTTACAACAAAATCCCCGAAAATATACAAATTTGACCAGCTCAAATTCCAAAAACTTTATTGTACTACGTTTGTATAAAAAGGGTTATTATAATATTAATATACTGCGAATGATAATAATCACTGGGAATGAGGTGATCGCTACCAATCTATTACTAATTTGTTTTGTGTTGTTAATTGTGTAAACATGAAAGTAAGCTGTTATTTAAAAAAAAGTCCAGCTGGGTTTCTTGCTGGTTCTTCTCCCGACAGAGTTGTATTTTCCGAACTAGTTGTAATTAAACTAAAGAGTTACTTTCAACAAGTATTGTAATCTATATTGCATAAAAAAGTTTCTCTTTCTTTTTCGAGTACACAAACCACTAAGCACACACGCATACACCAGCATTTAATCAATTTACATAAAATGTCAACATTCCTACTATAGTAGTGAACACTGTCTAGTTATCGCAAACACGTCACGTTCCCACGAGTGTAGGCACCCGGGATCACTTGTTGCCTAATGTTTATAAACATTAAGCGAGTTTTAGATAAAGCGAATGGAGAAGTAAGCGTAAAATGATAATACGTACATAACTCTGCGAACAACCTCGCAGGAGAAATGGGACACTGTTTTGAACCTTGAGCTTCGTGTTTCGAGTTTAGTAGATACCGGATGATTGTGTTTATAGAAACAATGGGACATTGAAGTCGTGGCGACTGATGGAATACGTGTTGATGCGTTAGACAATGTACTTATTTAGTAGTCTAAGTCATAGCTTCTCAAACTTTTACGATTCCAAATCAAAAAAATATAATGAAGATTTTACTCCACTTGACATAATTTGCCACGATCGTCGACTTTAAGGTGAAGTGGACGCAAAAAGCAGATTTTTCACGCTTTATATGGACTGTTTGGTCAGCCCGCGGGCTATTTAATCGCACAATATTTATTTGATATTTCTTTTTAAAATGATATATTTGATATTTCTTTTTAAAATTATATTATGATATTATTTATTGAAAAATAAACCCATAATTCACTCACGTATTTACTGGCAAACACATAGCCTGAATTTTATTGAAATTGATTTCATTAAATTCGAATAAAACTGCTTTTCCACTTCGTGGACGTGCCTGAAATTGTAGATTTTGAGGAAACTTTGCGATCTTTTTCTATCCAACCAAAATGTGTCAATTGTGTTTTGGCCACCATAATTCACTAAGAAAAATCTTTAACTTTCATAATGAAAAAAAATGTGAATTCGTAGTTTTTAATGACAAAAAATTGCACTTTAAAGCGTGAAAAATCTGCTTTTGGCGCCCACATTACCTTAACAATCATGTTCGCACTTCGCAAGAACTCATCTTTCTTATTTTAGATGTTGCCTCTGATATCGATCTGTTTATTTCAGTCTGGACTTTGGATGTACGAGAAGAATACTTTACCACCTATAGAAGAACATAATGTCTTCCCATTGAGTTATAATGTACTACGTACTAGAGAAGCTATTCCAAACAAAAATTGTGCGCTACTCTATGTCTTCGCGCATGCGCGGGAATAGTAGAGTCGCGCATGCGCAGTTGGTATAAACGCGCATTGCGCATGCGCGGTCAGTTTTTATTATTATAGATTATACGTAAGTAGAATGGTCAGTATGTAATAATTGTTTATTTAGATTGTATTGTTAATTATATCGAGTAGAATTTTTTAAATTGTTTTTTATTTTGTATATGTGCTAATTAAATATAATATTACATAATATTATGTCAGAATTATATTTTAAGGGTATTTTATTTAATATTTTAATAGGTAAATATGTGAAATATAAAAATATACATTTAATATCAAAAATCATCAACATTAAGTATCATTTAACAATTTTTTAACAATTAGTATTACTTTTATTTACAAATATATTTATTTATATTAAAATAAAAGCAAATTAAGCATTTGTGCAAACCATTTGCACGGTATACCGTTTCGTAAAAACCGCCATATACGCGAGTCATATAACTAGTATGACTCGCACGCCGAGGATTCCACCCCTCAAGTCCCGTAAATATAATGAATATTACAAAAACATCGTTCGTCGTCTAATCACAAAATATCACAAAAATTCCAGCAATGTTATATAATAATATAATTACATTATCACATGGTACTGCAGATTTCTTTAAGTATACTCTTCCTGTTTTTGTGGTATATTTGTTGTTTTCTTTGAAATGCACGGAACACATGCATGAATAATCTGACGGTAACCACGTTTCTTCGCTGCGATTCTTCTGAACAAATTTTATCCATGATTCTCTTGTCATGACGCGGCCGACGAAACCTTAAAATAAAAAAATATTAATTTTAATGCATTAACATTTCCTACCGTGATTATATATATACATCGATAGTGTCAAGTCTGTGCATAAAAATGTTTTACTCTTTGACATTCAAGTCTATATTACAGTTGATAAAATATAATTAAATTAAGCGTATTTTAAAGATAATATATTGAACTTACTGGTGAAAAGTCACTCCTTGACTTTTACTTATGTTTCTCGAGTTGTTTGAACAATATCTCAATGCATACGAAGGCATATTATTTTAAAAACAATTCTTCACTCAAACGTCTCACGTTGCGGCAACCGCTTGACACAGACTAAGTGAGTTGGAGTGCGTGCGCTCTAACGCGTGTTACAAACTTTCGAGTTGAGGCGTCTTCTCTAGTACGTAGTACATTATAACTCAATGTGTCTTCCTAGCCTTTCCCCCGGTCAACTCTTACGAAACTCACAAGTATTTTGAATTTACGTTATAAGAAGACTCGATAAATAGCTAAAATTGCAAAGGGAAAATTTTTACCAAATTGGCTTGGTATCCTATAATTGCCCAATGCGAGCCAGATGTAAACACTTAAAACCAAGTATTTCGGTATTTTTTTTCATGGGTCTAAAATCCACTCCAACAGATGTTATACGGGATACGGGTTTCTCCATTGTATCTGAATAATAACAGATTACGGTATAACAGAGGGTTTTTTCATTTAAAATACTGCAAACTGTGAGCTTGTTAAAAATATATGACACATTTATTACTATCTAAGAGTCTTACATAATAATATTATGGTACGATATATCTACCTTATATGTTGTTGGTTTCTGTATAACTTTTGATACCTATTAAGTATATTTTCTTGAACTTATAAGGGTACCATTAGTATACTGAAAGAAGGTAACGACGTAACAGAATTTTATTACGCTGTATTATATTATAAGTCAATCTAAAACATTCTGAATTTGAATTTAAACCCTAGGCTGAGAGAGAAGTCATAGTCCGCATTTACATTGAAATCACATACATTGAAATTAAAATTTAAATAAGTACCTAACAAGTATGTAAATTATTATTAAAAAAACTTGGGACTCAAGTCTAACAAATTATTCTTCTTCATCATCATGGGCCATGGGATTTGTCTTAAACATATCCACAGCTGAACATAGGCTTCCCCAATATAACTGAAAAATATAAAAATAATATTCTATAATTAATGTAACGCGAATGTTTTGTATCTATATATGTATAATCCAGTTGCTTCACGGATGTTCAGTTTCTTTGGTGGTAACAGTGTACACCAGTTCGTAACTGTTACTCCAGATCAATGACCGCTACGATCACTAGATCGTTTGTATCCTGAACCTTATACGACCTAGGTAAAGACTACTATATACATAGAAGTCTTTGGACCTAAGTTATGTTTGCATGTTACGTGTTTAGGGAAGTAATTAACTGTATTTGATTTTCATAGACTCTACATCTTTTGTCAGCGTCATTTAGCGCCGGATTGTGTGGCTATTGGTGTCGTATATGATTTATTATGTCTTTATTTACAATCTTAAAAATAAATTTATTTTCCAGTGTTAAATATTTTTATTTTTAAGCCATATAATCTTACAACTTTAAACGATCATAATATAGATAGTGCCAAGAACACTTGTTGTTTTTCTTGTAATTTGTAAAACAATTGACGTATCTGCGCGCAAGTGATAAGAGGGCATGACGGCAATCGTAGAGATACAATAATTCGACACTTCAGTTTCATCAACTAAACTATTTGTTTTTAGGTTTAATATTAGTCTCTAGAGGTGACCACTTACCAGCATTATGAATCTTAATCGAGGATTAATTTAGGCTGAGATCTATAGACCGTACTTTGATTTTGCTCAGACTCTACTCTCGTGCCAGTACAACGTCGGTATTTATAGAGCTAGCTTCGAAGTCGTGCTGAGTAAGCGCTTAGCAAAGCCTAAGTCAATGAATTCGACGACTTACGAAAAAGTCATGATGTTAACCAAAACCACCGTATTAATTTTAAATTGTTGTTTTTATGTTTCTCTAATTATTTATAACAATAAAAAGGTAGTTTTAGGCCGTCTTCTATTTTTAAATAGCATTAATTCATTTTCTATTTTGGTACGTAATTTCAAACTTATTTAGAATTGCTTGAAATATTTTTTTCTTTGTTAATATTGCACTCTTCTCATCCGTTTCCGTCCAAAAATGTATATTATTAAAAAGATCAGGTTGTTAAAATATGAATAAAAACTTAAAATGCACACAATATCAATAAATCAAAAGCTTTACGTTTGAAACAGTGATTTGACAGCGCTTGACCAGCCGACCAAATGTTCGGTTTCTTTTTCATATTTTAAACTAAAATTTGTTAAAATGTAATAATGGCTGCGTTTGGCAGAAAAAAGTGCTAGGAAGCGCTTGCAAGCAAAATGGCGAAACTAAACAGTTTTCGGCCAGGACACGTTTACTAACTTCAGTAGCGCTGACACAATCCACCATTTTGCTTATTTGTTTTGTTTGTTTTGAAGTAGAGTTTATAAGTTGTTTTGTGCAATTAGTTTCAAGCAATGACTATATAACCATGGTTATATTCTCTATGGTTTTAAGTAATACAATGACATGAATAAATTAGATATTAAACATGTTATTAAAAATTCATGACTGGTAAGTTTTTAATATGAATACTTTACAAACATATATTTAAATTAGTTTAGGTTCCCCGGTTAAAGCTAACTTAGTGTCCTAGAGGAAAATATCTATTTACGATTTGACAGCGCTTACCGCTTACGATCACCATTTTCCTCACAAGCGCTTGCTAGCGCTTTTTCCTGCCAAACGTAGCCATTGACTTGTTGATGAAATAAAATAATTTGGATTGTTTTCGATTTTTAAATATATTTTTGAATTTAATTAGCTTAACTTAATGTTAGCCCGATATCCTATACCCTTAAACGAGCAAATCTTGTATATATAATATATATATATATATATATATATATATATATATATATATATATATATATACATATATATATATATATATATATATATATATATATATATATATATATATATATACAGAATGGGTCCCACATATATGCAATAAATGAAACCATATACTTGTTGCCTTTGCTGACGATATACAAAAAATGAACGTAATCGGTCCAGTAATTAGGTAAAAAGTAGAGTTTTAATTTTAAGCAAATTTGAACACTCTATAGAATTGGGTCACTAAGTCAATGATTCAACGAACTTGAATGAATCCTTGAACACTAAAAAGCGACGTTGCCACGCAGTGCAAACTATTGGTATTGCGACATATCGACAGCGGTGTCTTTTGTCGGCGTGCCACCCGCGTGCAACGTTGTCACTCTTCCAAGGGGTCAAGGTACGTTGTCTAAACAGAGTGTTCACTTTTACTGAATTTATTTTAATATTTATTTTGTTTGAAAATTTCACTTTTTTATTTTACGGGTTTTAATTTAATATTTAACTTTTCTACACTTCTACGGACTAGTATTACTTGTGGTTTCATTTATTGCATATATGTGGGATCCATTCTATATATATATATATATATATATAAAAATGTCCTTTTTTCCGTGTTTTCAGGCAATAAAAAAACTGCTACAATATAAGAAGGCAAATTTCGACAGATCACTAACGATCGTTATAGCTCAAGTGGGATGTCGGTCGGGCGTGATATCGGAGTTCCGTGGTTCGCGTCCTGTCTCTGGTCTAGCTTTTTTCCTTTTTTTTTCAAGTTCCCCTCTTTTGTGAGAAAATCTATTATTTCAAGCCCTTTTTTTAATAATTTTTAAAAATATGAAAATTTTAATAAAACTAATTGCACTCATGATTTTTTTTTATTCAAATAATCAGTTCAGTTTTTTCTATTCTGTCAATAAGATGAAAAATATTATTTCAGTTTCATTAGTATGTAATTTATAAATGTAATTTCAAAAAAAAAACGGGTCATCCGGGTACTAACTACAAATTCAGGATCAAAGATTATGCTAAGCATATACCTACTCAGCTAAATTTTTCGTAAGTAAAGTCTGAGCAAAGTCAAAGTACAGTCTATAGATCTCAGCCTTTAGAGTACCTATATCACCACTATATGTATTAGGTGAACTGTGTGCTTGCATATGATTCCCCGCTTGGTTGTGTAAAAAAGTAAAATATAGAGTTATCAATCTTGTTTTGCAAACAGGTCAATATTACGTGCATTAACTAGATCTAAATACTAATCGGGGCGTGCTATCTGTAAGTCAAATGTCATCTTGAGAGTGTGTTAATTATGATTGCATTCTCTTCCCATTTGTTCATCACATTTTGGTTTAAAATCACCGCCGTTATAAATGATTTATAATAGTTGATATGGCGTATGGTCTACTACCCTATATCAACGTGTGGGCGTCGTAAGGAGGCAGTGGGAACTGAAACAGATGGGCTGGAACTGGATGCGGAGATGCTTGTGCAATTATATAGATGTAAACCCTGACTCCGATACACTTTTTAATTGCAATCTCATCTGAAACTATTCGACTGATTTCGATGAAACTTAGCACAGAAGAGCCGTAGTATCTCAGATAGTTAAGGCGACACCGTGAAAAAATGCACCTCTTTTCATCGAATGTCTTATATCCTTATATCAATATAGGACTATGACACCACTAACGAAAGTGGGATTTTGATATAGGTAAATTCATGCATTTATCTTGAATTTGATTGCTCAAAAACACGATTGTATAATTTTGACTCGATCATAATTATTTGCGAAAACACCTCTAAAAATCACTATAGTTGAAATTACAACGAAATCATTTGATCTATATGCTTGGGAATCACTCAAATATATTCATAACATCAATATTCATAATTTACTTGCTCATTATTTTGATAACTTAAGTCAATAATTTATTAAAAAAATATTTTAAGATTCTGACAATTTCTAAGTGCTTTTAATCGTCGCGGGTGCTACGCAATTTTAGACCTTATGACGGCGTTTTATAGAAATTATATGTATTCACTCGGATCAGTACGGCGATAGCGTTTTCGATGTGTCGTCTTAACCTCTTAACGCTCGATGTAGCCGGCACCAATGAAATTGTTAACTGCAATTTTAAGTGCCGATTTACCATGTGCTCGGCGGTGAAGGAAAACATCGTGAGGAAACCTGCATGTCTGAGGAATAAGAAAAAAAATTTCGTAGACATGTGAAGTTCAGCAACACGCGTTGGGGCAGTGCGGCGGACACTTCCTTACCCTAAAACCTTCTTAGAAATAAGAGGAGGCCTGTGCCCAGCAGTGGGACGTATATAGGCTGTAACTTTACTTTTTTTAGCACAGATAATCCTATCTAGTGTGTATAAGCCTAAACAATGTACGCTTATTTTTATTTTCATGTATCCAGCCATTTTCATTGATATAAAAATCAAGGTATTTATGTATACACTGTTAGATGTTTAACTGAGGTGGATGGAGCCCAGGCTATTTTTTAATATTAGTTTTAAATTATATAATAAATTTTATTTAACAAAAATATTTCCGCCTCACATTTATCCGCAACAAGGTCCGTACGAATAACTCAGAAGTAATAACTCAGAAGGCGTTGCTGTTCGATACCGCCCGCATCTTTCGCCAAGCGTATTTCTTTTTTCTCCCCCGTCGAGGGCACGGTAATTTTTAGATAATATTACCGTGTCGAGGGCTTCAATCTAGTTAGGTTTACAGTTGGAACCGGATATCACACCGACATCACTTAAAACGACTGATCGGTTATTAAGGCTAAAATATAAATAGCTTAGTTTTAGCCGAGTCACCATGTTATAAACATTAATAGAAATTGTTTTTATGTGCACATTATTTCATGTATAAAACCGCAACGGATATAAATTACGTAAAAAATATTATATCTTCTATGCGTATTGCCTAAAACAACTGTCGGATATAAAAAGTTGAATGGCCCCTTTATTGTGGTTATAACAAATTTAATACTATATGTCATATCTTATGTATAAAAAGTAAACAACCCGTGTCACGATGTTCGTTTACGCTAATCACCGAAACCGCTCAAACGATTTTAAAGAAATTTTGTAAATGTGTATCACTTAACAATTAACTTGTCTCGCGCGGGATTCGAATCCACGGTTCCGCAAATCAGGGCCGAAGACCAACGCTTAGTCACTTTCACGAAGCCGTTTTTGTTGTCTTATATCAAATTAGAGCATCAAAACGTGGCGTAATGTTTCGCAATAGTGAAAATTAAGCAGACGGTAACAAAGATTAGAGAACTGGAGCAGATTATATTTGACTTTATATCGGATTGACTATGGGATTTCGCGTTGTAACATATCTTACTCTGTGGCTTACAGCATGATTTGTGTTGTCTAGCGCAACGATATTATTTGTAGGCCATTAGATTAGGAAGCTGGCGGGATTTATGTTTTGTTATAGCCCGGTTTAAGGGATATAAGGAATAAAAATTTATTGTTATATCCCGTTATAGTTTATTGCTGTACAGAGGCCTCTTGGATTGATTTACAGGATGTAAAATATATGCAAACATTGGCCGAGGTGGTAAATAATAATAGAACAGCCTTTGAAGGCGAGCACTAGTCACGTACGCAGTAAGTGGATGCTGTAAACCATAGAACAAGACCTAAATCTATCTTCGATTAAGAATCGAAATGCAGATGCGATTACTGATTGAGATTTGTATTTGAGCCCTACTCTGCTCTGGAGTTTCGCATAGGTAATGTCCTCCAGACCGAGTTGCATTCACGGCGGTCAGTCTCAACGTAGACTAGTCATTTGCACAGTACAGGATTATAATCCTAAAGTGTATGCCCGAGCACTGGTGTACTCTTTATTCCTTCACTCTCATAGTCCGAAGGGATGGTAACGCAGCACGACGGAAAACATCAGGCACAGGACCAACGGCATTACGTGCTTTCCGAGGCACGGAAGTGAAACACCAATAACTTCCTGACTCCAGGCTGTTACTGAGAATTTCTTTGCAGAAAATCCCTATAACTGAATTTGGCCTGACATAAGATTCGAACCCGGGAGGCCTCATGGTCAGAAATTTTTACGACCACTAGACTAAAGTGATGTCACGCAAATATAGTTCACTTTCACTTACCATCAGGTGGACGATAGCTCGTTTATTATCTCATGAAAATTCACTTGAAAAATCCGTTGCCAGCAAGTTATATGTATTAAGATTCAAATGCATTTTAACTGTGAATTATTATTTATACATTACGAATAAAAGCACACCTATCGACAATTCCGCTCGCTAATCATTTGATTTGACGATTATAAATGCTACGTATATTATTTATTCTGTGGATACGTGCATACTGATTAAAACGCTATGCAGAATTGTTACGATTAGTGCTGGACCTTGAATTTAGCTATTATTGAGAATTATGAATATAAAATACCCATTCAAATGTCAAATTTCGTAACATTAGTTTACGTTTTAAACGTCCGACACTTCAGAGTTCTTACGATCTATGACTTGTTACTATGATTAATTTATAAGTAGAGTCACGCTGCAGATATATTAGGGTTTAGCACGAATGGGTCGGTTCGTCTGGGGAAGAACCACGCTCTCACTTAATACCAGCGTAAAATAGTAGCTAATACTGTTTTGTTTTGTATGGTGAGTGTAGAGAACCGGAGACCCTTTTAGCTGGAAACGAGTCGTTCCATCTTAGCCCTCACGGATGACAAAGCATCTGCTTTTTGATTCTTAATCGAGAATAAGTGAAGATGTCTATAGGCCACAGTATCCACTTACCATCAGGTGTGTTGTGTGCTTAATGGCATGCAAATAACCCCTTAAGATCGATAGAAGGCAGTTTCTTTTTATAGGACAGGCTGACAAACGAGCACACAGTCCACCTGATGGTAAGTGGTTGCTGTGGCCCATAGACAACTACCTCTCTCCTCGATTACGAATCAAAATGCAGATGCGTTGTCACTAAGATGGAATGTCTCGTTTTCAGTAAAAAGGGTCTCCAGTTCTCTACATTCACCATACGAATAACAGCATTAGACTACATACATAGACAGCTGTTTTACGGCGGAATTCTGTGAGAGCGTGTACCTGCACCGGTCGAGGGTCGAGCCGAGCTATTCGTGCTACAACCATAATATAGCTGCAGCGTGGCTTTACTACGTATATTCTACTTAACTACTATACTATGGCGTTTACTCGCACTTCAATTAGGGGGTGCTACGTTTTTCTTCTGCCTAAGAGTCGGTCTGGGTAGATATTATATCTAACCAAATTCAGCCGCCTAACAGTATATTCACTGTTGTGTTCTAATCTGAAAGGTAAAGAGAAACATTATCATTACAGGCTGTGAATTATTCCGTCTTGTACTCAGAGGTGACAAAGCATCTGTAGCATTCCTTGTTTAAAGTTGACTGCAAGATTCAGTACAGCAGGATTGCATTACAGAATTTACCATCAGGAGGACTGTAAGTTCGTTCGTCCCTTGAGTTTTATAAAAAAAGCCTTTGGAAATGAATATGTCTTGGTTGTTGTGCAGTGGCGGTGTAAGAACATGTACTAACCATGTCGTCCCGTGGGTGTTGTAAGAGCCGACAGAGGGAAACAAATTAGGAGCCTATCTCCGGATTTGTTGTCAGCAGCATCTTCCTAATAATGACCAAAGATATAAAACTGCGGTTACCAACCAGTAACTATGGCAAATATCCACCCTATAATCCATGAGGCAATCAATGGGGGATGTCTATGTTCAGCAGTAGACTTTCGTAGGCTGTAATATTTGCTCCGTGGCTGTAACCGTTATGTTCTGCTTCAAGCTAAACGTGGTAGAGCCATGCTGCAGTTATATTAGTAGTATAGTTATAGCACGAATGGGTCGGCTCGACCGGGGAAGGACCACGCTCTCACAGAATACCAGCGTGAAATAGTAGCTTAATGCTGCTGTATTTCGTATGGTGAGTGTAGAGAACCGGAGACCCTTTTTACTCTAAACGAGGCATTCCATCTTAGTCTTCACGGGTGACAACGCATCTGCATTTTAATTCGTAATTGAGGATAGATGTAGATGTCTATGGGCCACAGCAACCACTTACCATCAGGTGGACTGTGTGCTCGTTTGTCACCCTATCCTATATAAAAAAAAGCTAATCTGTCAGTGATTTCATAGGGCTGGTTATTTCTATTAGTAAATTCATAATTCTATTATTTTAGTTTAAAAATGTTACAAATACTATATTGATTTCACAGAGCTAGTTCCTTCTATTGTTAAATTTATTACTCTGTTATTTTCGTTAAAAAAATGATACGATTAATAACAAAGAGCGGATGTTATGTATAATTTAGATGAGCAATAAAATTACAAAACAGATAGTTATTTTAATGACCGTAAGAAACCGGTCAGGAACGCATTAGTTGTAGAAAATGGATTATTGAACACCAAATTTTTTAAGTATGCGCTGCGCTGTCAGGCATTACTAGTGAGCTAGTGACACTATGGTGTCAAGGTTTGGCATATTTGTCATGAACAGTTTGGTCTCCGGTGGAAACGACAGTGATCTTGATTTTTTAATCTTAGAAAAGTTAAAGGGCTAAGGTCAGACGTGATGTTAAATACAAGACGGTTGAAGATAATTTGTTTTTTTATCTATACATATACAGTACCCGGATGACCGAGCTTTGCTCGGTTTTTTTTGAAATTACATTTAGTTACAAATTACATACTGATGAATAATATTTTTTGATCTTATTGACATAATAGAAAAACTGAACTGGTTATTTGAATAAAAAATCATGAGCGCAATTAGTTTAATTAAAATTTTCGTATTTTTAAAAAATACTAAAAAAAGGGCTCGAAATAATAGATTTTCTTACAAAAGAAGGGAACTTGAAAAAAAAAGGGAAAAAAAATCGGATTGAAGACAGGACGCGAACCAAGGCATTACGATTTCGTGACCGCTCGATATCCACTTGAGCTATTACGATCATTAACATAATGTCAAAATTTACCTTCTTATATTGTAGCAGTTTTTCATTGCCTGAAAACACAGACAAAAAGACATTTTCTAAAAATAAATCCTAGCTAGATCGAATTATTGCCCCCGAAACTCCCTGGACATTAAATTTTATGAAAATTGTTGGAGCCGTTTCCGAGATTCCGATTATATATATACAATAATTGCTCGTTTAAAGGTATAGGATTAAATTGAAGTATCTGTATGTAGTACATGTAGTATCGAAATAACTGACTTCTATTAAGCTTAACTTATTATTTTTATGCTATTAAGACAGCCATTTTTTTCATTTTTCTAACTGTCCGGGCTACCTTTGGAATGGTTAAAGCGATTGTAATGAAACTTTACGAACAGAGAACAATGCCAAAAGGGATCTAGGCTATTATATTAAATCAGAGAAACTTAAAGTTTAAAAAAAAGAATAAATTTATAAATTTTAGAGATTGTTTATAGTAAATCTAAATAACGCTACATCAATGTAGTAGAACTAATCCAGGCGAAGCCAGGGCAGATTGCTAGTAAAACAGCGTAAGCAGCGCAGCGTGGCTTTACCTACGTGATTGAGCCACGCTGCAACTATATTCACGAATGGGTCGGCGCGACCGGTGCAGGACCACGCTCTCACAGAATACGACCGTAAAATCGCAGCGTACTGCTGTAATTCATATGGTGAGTGTAGAGAACCGGAGACCTTTTATACTGGAAACAAGGCATTAGATCTTAGTCCTCAGGGACAGCGCATCTGCATTTTGATTCCTAATTGAGGTTAAATGTGGATGTCTATGAGCCACAGCATCTAATTATCATCAGGTGGTCTATGTGCTCGTTTGTGACCCATTGCTACAAAAAGCAGTTTTTAATCTAACTATTTTGATCACATTGTCGTTGTAACGTTGAGTTTGTGACTTGAATCCTTGAATCTTTATCCCATTCGTAAGGTAAAAGCCGACTCCAACAAACTTAAATAATTTCTAAATCTAAATAACATAGATATAAAATAAAGTCGCTTCCTGACGTGTTTACGCTTAGATATTTTAAACAACGAATCGGATTTTGATGCGTTTATTATCAATAGTCAGAGTTATTTACTCGTAAGAGGAAGGCTTATATACATACATGTATATGTATATGTTAGCGGCCAAACTAGATTTCAGGCCAAACTAGTTTATCCTAGGCCAAACTGGTTTATCCGACGCGTGTCCGGACATACTAGTGTAGCCCAGGGTAAGATCATATTATAAAGTTTGGCCTAAATACTTTAGGCCTAACTAGTTTGGCCTTGGCAAAATTTATTGAATCATGGCATAATCTAATCTAACCTAACCTAATCTACTATTGAACTAAATTTACATCTGCAACAGTTTCCGTGCTGCGGGAAGTGCGGCCTCTTCGGCAGCCGTGCTCACCTCCACAGTTTTGGTTTATTGGTCGTCTTAACCGCTGCGGCTCGCACGGGTGCCTGCGATTTGCTACAGCGGGCGGGGGCTGCTCTCCCTCCGTGCCTACGGCTTTACAAAAACACTCCAGGGGTAGGGCAGACAAGACTATGTAGAGTCGGGGCGTGCTCATTCGGTTCAAGACCTCTCTACCGATTTTATCAAAAAACATATATTCCTAGGCCAAAATAATTAAGCCAAAATATTTACGCCAAACTGGAATGTCTTAGGCAAAACTAGTATGTCTGACACGCGTTAGATAAACCGATTTGGCCTAGGACAACGTACTTTGGCCTGAAATTGGGTTTGGCCGGTAGCAAATACATGCATAACTGTTGTCGACTGCCTCGTTAGTCTAGTGGTTTTAATAGTGCAACTCTGATCATGAGATCCCAGGTTGGGTCAAAAATATTAGTTTATTGAGTTCTCAGTAACTGAGTAGAGGCAGGAGTCGGCGGTGTCTCACCCCCGTGTCTCCTACGCCTGATCTCTCTCCGGTCGTGTCGGTTTACCGTCCCATCCGACTATGAGAATGAGGGAATAGAGAGTGCACCTGATGCTACTTGCGCATACACTTGGGCACTATAATCCCGTCCTGCACCGATGGCTAGTCTCCGTTTAGGCTGGCCGTCGTGACCGAAGTTCGGTCTGGAGGATATTATTATTATTATGTTGTCGAGATCTAGTCACCCGTCCGAAGCCGGGGCAGATAGCTAGTTTCCAAATAATATAGTTAAAGAAGTTAAGAATTTTATTCTTGTACACAGTATGTTTTAGCGCCACAGTATTGCTAGTACCAACTTTATTTTATTCATTTCATTTCCTTTAAGTCCAACTTTTATTAAAAGTTTAACTTTTTATATATGGTGCAATTTGATTACTGAAATGATTTATGTGAGAAATATTTCGTTCCTTGCTTGAACAAAGGCAAAGAATATATACACTACGCGAAAAGAAACGACACTTATGCATGTGTGCACGTAAAACCGCTTGCGGCTATGTGTGGGTGTCTGGATGTGTGCGGGGGCCTTGAGAGGCGCGCGGGGCGTAGAACGGGCAGTCGCCGACTGCCCTGGCCGAGGGCTAGTAGTAATACCGATATTTGTCAGTATTAGTTAATATGAATATATTCGTCAAGTGATATTATAATATTTCAATTAATATATGAATATTACTGATATCTTAATGTACATATTACTATTCTATTCATGTAGGTATTAAGTTTATGTTACCAAGTAACGTTATTAGTTTTTATAGCCGGTTTATATGCTTTGATAAATATTAATGTTGTTATTAAATAAATAATATTATAGTATGTATTACTGAAAGTGATTTTAAGTGATAAAAATTAAAATAAATTCCACTGCACAAAACAAGGGCCCTTGTTTTGTTAGTTTAACTTTTAATAATGTTTTATGATACCTAAAAATATGTGAACTCATTTTAATGAAAGTCGATATGATCTTAACAAGAATTATAAGGAAATACCATGACAATAAAACTAATATATCGCCAATAATTTTATTATATTACATTAACTGAAATATACGCTAAGTATTAAAAATACCACTAGAGAGTCAAGAAATTTTAGATATTTATAAGGAGTTTTTGTATTTGTTCATTGTTGTATTTATGGATTATCTCATTAGAAATAAAAATGACTTATGTCCTCAACACATAGGGAACAATTTGTTGGCCGCCATGTCCCAGGAAACCTGCATACCTTTGGATTTTCTAAAAAAAATATACATGCTACGAATTTTTGCAATTGTTAGAAATAATAATGAAAATTAAAAAATTAATCGAAACATTCAAAAATATATAAGAGTAAATTATTTTTAAAGAATAGTAGGTAATACTGATTATTGCGTACTGAAATACTAAGTGTTGGTTAATTATTTAAGATTACCATTAACTGTCGTGCATATTTGGTTTTGTCGGAAGTTTTAATACTCCTCATTTAATAAAAGTTGATTTCAAATTGCACGTATCTTTCACTACCCAAATACATAAGTTTGCATAATATATAACATATACCTTCTATGTATCTTCTTTGGTATAAGTCTATAATATTCCACTTCGGTTCGACATCAACCCTAGCATTACGCGCTTCGACTCAAGGTCACCGACGCTTAAGCTCTCACGTACAGGGAGTGTCACCGCTGTGACAAAGGTGACCTTCTCTAGGAGAATATGAGCGCATGCGGCAGTTCGTTTAAATTACAGTGCCGTTTGACATTTTGCTTTGTGTAGCCTGAGGCATTTCGTTAGGCAGTATTCAAACTAAATATTTATCTAAACATTTACATTATTTATCTAAACAATTACATATTATATTATTTCAAGTTATTTATATTATTTTATTAATTCCTTCATTACAGTCCCCACTAGATGGAGTGACGACCAGGTAAGACATGCAGGAAGTCGATGAATGCGGTAGCTTAGGAATTTTCTATGTAGTATTGCTTGGAGGAGGTCTATGTTTAGCTGTGGACTCTTGAAGGGTTGTATGATGATGATGATGATGTTCACTGTTGAACATAGGCCTTCCCATAGTCTTCCTCATAGTAGGAATAAAATTGATGATAATTAGGAACTGTTTGCTGACAAAATAATCAGAACTGTCTTAAACATATTGGAACTAGCAAAATATACCATTGTCCTCGAATAATCCACTAATCCTAATAAGAAAAACAGAATCAACTTAAGCACAGACCTTGCTATGTAAATGTATGTAAACACTCACGCCTGTCACCCAGAGGGGTAGGCAGAGACTACGGACTTCCATTTGGCACGATCCTGACATACCTCTTTCGCCTCCTTTACATCCATATATCTACGCATACACGCTCGTCGGTTAAGGGTACTTCTAACGTGGCCCATTTTCAAAATATCGCCAATTTGGTCGATAAACTTTTTTCTAGGGCGTCCCTTCCCGACTCGGCCATTCACATCTGCCATATAAATTTGCTTTGTCACTCTTTCCTCATTCATTCTCTCTACGTGACCAAACCACCGAAGCATTCCTTTCTTAATCCTGGTCACAACATCATCTTGCATACCACATTTATCTCTTATCACGCAATTTCTCACCCTGTCATTCAGATTAAACCCTAGCATATTCCTTAAAGACCGCATTTCTACAGCATTTATTCTACTTTCGTGCTTCTTCTGCCACACCCAGCTTTCACTACCATACATTAAAGTAGGGACTAACACAGCATTATGAATTACCATACGTGCCTGTTTTGACACATTCTGGTTCTTCATAATAGAGTGTAGTGCCCCATTCACTCTATTCCCTGCATTTACTCGTCGTTCTATTTCCCTATCATATCTACCATCCCTGTTAAATACACATCCCAAATACACAAACTCATCCACTTGCTCAATTAACTCTCCTTCTATTCTTATTTCACATACCGTTTTGCTTTCTTCTCTTTCAAAAACCATCACTTTCGTCTTACTTGCGTTCACTTTCATTCCCCTTTCTTTTAATTCCGAGTTCATTAATGTAACCATCATTTGCAACTCTGCCGCCGATGACGCAAGTATGACTTGATCATCGGCATACAAAAGGCATTTGACGGTTAACTCGCCCATTCTTAACCCACATTCTTCATCTTTCAAAGTTTGCAAACACCGGTCCATAAATATGTTGAACAGCCAAGGGGAAGCTACACAGCCCTGTCTGACACCTTTTTGGATGCCAAACCAGTCCGAGTAGACCCCATTGATCCTGACACAAGCACTAGAGTCCCTATAAAGAGACCTCAATGCCTGTATCAAACCAGCGCTCAACCCATATGAGTTCAGTGTTTGCCATAACACATTCCTGTCCACTCTGTCATAAGCCTTTTCCAAGTCCATGAACGCACAAAAAACTTTCTGGTTTTTGGCCAAAAACTTCTCCGCAATCATGCGCATGGAAAAGATTTGATCTGAACACCCCATTCCCTTTCTAAAACCCGCTTGCACATCCCAAATTTTTCCATCAGTTTCTTTCATAACTCTTTCAATTAACACCTTAGCATACAGTTTACCCACAATACTAAGCAAGCTGATACCGCGGTAGTTTTTGCAGTCCTGCTGTGACCCTTTTCCTTTATATATTGGTACTATAACTGCTTTACACCAGTCATCCGGTACCCGTTTTAATTTCCAACATAAATTAAACAAGGTGTACAGCAGGCCTGCCACCACTCCCTCTCCAGCCCTTAGCATCTCGAGTGATACTCTATCATATCCAGCTGCCTTACCTGCTTTCATGCTTTTCATTGCTTTCATTATTTCATCTACACTTATCTCCATACCCGTTTCCACTTCTTTCGGAATTTCTAGTTCATTTAATTCATACGACTCTTCACTCATAAACACGCTTTCAAAGTATTCCTTCCATCTGTTTAAATTCGAAACTTCATCATTCAGAATACATCCATTCTCGTCTCTCTTATAGCATTTATTATAGGCTGTTTTGTATTTCCCCTGGCAGTTCTTACGAGTTTCCAGAACATTTTTATGTTAGCCTGGAAATTATCAGATATCCTTCTATCATTCTTATCCGTTCTTTCTTTCTTTTTCCTTTCAACAACTTCTTTTACTCTCTTATTTAGACGTCTAAATTCTGCCTTTTTTCTTTCAATCTCATCATTCATACCAGAAGAATTACCAGCTTTGGTTGCTAGTAAATCTAACCATGCTTTCTTCTTTGATTCAACTTCCACCCGTACCTCATCATCCCACCATAACGTATTACTTTTCCTTTCATTTGTTCTCTTACTTACACCACATACTTCGGTGGCGGTATCCACCAAACCTTTCTTAATATTATCCCACACAGTATTCAAGTCTAAATCATTCATACGCAACTCATTCAAACATCTAATATTTTCTCTCAGTCTACATTTATACTTCTCTATCACATCTTCATCTTGTAACTTCTCTATTCTTATACGCTGTAACGCAGTGGTAGATACAGATGTCCGATGCCGCCAACGCTTGAAAAGACCATTAATTCGACATAAGACCAAGTAATGATCCGTCCCTACGTTGGACCCCCGGTAAACCCTTGTATCTACGACTGCGCTCCTCATTCTTTCATCCACAATTACGAAATCTATCATGCTTCTATCATCACCTCTTTCCCATGTGAATCTTCTTATGACGAAAAAAAGTATTCGTCACAAAAAGATTCTTTTCCGCACATACGGTGAGGAGGTCTTCACCATTCTCATTTATACTTTCATCACCAAACGTTCCCAATATCCTTTCATAACCAGACCTCTTCACCCTAACCCTTCCATTAAAGTCTCCTAACATAATAATATTTTCATTTTCCTTACATTTTGTCAACACCATCCTTACCATGTCCCAAAACTGCTCTCGGATGTAAGTGGGCTTAGACATGTCTGGGGCGTACACCCCTAGCAGGAACAGCTTCTTTAAGCCCACTTTCATTCGTATCCATAGCAGTCTCGGGCTTACACATTCATACTCTTTCACACATCGTCCCATTCTTTCTGAAAGGATGAAACCGACTCCCTGGCATGCCCGTTCGGTCTCGCCCACACCAGACCAATACGCGGTATACGTGCCATGTGCAGTGGCATCCTTTCCCTTTCGTTTCGTCTCATTCACACATAGCACATCTATTCCTCTGTCATTCATCATTTCGCATACTTCATCCATCTTATCATTCATTCCTCCACATACATTCAGCGTAGCCAGACGGGTTTCCGCAATCCACTTTTCGCCCCCTTGACCTTGCTACTGAAGTTATATTATCAAGAATGGCAGAGGCGGAGTGCTTTGTGATTTTGCATAACTACAGGGTTGCCACCGGTTACTTATTTGGTCAGGTTTATATTTCTTTATAAAATTTTAGTAGACTTGTAATCAAACTCGTGTTTTCAAGTAAATGTTTTGCAAACATTACCTCTACACTCAAAATTCCTCCCGTATTGTGGAGATGTTTTATATACACATACCCGGAGCAATTATTTATTGAGCATGCAAATACTTTTTCCTCAAGGGATTTAAATCTTACCCTTCACAGTGCCTTAGCCGTATGCTTAGTCAATGCGGTAACAAGTCGTCAAATTTTCTTATGAAAACCTATGTTTGTCCATTCTCGGGAATCTTCTGGGATGCACTTATCGTTTTGGAGCTCTTCATCCCTATTCTAAATTTGTTTGCCATTATATGTTTAGCCTTCACTTTATTATCTCATAAGCATGTAGTTTTTGAGCCGGCGTAGCTCATTGACTAAACGCTCGCAGTACATTTCACAACCCCGGTTTAAACTTCTCCGGCAGTAATGAAATTGTTGATTACAATTTTAATTGTTAATTTACCACGTGCTCGCGGTGATGGAAAATATCGTGACTAAGCCAGCACGTCTAAGAAATAAAATACTTCGGAGACAGACAGCAGACGGTAGACTAACTGCCCTCTCTGCTAACATAACTCTCTCAGCACGAGAGAAGGTCTTTGCCGTGGGACATATACAGACTTTACAGTTGCTTTTTGATGTTACAATGAGACAAAAATCATAAGAGAGTCTATTCGTAGTCGATGATAACTTTTATTACGTTGTTCGCGTGTAATTTAGGGTTTTAGTATTTTTGAGCGTAAGCCTAATTCTTTTTCTCTTTCTAAAATAATTGTAGCCCAGGTTACTCCTTATAACATCCACTATCTGCCAGTGAAAGTCTCGTCAAAATCGGTCCAGCAGTTTCGGAGATTAGCCAGAACAAACCGACAGACAGACAAAAATTTAAAAAATTGTATTTTTTTATAAGTACCATATGTACGTATATTTTATGCGTGGTAGAGCCATGATGCAGTTATATTAGTAGCATAGTTGTAGCATGAATGGGTCGACTCGACCAGGGAAGGACCACGCTCTCACGGAATACCAGTGTAAAATAGTAGCTTAATGGTTTCGTATGGTGAGTGTAGAGAACCGAAGACCCCTTTTACTGGAAACGAGGCTTTCCATCTTAGTCCTCACGGGTAACAACGCATCCGCATTTTCATTCGTAACCGAGGATGGATGTAGATATCTATGGGCCACAGCAATCACTTACCATCAGCTTATAAGAAAAATATACTTTCATATACATCTAGTAAAAATATGACAAACAACACTAAACTGTTATTTTGATATTACAACCAGCCACTTCAATTTTATTTTTTTATTTGTATTTTACGTGCACTTGTTTTTTATAGGTAAATCTAGTTCAAGTGGCAACCCTGACGAATGGGTGAAGCCCACTCTTCGCTTGTCCGACTGAGGCGTGCGTTGCTAAATGGCCATTGCGTGGAGAAATAGTACAAGTGTACAGCCTACGACGTATTGTGAATGTGAATACATAACAGGGTG